>LPNX010093396.1:397902-429039 GCA_001517045.1 Pseudotsuga menziesii
TTCCCACTTAGGAGCTGCGAGTACCCAAAAAAATATAGAGAGGCATGGATTGCAAAACAGATTTGAGGAGGACAAGACGACTTGGCATGTCACATCCCCACCCTTCATACTGACGATGGAGAGGACACAACCAACACGCTGCTGCTGTCAAATTGGGCAATCTAGCCCCATGATCATAAGCATAAAAGTGAAATGCATTAATATAAAAACATACACATATGCATCATGCAATCTATAGCAGAAGAAAACGTATTTATTTCATTCATGCATTCATCATGTTCATTCTAATTCATAAACAATTCATTGAAGAGATTAAATACACAAGAATACTTATCTGGAAATGAAGTTGGCCCGCAACTAGATACGTCACTTCAATGTTACACCCAACCATAGGCTAGTGTGCTCATCAATATCTAAACATCACTATGACCCCGAGCTGAGCATGATTCCACAAGGCACTAGGGAAATAACAAGCTCACACATATCCCCAAAACCAAAACATTCACAGTCAAGCCAACACACAGTTGGGTTTCACAGACTGCTAAGGAAACTAGCCAACAATACCTAGGTTCCTTGGACTTTTCCAGCCAAGCCATGCTTGCATCAAACACACCTTCAACCCATTTAATCAAACATAGTCATACACCATCATTGGATATGAACAGGACGTTCTGGGGAGCCAAAACAAAAAAGGAAACAAGGTTAAAACAACCCTCTAATAGTAATTTTGATTTCTAGGGACGTTTTGGCCCTAATGTGGCCCAAAATGAATTCATCAATGCCCAAGAGATGTGGTCTCTCCTTCAAATCGCTAGGCAACACAAAAATGATTTCCAGCTTGGATAACAGTGGGGAAATGCGTCCAAATCGTGGGGAAGGGAACCCACCCATTGATATTTACAAAAAATGAATTCCCAGCCTGGGGAAATTGAAGGAAACGACTGCCCATGTGAGGGAAAACACACAGCAAACCCAAAAATGGGTTTGCAATCAGAACAAAATGGTAAAATTGGGGGAAAACACCCTGTGAGTAAAATATGATCCCATAAACATTTCTAGGAAACATAGAGGCTAAAAAAACCCCCATCCATGCCCAAATCATGTGTCTCCTTTTCCCATTCGTTGCACAACTCCACAGACGAAAATATGGGTATGCAAAAATAGAAAAACAACAAAAAAACGTGGAGGTAATTACGTAACAAGCTACTGCTGTGTGAGGAGGACCAAAATCATCCCTTAGAAACCCCAAGTCATCCATCCTTGCTGCACATTCACTTAGCAAGACCCCAAACCAATTTATGTGCATGCCGAAATGGAGAAACGACCTCCAAGCGTGAGGGAGAGAGCTCCCTCCTCTTCTTACTGCATGAGAGAGCCTCCACGTGAAGGGAATGGGTGAGAAAATGAAAGGCATGGGTGCATAATGGCTTGGGCATGCCTTCCCAAGCTTTTACTTGCCCCACAAGTTAAAAACACACTTTCCAAAAATGGGTGACCTCCCAAATTCGAATTTGACCTCCATACCTTTCCCATGCCAAGGAAATAATTTTCTCCACCAACTTAGAGATGACTGGACACAAAATACAAAAAGGGTAGTTGACCACTCTATGCGTTTTTACCTTAGACATTTGGATTTTCCCCATTGGATCAAGGTTGAATAATTCCCCCTCCCTGTTCCTTGTGAAATCATGCCCCCGTCTCTTTAACGTTGCATCGTGTAGCTAGTCATGGTATTTTTATTAATTTGCATTTTACATGATGTCTCAAAAACACATTGTGTCTGGCTAGCACATAAACCTTTGGCATCTATTTTAATCACCGAAACATCAAACCCTAAACCCATGGTGGGGCCTTTGCCTTGAGCTCCACACCATGATTTAATACAATATTTACATCATATGCAATTTAATACCATGGGGTCAAAATCGGGGTGTTACATGGCATATTAAGGGAATGGGAGGTCTAAGGAAGTTAAGTGTGTTTCCAGTTTATTCAGAAGTTCTTGCCAAGAAGTGTGCTTGATAGCTGAATGAAAGAGTAGAGCTCCAAGATATTTAGAAGGTAAAGTAGCCATAGGTATATTGAGAATTTGGGAAATATTGCTTTGACTGGTGATACTGGTGTTATAGAAGAAAAGTTGAGACTTAGCCAGATTGATGGAGGTTCCCGAAGCTTTACAGAAGGTATTCAGAATGGAATTCAATGTGCAAGCTTCCCGAACCGAAGGATGTCCAAAAAGGAGGTTGTCATCCAAAAATTGTTGATAAACATTGGAAGGAGCTCCATGTAGAGTATTAGAGAGTAAGGCTGCTTTAAACATTCTTCCTAAGCCTTCAGACATTAAAATAAAAAGAAAAGGCGAGAGCGGATCTCCTTGTCTTACCCCATGGGAGGGGATGAAGGTAGAGGAGGGCGTTCCATTGACCAGAATAGAGTAGAACGCAGAAGAAATTAAATCCACAACCCAATTGGTCCAGGTTCAACAGAAGCCAAAAGAAAGAAGAGTTCTTTCAATGAAACCCCAACTCAATTTCTCAAAAGCTTTGGAGAAATCCATCTTGAGAAGCATCCCCGGGGTTTTGGAGTTTTTCAAGGAGTGAGTAATTTCGTGTGCTAAAATAATTCCATCTAGAATATGATAGCACTTCACATAGCCATATTTCTCAGGGGAAATGAGTAAAGGAAGCAGAGGTTTGAGGCGATTGGTTACCACTTTGGAGATAATTTTACAAGTGACATTACACAAAGATATAGGTGGAACTTACTAGGATGATCACCTCTGGCCTCCTTGGGAATGAGAATTAGGTGAGTAGCATTGAGGGTGGGGAGAACCCAGTGTTTCTTCCTTGATTCTTCAACAACTTCCATAAATTCATTTTTTAGCATATCCCAGCAATGATTGAAGAAATTTATGGTAAAACCGTCCGAACTCGAGGCTTTTCCTTCTACCATTTGTTTTACTGTTGTCTCCACTTCCTGCATTGAGATGGGTTTCATAAGTGAAGCATTGTTCTCCTTAGTGACAAGAGTAGGGATATGTACTAAGACCTGTTGAATGTCTTCTTCTTTGTTTTCATCAAGTTCAGTTAGCATGTTTTTATAGAATCCCAGAAGTTCTCTTTCCAAATCTGTGTGTTCTTCCAGGATGGAGCCATCATCAGTTTTGAGTCTTATGATCCTATTGCTCATCCTGTTCTAGAGAGTGGAACAGTGAAAGAAGGTGTTATTTCTTTCCCCCTCTTTAATCGAGTCAACTTTGGATTTATGTTGCCAAAAACTTTCTTCCTTTTCATATCATTGATTGAGGTGAAGCAGTACATCATTTTCTTTAGTTTTAAGTTCATCGGTGTACCCAATATCCATGATGCTATGCTACATATAAGTTCCCAGCTCATGCTGGATGGCTTCCTTATCTTTGAAAATGTTTCCAAAAGTACATTTATTCCATTTATGAAGGTTAGACCAAAGAATCCAAAGCTTCTGATGCATGATAGACATTTTGGAACGTCCAGTGACTTGCATGCTGGTCCACCATTCTTCCATAGTACTAATGAATTCTGCATGCTTAAGTCAAAATTCTGCATGCTTAAGTCAGAATTATGTTGTCTGCACTTCCTGCGTTGAGATGGGTTTCATAAGTGAAGCATTGTTCTCCTTAGTGACAAGAGTAGGGATATGTACTAAGACCTGTTGAATGTCTTCTTCTTTGTTTTCATCAGGTTTAGTTAGCATGTTTTTATAGAATACCAGAAGTTCTCTTTCCAAATCTGTGTGTTCTTCCAGGATGAAGCCATCATCAGTTTTGAGTTTTATGATCCTATTGCTCATCTTGTTCTAGAGAGTGGAACGGTGAAAGAAGGTGGTATTTATTCCCCCCTCTTTAATCGAGTCAACTCTGGATTTCTGTTGCCAAAAACTTTCTTCCTTTTCACATCATTGATTGAGGCGAAGCAGTACATCATTTTCTTTAGTTTTAAGTTCATCGGTGTACCCAATATCCATGATGCTATGCTACATATAAGTTCCCATCTCATGCTGGATGGCTTCCTTATCTTTGAAAATGTTCCAAAAGTACATTTATTCCATTTATGAAGTTTAGACCGGAGAATCCAAAGCTTCTGATGCATGATAGACATTTTGGAACGTCCAGTGACTTGCATGCTAGTCCACCATTCTTCCATAGTACTATTGAATTCTGCATGCTTAAGTCAGAATTGTTCAAGTCAAAATTCTGCATGCTTAAGTCAGAATTCTATTGTCTCCACTTCCTGCATTGAGATGGTTTTCATAAGTGAAGCATTGTTCTCCTTAGTGACAAGAGTAGGGATATGTACTAAGACCTGCTAAATGTCTTCTTCTTTGTTTTCATCAGGTTCAGTTAGCATGTTTTATAGAATACTAGAAGTTCTCTTTCCAAATCTCTGTGTTCTTCCAGGATGGAGCCATCATCAGTTTTGAGTTTTATGATTCTATTTCTCATCCTATTCTAGAGAGTGGAACGGTGAAAGAAGGTGGTATTTCTTACCCCCTCTTTAATCGAGTCAACTCTGGATTTCTGTTGCCAAAAACTTTCTTCCTTTTCACATCATTGATTGAGGTGAAGCAGTACATCATTTTATTTAGTTTTAAGTTCATCGGTGTACCCAATATCCATGATGCTATGCTACATATAAGTTCCCATATCATGCTAGATGCCTTCCTTATCTTTCAAAATGTTTCCAAAAGTACATTTATTCCATTTATGAAGGTTAGACCAGAGAATCCAAAGCTTCTGATGCATGATAGACATTTTGGAACATCCAGTGACTTGCATGCTGGTCCACCATTCTTCCATAGTACTATTGATATCTGCATGCTTAAGTCAGAATTGTTCAAAATGAAAAGGGAAAAGAGGGGAGTACCTAGACTGTTCTAGGAAAGGGAGATGGGCCAGTGGTCAGAACCAACAGTTGGAAGGACAATCGATCCCAAGATTCCCCTAAGGGATAGGGTAGTGTTAGATATGAGGAATCGGTTGAGAAATTTGGCAATGTGGTGCATGCCTCCTCTCTTATTATTCCAGGGGAAGAAAATAGAGGCCGGAAGGAGATCAATAAGGGAATTATTGGACACAAAATCTTTGAAGGCCTAATCGGCCTTGGAGAGGGACCACATTCCCCCTTTCTTTTCCTCTAGAGTGAGGATCATATTGAAGTCACCTCTAATAATAGTGGGGGAATCAGAGTGAGAATGCACAAACCAGTCAAGATATTGGATAAATTGAGTCTTGCATAATTTTTTGTTTTATCATTTTGTGTTTAGAATTACCGTTGAGACCGCGGATGTTCCAGGAGATGAGCTTCATGGGATACCTTGGGAAGTAGAGGACAAGAATTCAGTTAGTTGAGCATATTGACTTGACTCTATGAGCACATTACCAATATGTTACTTGCTGCAAGTCAGTTTTACGACCTCTTTTCCTATTCTCCTTTGTCATTTTTTGTTTATCTTTTTGCGATAGGTGATAGACCTCAAGCTTATGTTGCACTTTGGCTTTGACAAGAGCTTCCTGGAGAATTCGTATTTGTCGTGCAAGAATGGAATCAAAGGATTTTCAAGTGCAAGAATCCTCCATACTTTCGAGATCAAGCTCCCCCAATTGTTGATCTTGTAAGTCTCCATTCATAAATTCCTGAGTGTGAGCATCTGTAGGTGATTCTTGAGGATCCGATGAATACATTATCCTAGGTTTAGTTGTTATATCTCTAGGATTAGCTTGAGCTAGAAGATTTTCTGATTCCATTGAGTGCACAGATGATTACAGAGGCATGTGGTCTTGAGTATTGGAATTGTTGATGTTGGTGTCCATATGCTTTGCTTCAGATGACATTTCACCTTGATTGTTTAGGGCATCGAAGCTGTTACTAGTAGTAGGAAGATCCTCTTGAAATTTTTCTAGCCCAGCTTTCCATTGGTATCGCTTTTTTTCCCATTTTCTTGAATCCTTATGCATCTAGCTCCCTATTTTTGGGGTTGTTCATCCTATTTCTATTGAGAGGACAATCTCTAAAGAGGTGCCCATGCTCATGACATTTTCGACAGCGAAAAGGAACATAGTCATAGTCAAGAGGATTTAGCTAGTCCAAATCTTCATCAGATAGACAAATTGCGTATGTGAGATCGTTTGCAATGTGCATATAAATGCATATCCTGACATAGTAGGTGAATTTGTTCATTTTAGTCTGATCAACCGATCTGACATAGGTTCCCAAAGTGTTTCTGATTTCTTTGAGGGTCTCCTCTTCCCAGTATTCTTGTGGGAGAGAGAACATACAGATCCATACTGGTGCCCACAAGAAGTCCTCTTTTTTTGGACTGAATCTTTCCATCAAATTGCGGAGATAAATAGCAGTGGAATTGAAGAAGTAAGGACCACCTTCTTCAACTCTTTATTTTTCATCAAGATGATGAAAAATGATGGTAAAAAACCTTTGGATCCAAGTTGTAAATCAAAGTGCGCCTTCGATTTCCATTTACCTACAATCCAACCATGCAAGGCCTGTTCAGTTGGCCAGAATCCCATGCCTACGAGAGCATGGTATTTCATATTTGGTGCATGAGCATTGATCCTTTCAGCTGGGAGATGAAGGAAAGGTCGATTCTCAGTTCTGGCAATGTAGGTTTTGGTGTTGGACTTCCCTTTTTCCTAAATCTTTATCGGTGATTTACCTGGAGAATTCAGGCCTTGGTGACCATCAGAAATCATAATTTCTTTAGATCTGATTTAAATAGTGATGGGTGGTGATGATGCCGACTAGTCGGTTGGATCTCCACCTCGATTATTGGAGATATCTTGCGAGGGGTTTGCGGCCCCTCCCCTTGCTAGAGCCATGAAAAAAACTGTCAAGAAATGCAGATGAGCAAGTTAGAGCCTAAATTAGGCTATGAGCTCCAAGAAAGCAGTTCACCAATCAACGATACATTTGTGTGATGCACTGGTCCCAATAATCATGCAATGTTAATATGTCCATCAAATCATTGGTTGTTGTTCACAATCTTTATGTTTGTAAAATTGATACATGGACTATCATCGAGTTTTTCTTTGATCTGATAGTTTTGTGGATTGACCAAATCAACAACATATGTATGTGTTTCATTGGGAATAAAGTTTGACTAGATTTTATTTTCTTCTTCCTTCGAATAGACAAAAGTATGGTTTTTCTTATTTTTCAGAACATTTGTTTGTATTAATTTTTCCTTATAAATTTGATCCTCAAGTAAGTTGTAATTAGAACAAATACTCTGAAACTCGTTTTCAATATCACCTAACTCTGTCTCCAAAGATATTTCTTCTTCATAAAAATTAAAAACAGTAGATGAAGAGGAAGGATACTCAAATAAATTACCTTGTAAGACAGACTTTTTAACATATTTAAGATTATGTTTATGTATTTCGAAATCTGAATTACAATTAGTTTCTTCAAAGCTTAGATTATTGATTCCTAGATCTCTATCTACATTAGGATTGATAGATTTATTTATAGAAATAGAATAATTATTCTTATGACTATGATCCATAAGAAAACTTTCTAAATCATTAAGATCGACTGATAAATCTTATTTTTTCCAAATTCTATGCTTGTCCCAAGATGGAGAAACATGATCCAAATAAAAAGACACAAGTTTAGATAAGATCCAATCTTCATTTTGAAAATTAGAAGCAGAAGAGCTAGGATTTTATTCTAAAATTTTAGGGTCAGATTCTAGACAATGAAGAGTAGAAGTGAGAGATTCAACATAACGATTTGGGCAAGGAAAATTATAATTAGAAATTTGGATAGAATTTAAGTTTAATTCACCTTTTTTGTTCTATGAAATTGTTCGAATGTTTCTTCTATTTTGTAAAGAAACTACTTCATTGCATAAAACCTTAACTTTGTTGAATTTGTGAAGTGAATTATGCAGTGGAATCTCAAGAACAATGTACACTAAACAAGACAAATATGATAAGAATTGATTAGTAAATTACAACATTAATATTCATTCATTCAGAATGAATACAACAGTGTTACAATAAGGAGAATTCAAATCATGTGGATAAGATTTGAATCTACCAACTCAAGCTAGCTGAAAAGGTAACTGGGGGTGTCTAAATCACGGCATGGGAGCCACTAGTCTAAATCTTAATGTCTAAACCAGTATAGCAATCACTTAAACTAGTTAAACCGGTTAAACTGATGAGGTAGGTGGAAAAATGTGCTACTTCCCCATGCAGCCATGCAAAACTGGCGCTAGACTAACTGAGAGTGATCTAACAGAATGTAGCTAGAGGCTGACTCAGCATAATTATCTACCTACCAAAACCAACTGATGGACGCTACTGGTTGCAGTTAGAGTGGTCTCCTATAATGTAGAGATTGGTCTTAGAGGCACCTAAACTCATGCATGAACATGAAATAAGTGGAATTTAACCTCTATATGTGTTCCCCACACTCTAGTACAGTAATAATGTCTCCCTAAGTTAAGAAAATGATCAAATAGACTATATATGGACAAGGGAGGATTATAATAATCCTAACACCCTCCCTTAATCCTAACTTGGGAAAGTTGGGCCCTGGAAACTACACCAAAAGTCACCTATACAATCTAAAAGAATTAAAAGTTGCTTAATAAACTAAGGGAAATGGAGAAAACCTTATGGGAACCCCCCCCCTAAAAATAAGCTGGAATTAGGAAAATAAGCTATGCTTAAGAGAAAATTTTCCTCTTTGAGTAAAAACTTGTAAATTTTTTTTGCAATTTGTTGCTCTATGAGGATCCATGCAGAATCATGGTTCTTCTATGTATCAACGTCCTGGGACTGTGCATGTGAACCCTTCCATCTTCTTTCGATTTTTCAAATGTTGCTTTTGTTTATTCTTTCTGGAGAAGGAATGGAATGATCCATTTTGTTCATCAGTGGGCCAAATTTTGGATCAATCTTCAACATCAAGTAGCATTTCTCTGGAAGTTTGTTGCACCACTCTGTAGGTAGCGAAGCTATGTGAGAGAGTGCAACACTTTAATTCTAATACTGGGACCTTGTTTTTATTCTATCATCTGGATTCGTGACACCATTCCCAACTGCTTAAATGAGCTTTTGTGACCATTTAGGATTATGATTTGGAATATGAGATGGATCTGGATCTAGATCATCTTGAGGTATAATCTCAAAATCAAGATCATGACAATCTTGTTCGTCATTTTCTGAAACTGAAATTTTAGACAACATATCATTATCTGCAAATGGAGATGAAAGAGAGCTTATACCTTCCCTTTCGAATGGCTGTTGAGATTGTGTTCGAGATGAGTATGGAAGAAAGTGTGAGGATTCATATGCCTTTGAGGCATGGTTTGCAACACCCTTTGCTATAATATTCCCAGTTGGATCCTCTTATCCTCATTATCTATTCTTTCTCTTTGAATGTCATTGTTCCTCCTTTCTCTAGGTAAGAATCTAGGAACAAAAGAGTTTCTAAACTGGTTTGGATTTCGATCTCCTTCTTGCATAGGTCTATTTTGATTATTTCTTTCCATTTCTAACCTATTGAGTTTTGGAGATAAATTCTTGATTAACTTGGTCATTTCATCCAATTTATTTTCTGATGATTTTTCTATAGAAATTGATGGAATCATTAATTTTTTACCTTTTTATCATGCACTTGATATTCTGATTTATATTTAAGTTTACTTGATGCCAACAAATTTGACTCAACTTCTAATGCATCCTCCTGTATATTTAACAAAGTTACAGACCTTCTTTCTCTTAATAACAAAGAAAACTCATAATCGAAAGAATTGGCATAAGAAAGCTTTGCTGATGTCTCGAGAGGTTTTATTTAGCTGGTATCTTACTATACATTTTATTGAAGCGCTTTGAAAAGTCTAAGACGGATTCATTTTGTTTCAATTTTCAAAGCTCCAAATCCAGTGATATAGTAAAGATAATCTTTAGTGTCCCCCCACTGTTTCATAAACCCTTCCTCTAACTCTTCTATCCCAATAATGTAGTTTGTTAGTAACTCTATGAACCACTTTCTCACCTCTCCATCTAGACTTTGTACAAACATCCACATCCAAACATATTTAGCCTCAATGCTTTGATTATCTACATAACTGAAAAAAAAACATTCCAATGTTCTTCTGTAGTCACCTCACCTTGACCATTGAACCTAGTAAGGTATTTTTGGTAACCACCCTAGGAAGAGCATGAAGGGGTTGAAGCAGGGATAATTTTAGGGGCGAAATTTGGCCCATGGGCTATTTTTAGGGGTTTTTCTCCAAAAAAAGATTCGCCATTTTGCATTTTTTGAAGCCATGTTTCGCCCAATTTTGATGGGGTGAACTTTTTTCAACCTAAAAATCACCAAATTATTATATAAACGATATAAAATACTTAGAAATTAAAATATTTTTTGAAAAATATCGCCAAACATTTTATAGTTGGGGTTTTAAGAATTGGTAAGATTCGCCAACATTTATATACTTTTAAGTAAGTATGATTCCTTAAAATCATCCCTGGGTTGAAGCAAAACCAATGGAGCATATCTTACAGCCACTATACGATCCATCATATAAAGAGGATGTCTTGCCATGTTTGGGTTAACTTGGCTTGGTGGAGAAGGAGGGTTGTTGGATTTAAGCTGATAAAAAGGGATCCCACTTGTGAGATGAGTATAAGGTGAAAGTTGAGATTTTAATGAAAAACCTCCTGAATCTAAGATCTCAATTTTAACTTTTTCAGATGATAAAGGATTGGTATAAACATGAAAATTATCAACTTGAATTACAGGTATAAGAAAAGACAAATCTTGTTCCTTTTCTTCTTTCTTGGGTTGTAAATTTGCAGGAGGATAAGCTTGTTGTAGATGATCTGGTATATCTAAAGATGAAGGGTAGTGAAATCTTCCAGAAGAAGTACAACTTAATTTTTATCTAGCCTCTCTCAAAATATTCTCTAGGTATTAAACTCCTGGATGCAAGGGAGATGTAGGATTTCCCCTAGTCCCTTGCTTCCTAGAAACCACTGTGAAATCTACTTGGTGAAAAATGTAGTCTGTAAAATTTTCTGATTTTGTTAACTTTCCAAAGATAAGATCAATAAAAATTACCGAGGGAAGAATTGCTTCACTTTCATCCTTGGCAACGATGCCAAAAGATGTTGGTACTGGAGTTTGCATTAGACTACAATGGTACAAATCCCAGGCATCTCATAAATATCATAAGGTATAAACTAAAGATTTAGGTTTTGAGTTTTGAGTTTACTGGTGTATAATAGTAGGGTAGGAAATAGATTATAAAAACTAATGATTAAATCTAAAACAAAGAGCCATAAGCATATGATAGATAAAGTAAACAAGGATGATGTAAAAGTATATGATTACAAAGAGTATATATGCATAAGCTAGTTTTGGGAATAAGGTTTATATAACAAAAAACAATTGATTATATAAACAAATAATAAATGCCTTTAAAACAAAACAACATTATGTGTAAAAAGGAACACAAATACATGCATCTATAATGAGAAACTAGATATAGAAACACTATCTTTCATAAAAGTCATCATAGAATATCAAAGACATTGAAACTATATTTGTATTGATTAAAAGTCAAAAAGTGGCTCATATAGTATTTCTCATCCTTCATATAACTTCCACAATATACTTATAGAATATAAAAGAGGTTTCAGACTTAAAGAAGTATCCAAAATAATGCTATATGAATCCACTGTTATCTCCCACACCTTTTTTTCCTACCCTATACTTCTATATTTATACATAATAATACCCTCCTTCGAGACTGTTTTATGGATCCAAAAAGGTAGGATCAAAATAGTTTAAATAATTGTTTATGGATCCAAACATATAGGATCGAAAAAAATAAGAAATAGAAACTGCTTAATTACATCAACAAAAAAGTTTGAACTTCAAATAATATATTGCCACCTAATCAGAAAATTCTAAATCAAATTGGTTTTGAACTTTTCCAGCTAATTGTTTGTGAATCATCAAGATTTATCTTTTCCAACCTGCAGTTTAACCGTCGGATTACTCTATGTCTAGAACATATCGTAACCATCGGATTAGAATATTTACAAATGCATACTAATGCATACTAAAGAAACACACTTTTACCTAACAGATATATTACACAAGTTGATCTTAGCTAACTCCCAAGTGTCTAAATATCCTAACATCCCCCATTAAGAACAACTTGGGATAGGATTGAAGGATTTACAAAAGTGACACTATTAGCAGAAGAAAGGAGGCATTAGAGCCTATCCCCCCATAAGGACACATTCCTGAAGTCCTAACATAGACTGAAGTTTAGAAAACTTCGCTTCTGTAAGAGACTTGGTGAAGATGTCTGCAACTTGATCATCTATAGGGCAATAAAGAACTTCAATAACACTATCATGAACAAGATTTCTGATGAAGTGCATGTGTAGCTCAATGTGTTTGTTGCGCTGATGTAGAACTAGATATTTGGCAAGCTTGATGGCACTTTGATTGTCACACCAAAGTGGAGTAGGCTGCTGCTACTCGAATCCAAATTCTGAAAGGATCTGTCGAATCCATAAAGCTTCCTGACTGGCATTAACTGCGGCTCGATATTCTGCTTCTGCTGAAGAAAGAGCAAGTGCTTGTTGTTTCTTACAAGCCCAAGTGATAGGTCCAAATCCCAGACTGAAAACATAACCTTCAGTAGACTTCTGATCATCAGGATCGTCGACCCAATTTGAATCAGTGAAACCAACCAACAAATGTTTCACCCCTGTACTGTAATGAATCCCAAACTGAATTGTACCTCGAATATATCAAAGAATTCTTTTTGCTTCTTTCCAATGACTTTCATGAGGAGTTTGCATATAACGGGAAACACGACCAATGGCAAAGGAAAGGTCAGGACGGGAATGAGTCAAGTATAAAAGACTACCAACAAGTTGATGATACAAGGTGGCATCTACTTTAGGGGAAGTACAAGTGGCAGAAAGTTTGACTCCAGACTAGAAGGGAGAAGGGGCTGGTTTACAATCTTCCATGTGGAAGCGATGAAGAAGGTCACAAGCATACTTAGACTGGGAAAGAAATATTCCTTCTTTGGTTTGCAAGACTTGGAAACCAAGAAAATAATGCAAATGTCCTAAGTCTGACATTTCAAAACTTTGCTTAAGACTGGATTTCACATGGTTTATAAGGTTAGGGTCACTACCAGTAAGGATAAGATCATCAACATAAAGAACAAGTATGATGAGATGGTTTCCTACTTTCTTGGTATAGACATTGGGGTCAGAATGGCATCTAGAAAAACCAGTGTCAAGGAGAAAGCTATCCATTTTGGCATACCAAGCTCTAGGAGCTTGCTTAAGGCCATATAAGGATTTCTTAAGGAGACAAAAAAGGCTAGAGTTATTCTGAACATATCCAGGAGGTTGTTCCATGTAAATTTCCTCATGTAAATCACCATGTAAGAAGGCAGACTTGACATCCATTTGATGGACTTCCCAGTTATGTAAGGCTGCAAGGGAAAGAACAAGGTGGATGGAGTTCATTTTTGCTACAGGGGCAAAGGTTTCATTGTAGTCAATCCCTTCAACTAGGGAAAAACATTTGGCAACTAATCTTGCCTTAAGTCTTTCAACACTTCCATCTGATGCATACTTAGTTTTGTAGACCCATTTATATCTGACAAGTTTTCTTCATTTTGGAAGAGGAACAAGATCCCAAGTATCGTTTGCCATTAAGGAACGATATTCTTCATCCATAGCCGCATCCCAGTCTGGATTTCCTGAAGCTTCTGCAAAAGTTTCTGGATCATGATTCTCGGAAACTTGAGCCAAAAGAGAAGAGGCTTGCTGAAACTGAGAACGTGTTCGATGTTGATCTCTAGGATCACCGGCAATATCACCAGCTGCTTCACATGTTGAACGGACCCATCAAGGAAGTATTGGTGCTGGTGCAATTGGAGGAACATGAGTAGGCAGAGGTGGATTTTCATCCTCACTGTCATCATCAGAAACTAGAGTTGAAAACCTGTCAAGGAAGCTAGAAGAAGAAGAAGAAGAAGGCACAATCGCCAAATCAGGCTCGCAGGCCAAAGATGGTACACCCGCCAAGTTAGGCTCGGAGGCCAAGAGGTTTTCATCAAATTTAACATCTCTTCTAATGATTATATCATGAGAATGTGGCTAAAGAAGTCTATAACCTTTTACATCTTCAGAATATCCAATAAATATGCACTTTTCACTTTTAGGCTGCAATGCTTTCCATTTTTCATCCAAAATGTGAGCCCATGCTTCACAACCAAACACACGAAAGTGACTTACATCTGGTTTAATTTTACTCCATGCTTCTTCCAGTGTTATACCCTGTAAAACTTTAGTGGGTGTGCGATTAACTATGTAATTTGCACAATTTATGGCCTTAGCCCAATATTGAAGACTTAGTCCCTTAGATTGGATCATACAATTAGCCATTTCTTTTAAAGTGTGGTTCTTCCTTTCAGCTACACCATTTTGTTGTGGTGTATATGGAATAGTGTGCTGTTGTTGGATTCCTTGTTCAGTGCAAAAAGCAGTGAACTTGTTTTTAACATATTCTCCTCCATTGTCAGATCTTAACTTAATAATTTGATGACTAGATTGTTTTTCAACAAGGTCCTTGTAGGCCAAGAACATGTTAAATGCTTCACTCTTAAGTTTTAGGAAGTCAACCCAAGTGCGTCTGGAGTAGTCATCAATGAAAGTTAAGAAATATTTGAAACCAGAAAAAGAAGCAGATGGAAGAGGGCCACACAAGTCACTATGCACAAGCTCCAAGGGAACCGAGGCGTGCCAAGAGGCACGTTTGTCAAAACTATCCTGATGATGTTTTTCGAGTCCACAACCAGAACAAACACCATCCTTGCAAGATACCAGCGAAAGACCAGTCACCATATTTTCTTTACATAGTTGTTGCAATGAGCGATAATTTAAGTGACCAAATCGCTCATGCTAAAGTTTGCTCAAGTTATCACTATGACCAACAAAAACAGAAGGAAAAGGTGATGACCCAAAGTTGTTAAATTTTTACAACCTGGTAATATCATCAACAGTTCCAGTAGCAAGGACATTTTGAGGATTTTTAAAATCCTTGATTACAACTTGGTGAGGTGTAAACGTCACAGTTTTACCTTCACCTAAATGAGTAATTTGATAGACTGATAACAAATTGCAGGAAATTTTTGGAACACATAGTACATCACTGAAATGACCATTTTCTACTGGAATTTTTCCAGATCCTACAACACTTAGAGATCTATCATCACCAACAAATATTTGTTTGGTGTTACATTCATGCATAGTAGAAAACATGGCTTTATCCTTAGCCATATGATAAGATGCTCTAGAATCAATGAGCCATTCAATTGAAGTAAAAGAAGAAGATGCAGTATAAGAGTAACCAGAAGCACAAAGTGCATGTCCATGAGAGTTAGATTCTGAAGACGAATCTAGGCTAATGTGGTGCTTCTTCATTGCTGCTTCCAACGCTGCCATCTTCTTAAAACACTTAGATTCATCATGATTATCTTTCCCACAAAAATTGCAATGACACTCAGTCTTCTTTCCTTTTTGCTTGGATCCTTTGTCATTTTTTAAAGAAGGAGCTGACTGAGAGGGTTTGGGACCCTTGTTGTTTTGCTTATTATTGCAAAAATTCTGTTTCTTGGAAGGCTTGGACTTTTCTTTCTGTTGGGACAATAAGGCTTTCCCAGATGTATCTGCATTGTTAATTATTCCAAGATGAATGAGCTTATCTTGCTCTCTAATTAAGGAATCACAAAAGGATTCAAGGCTAGGCTCTTGATAGCTAGCTATAGTCAAGTATTCTTTCATGGAGTAGAATGTAGATACAAAAACAGAATATGCAGATCCAAGTTTGTAAAGAATATGATAAATTCATTGTTTTTCTTCTTTCTTAATCTTGCATTCTGCACATAAGAGTCTAAGAGTTTTATACTTAGATAAATATTCTTGAATGCATGAAAAATCATTTGGATTCAAGTAAAGCAACTCATTCTCAAGTTGATAACCCCGAATTTCATTGTGTTTACCAAACACAGATTCCAACTTTTCCCAAGCTTTATCAGGTTCATCAATGCCAGATATGTGGAATCGTAAAACAGTAAAGATTGACATCCCAATCAATCCACGAGATTCATCACATCTATTTGCCCATTTAATTTTCTTATCATCATCAGTGGGTTCTGTTTCTTTCCCTGAGGTTATCCTGAAAAGTCCCCTACTTCGTAGAACATCTTCCATACGAGATTTCCATGAGAAATAGTTAGAACTTGTAAGTATAATATCACAAGGGGTGGCCATACTGTAAAATAATGGCTGAAAGAATAGAAACTAACTATATGGATGCAGAGAGCTCGAAAAAATATGCGGTTTTAAAAAAAACGACACTTAAAACGGATTCTGGATGATGAAGTTATCCTTGATCAAAGAAAATGTTGAAGATGTCCCCAATAGTGACGTGGCAGATATTAACTTGACCAACTAAAAAAAAGAAACCCCCTCTTCCCAAAATCAACCTTTGACAATCACTCTTACAATAAAGTTTCTTTGAAGTGAATCACTTTTGTAGAATAAGTGATGTTCACTTTTACAATAATGTGACTCTTAAATAGTGCGGCAATAAATTAAAAGACTTAAGTGACTCACTTTTATTTTATTTTATTTATGTGAGATGCACTTTTACAATAAAGTAACTTGAAAATAGAAATTGCATGCACTAAAAAGTAGCTTGATAAGACTTGAACTCAAGACTTATCAAGGTGTAAAACAACTTTGGACCAAGTGAGCTAAGTTTAAAAGGTACGTAAAAGTATGGAAAGAGGAAGGGTTTTTTTTTTTTTACTCTTCTCTCTCATTTTCCGTGCTTGCTTTTCCTGCAAATCACAAAAAAAATGAAAATAAAAAATAAAAAAACTTTTTCCACACAATGGGGTTAGATCTTAGTTAGCTTACCCAGAAAGTCTACATTTTCAAGTTTTCTCGTTGTTTCTGATTTGCCATGATCGCACAAGGTGCACGGCAAAGAGAATACGTAGCCGAGAACACAAGAAAAAAAAAACGTTCTCTTACTGTTTCTGATTCACCGCGATCGCGCAAGGTGCATGGAAAAGAGCATACGCAGTCAGGGAAAACAATAGTCCGAAACTAAAAAACTAAAATATTTAATAATCAACTAAAAAAAATGAGAGATTTAAAAAAAAACAAATCCGTCACTGTAACATTATACCTTCAGATTTGCCGAAATGGGTGTTTCTAGAGCAAACGAAAATGGTTTTCGGTGAAACGAAAACTATTTCCCAATGAAAACGGTGATCCAAATGCAATGGAACAGCTCTCATAGGCCAAAAATGTACAAAAAATACAAAACCAGAAACCCTTTCAAAGTTTCGGCAACACCGGTTCCAGATTTTGATCAAAACCGAAAGAGGCTCTTCATAAAAGCTCTGATACCATGTTTGGGTACACAGGGTACTTCCAAAAAATCGAACAGCTTCAGAAATTGCTTCACACAAATAGATCACAGATCAACACACTGATGTTTGTCACGTGGTTAAAACCTTTGAGAGGGAAACAGTCCACGGCCCCAGCCAAATAGCTACTTGAGGCAATTTATTATGCAAAAGAAAGAAAGTTACATGAGATTCTCATAATTGATCAACTAGCCAAGGACCCTCTATGCTCTTTAAATAGAGATCATAGACCAATCAGGTGTTAAGCCACGGATCAATGGTAGGTATGATCTAAGATAAGTTGAACCGTCGAATTACTCTATGTCTAGAACATATCGTAACCGTCGAATTAGAATATTTACAAATGCATACTAATACATACTAAAGAAACACACTTTTACCTAACGGATATATTACACAAGTTGATCTTAACTAACTCCCAAGTGTCTAAATATCCTAACAACATATAGGATCAAAAAAAAATAAAAATAGAAACTACTTAATTACATCAACAAAAAAGTTTGAACTTCAAATAATATATTGCCACCTAATCAGAAAATTCTAAATCAAATTGGTTTTGAACTTTTCCAGCTAATTGTTTGTGAATCATCAAGATTTATCTTTTCCAACTTGTCGCAGCTTCGGAGCAACTTCTACAAATACAGTCAAGCCATCTAGTGCCTAAGATCTCCCCCGAAATCTAGCTAACTCCTCCTATATAGCTGACACTTTGTCCTGTAATTCCTGATTTTGTTTGAGTTATTTGGAATTTTCCACTTGAGCCATTTTTCTCCTTTTCACTACTTCTTCAGTAACCCTAACCAATTCTTCATAATTGACATTTATATCTTCAAGGTCTTGTCTGATCATGCGATTTGCATTCACCAATTGGTCATTAATATGATTAAGATGTGAATTCTGAGCTTTGTAGTGATGCAGAGCTTTCTAAAGGTTTGAAACCTTTGTTCCTTCTACATTCTTTATGTATTCATCCAAATCATCTACTTCTCTATTTATATGTTTCTTTGTTGAGATTTCAGGTAATGGAATCATGTTTTCTTCATCTAAACCTTTACAATGTAAATCCTAAACACATCCTGAACAACTTCCATATCCTCTTCTATACATGACTATTTTTTGCTTATTTCTTCACTTACTGTAGACATGGCCTTTTTACCCTTATCTATGAACTTCTTGACTGGAATAGATGGAACATATTTGTTGTTATCTTTGATGCTATCTAGGACTTTAGAAATCATACCTTCAATCTTTCTAGATTGAGTTTCTTCTTCACTAGAGGATTCTTCAATCTCGATCATCTTTTCCTTCTGAAGATTAGGGTTAAGAAGCTTCTTCATATTCAGATGGAGTTTATTTCTAGGTCTAGTTTAGGCCACCACTTAGTTGTTTCAAGACTTTTAACACGAGCAAAGGTATTTTTAACAGTTGTGTTTCTGGTTGTTGCAGGCTCGTTGTTCCCATGCTTTCCATTACTGAAACTTCCTCTACAAAACCAGGAGTACTAGGATTTATCCCTATTTCTTTTGCATTTGAATCTACTATTTCATTTGCATCTGAAATCCCTTTAGACCCTTGTTGTTCTTTTTCCACAATTTTCTTCTTACTATAACTCCTCAGCTTCATTGGGGTTTGTTTCCCTTCCTGCAATTTTATATCATTCGACTTTTCAATCTTACAGTCGGACCAGAATAAAAAGTGAGGGCAAGTCCATACCTTCTACTCCAATTCTTTATCAATTAGAAATTTAATCAACCCATGATGAAAAATGCTATGAGAGGTGTGATATGGGTGATTTTTTACCCTAACTGACTTTTTCGATAAGCTCTTCAACAGATAAAAGGGTAGATTTAAACTTGATATTCCTGCTACATGTAGAAGAAAACGTAAATCATATCTAAAAATGGTGGCAAGGAAACCTTCACATGTAATATATCTTTGAATAATACCCAATGTTGGTCTCACGGGGGGTTCACTAGCAAGGCAATATCATATCACACCCATTCATATTGTCGGTTTGAATACTCTTAAGAACCTCAAAAATATATTGCCTCGTATTAAGGGGTCAATGGGGGTTTTTTATTTGACATAGTAATTTAAATAATGGGGGGTTATTTTATTCGAATGGGATGAAGAATAAAATTCAAATCATTGGATGGATTCATATATATAGTTTATTCTTCATATATCTGGAGGCCACTCGTAGAGACCTATCTTTCCACCAATTCCTCCTATATATCACACAAGGTTGTTCCTTATTGGATTCCTCATCGAATGCTCTCGACGATTCCTAGAGAAAAAGCATAAATATGAAAGATTTTGGTTTGGACTGCTAATAGCCATACTCCCGTAGCGCGACTTACAAGCATCAATTGGAGCCTCGATTACTACGTTATACTGGAGCCTTAATTACTATTTTTTAAAATATTAGATTGTTATACACACACACAGAGAGAGATTTGTTTAATAATATTGTTCTTAAAATATTTATATTTATGTTCAATAGAATTTTATGTAATGTTAAGTAAAGTTAAATGTAGAAAGTGTTTGTATACAAGATGGTCAATTAATGTATAGGAAAGTTAGCACAATGGATACGAAATATTTTATTAGGACTCAACTTTTTTTCAATGGATTGTTTCAAGTTTTTTAAACGTGTTTAAAATTTTCGTAATACATTTTTCCCATGAATGAATACTATTTCTTTGTTGTAGTTTTTTCTTAGCGAAAACCAAGTGTTTGTTCACATCTTGGCTCAATAAATAAAATACAATGAAATGTAGGGAAGTCCATCTACAAAAGGGTTTCCATTTTGCATTTTTATGGATTTTAATTTATTAATCTTATAGAAAACATGAGATATCTATGGATATACTTGTATTTACATGATATAAAATTGGTAGATTGATAGGCTATGGTGTGAAACATTTGCAATTCTCATATTTTCTAAGCATTGCAGTGATTATTGGACTATCAGTCTTTTACATTCGTTGTTACATTTATCTATTAACTGTGTTTCCTTTTACACATTTTTCCTTCCTCGTTTCTATTTTGTTGGGTCTTCCACTATCCAACTCTACAAATTGATTAGTTTCCCCTGTGATCCCGGTGGGATCATTATTAACATGATACGATTATTTTATTTAGTATCATATTTGATTATACTAAGATGTGTTAGGGATCATGTTTGTTACAAATTGATAATATGATATAAAGGGGGTATTAAAAGTGGATACCTACAATATATAGTGAAACTAGGTGATGCAGGAGCATTAGCTCTCAAGACCAACTACTAAATTTTTGATCAGAACTTAAGCTCTAGACATTTTCCCAATGAGAATTCAGTTGTAGAGACATTGTAAACTTTCATGTAAAGTATTTTATTTTCCTAGCAAGTTTAGATAGGATAAAAGATCTAATCTAATAGGTGTTGTTGTAATCTCACAGATCACATAGGGTTACCAATAATGCATACTAAAACATACATACATAACAGAGACAAGAGACAAGAACCAGTAGATAAAATAAAAAATTATATTAACATGAGAGGGTCCATCCAATGTAGAGAACTGAACCGAGTTCTCATCTGGCTCAACAACCTAATATATACGATTTACAAACAGTTACAAAGTAACTACCTGTCGGTTCACTCAACCGACACGACCTTAGGTGGTCGACCTAATCTCTAATTAGTTAGCTAACTAACTTAGTCGGTTGATCGACTAAGTTGGATATCGTTCAAGTCAACATACCGACTTGATCCTCCAACATCTCCCCCACAAACAAAACGTTTCTTCGTCCCAAAGAAACATGGAGGTACCAAAAATTTACTTGTCTGTCTAAGTACTCATTATTTTGTGCTCTTGATCTTCATGGGCTGTGAAGTATAATGGTCAATCTTTTCTGTACACAGACTTCGACAATTGTTGGGGCTGTCACTGCGAGGTGATGTTGGAAATCCGTCCAACTCTGCAATATTTTCTGTATGTTGATGGTTAGTGTAGTCAGATTTGATAAGATTGGCATTTTCTCTTGAATGGAAATTTCAGCTATTTTTCCCATGTCAGGACCCATAAACTGGTTCTTTTCCTCTGCTATCTCTATGAGTTGTTTCATTTGTGGGCAGATGATGTCTACTTTTTCTAAGTTTGGGATGGCTTGATGTACCCACTGATGTGCTTCCCTTTCGAGCTTCTGCAGTTTAGCTATTTCAAGAACTATCTGATCTTCAATTGTGCTTCTAAGTGATTCATCAGTACTTTTCCTCTTCTTAAGTGCTTGGATCTCTTGTCGGGTCTACCTAGTTTGCTGATAGACTTTCCCGTAGTAAGCAGGCCAGTCTCACAGTACTTATTCCATGATAACAGAATCCTCCATGTGATCTTGCAACACTTTGTAGGCTTCTGAAAAGGTTGTGTGTTGCTCCATCAGTAGTTGAACGCTTTCTTCTTTCTATTCCTCTTTTGTGTCCTGAATTTGTGCTTGGAGAGCTGACACCATGCTTTCAAATAGTTGATAAGCTCTTTCTAGTGATTTGTCGGTGTCGATCTCTACCAGTCCTAGTATCATAGACTGGACCAGGTTCCTACATTTGTTAAGGAACTTAACTTGTTCTTTTTCCTTGTTATCTAGATCCTTATGTCTATGTCGGTTCCTTGTTTTTGCTTTGACTGCTAGTGCTTCCAGTAGTTTTCCTAGATCTAGGTCTCTCAATTTGGTTGCATTAACCATATTGGTCAACCCAAGTAGATTGATGTGGACCATTTCTGGATGTCCATGATGGTCCTTCTTCTTTTTCTTCTTCTTCTTTTTGTGCTTCTCTAGTTCTGCTTGTTTCGGCACCTGTGTACCTGCAAGAGTTGAGTCTGGATTGTCTGTTTGATGTGCAACACTAGTTGATGGTATTTCTGTTTGAGTCAATTGGATGCCTACTACATCTGGTTGTGCTTCTAGTTGGTTGGGTGCAGAGGGTTCAGAAGTGGATGTGATTGTTACTAATGGTGGTGGTGGTTCTGGTGCAGCTGGTTGATTTAAGGGTTCTGAGTTAGGGGGGGGTGGTGATGGTGTTGGTGAATGGTAGGGTGTGATTGGGCTGGTGGAAGTGTGGTCGAGTGGTGGATTGTCGATCTGAGGAGGTGAGTCCAGGTCAGAGAACAGTTGGTCAATTTCTCAATTTATGTCCTCCATATTTTCTTCTTCCTCACCTCCAGTCGGTTCAGTAGCTAGTGGTTGGGGTTCAGGGTCGGTCGGAGTAATGGATGTGACCCAACGTGCGATAACTTCAACTTCTTTTTTGGGGTTCCTTTCGAATGTCGAGCTAATTATTGCCACCGTATTTGGCCTCTGGAGTACTAGGCTAGGTTGAGAAACTGATAGTTGGGATCCTCCGACTTCGAAAAGAGGTGCTTTGGTAGAGAGCTTATGCACCTTGGTGATTATCTCAGGAAAAATTTCGATGTATGGAGGTCTCTATCCTGGTCGAACTTTTCCTTCACAGCCTCTGACATAGCACTTTTGCATAAGTCAAGTGGGCTTATTGAAAGCTGTTCTGGTACTAGCTCTTCTGTTATTTTTTTCGGAGACGAAGGTGGGGGTGTAGACACAATATCTACTACATTTTCGGGTGTCAAAGTGTGTGTGATATTCTCCTTCTTTGGTCGACCTTTATGTGCTCCTACCTCGACAAATTTCTGAAATTGGGTTTCAACTGGCATTTTGTTTGCTGCAGCATCTTCTATTATGTTGAGGGTCGTAGATGCCAGTTCTTCGTCATCATCTAAGAACTATGGAATTTCATTTGTATTTTCATTTTCCAACTATATTCTTGTTGACTGTGGCATTGTCCCAGTTTGTATATTGTTATAGTCCATTGTCTATCGATTATCTTTTAAGGGTTTGTTTTCTGTCGACTGTATAAATTCATGAATCTGCTTTGTTGTTTCGACCAAATTCTTATTTTGTGGTATAAAGTTGAAATCGTTGATAAACGTTTCTCTGAGTTCATGCCATAGGAATGTTTCACCTCTAGATTCTTCCATCTTATACCATTTGTTTGGTAAGTCGACGAGGGTTGATGGGAACAGATGTGGCCATGCACGTTCATCTTTGTACCCAAGTCTTCTCCATTGTTTTTCACATGTCTTAATATGGTCTTATGGATTTTGTCCTTGAGTGAAAATAGGTATCTAAGCTTGGTTGGTTAAATTATTTTCTCCAAACATTTCTACAAAGTAAGTCAAAGTTGTTGTCCAGGTCTGTAGTCTTGTCTGATGGGTATCCCACCATCTAGCAACTTGTCCTGTAAAAGTCTCTACTAAACTTTGTAGTCGACCATGTTCACCAATATTTTTGGACACTTGTTCTATGTGCATGACTGGTGATTCTCTTTCCTTATATCTTGGTATTTTTGTATTATTTACATTTGTAGGTTTTAAAGTAGGGTATTCCCTAATTTTTTTCTCAAATACTTTTGGTACAATGGACACTATGAAGCACTGTTGGGTGGGCTTTTTCTGTACTTTTTGGATAGTCTAGCACCCTCTTGCTTGTGTTTCATAGTTATCGACTTCCCAATCATATAATTCTGCATCTGAATTATATCCTACTGAGTCTTGGTTTCCTAAATGAAGTTCTCCATAGATATTAGGTTCTGTATAATCTGCATTATTTTGTATTTGATAAAGTTGTCGGATATCAACTTCTTCATCGATAGGTTCTGTCCAATAGGTACAATTACCTTTTTTCAGTTTCCTTTTAATTTTATTCTCTCTTTATCTAGGGATATCAACACTTTCATCTTTCTTCCCCAAGGTCAACATACTAACGCTGGGAAGGAGCTGGATCCTTCCTTAGGGTTAATAATTTCAAAGTCAACTTTGGTTGATATTCCCTTAATTGTGGTGTCAACATTTTTCTAGACTCCAATAGGTTCAATTATGCCTTGGCCGGCTAGTTTCAGGTATATACCTGACTCATATAGTCAAGGTCTGCCTAACTATTCCCATGTGTGTCGAGTCATGATATTTACCTGTGATTCGAAATTGAGTACAACTTGTCAGACATGGTATCCTTCAATTTCCAAGTCGACAAGTGGGTCGGCATCACTTTTATCTTTTTGATTTAGACTGCAGATATTCTTTGTTTGTTTTTCAGTGTTTTTTTTGTGTTTTATTTTATACAGTAAGTCTATGAATTGTGATATTGTTTTATCTTTTGTACCAACTTTATTAGCTCTTTTACTGTGTTTTGTTGATCATCATCTTCTTCTTCCTGTCGAGCAAATTCTCTAAATATATCTGTTGCATCTTTATATATTTGTTTTTCTTTAACTGGGTCAGGATAAACATTTTTTTCTTTTATATTTCTTATTTGGGGGTTATCAATCCCAGTTTTTGTCCCTTGTCAGGTTACGATATGTAAATTCTTTGTATTGATAGTATCATGTTTTTGCACACACGACAAGACATCAACATTCTTCTTTTTATTTATATTTTCAGGCATAATAGGGCAATCCTCTAATGAGTGATCCCCTATGCCACAATTAGTATAGAATTTTAGGTCAATCCTATCCTTATATGGGTAGTCTACATGTCAGTGTCCCTCCTTATAGCATGTGAAACATTGGATGGGTCAATGTGGTCGGTTGTCTCTATTCCCAGAGAATCTACCTCGACCTCCATAGCCTCCACGTCGGTTGTCATACCGACGCTCGTATATTTGATTGTTCTGATTGTTTGGCATGTGGTTTTTCTCATTACTTTGTGAACTACATTGGTCTAATAGACTGCATGATAATTTTGTCAGTTCTTTAGATTCAGATGGTAGTTGACCATGTTATGATTTTTAGTTTTTCAAATTGCACACCAAGATGCCTTGTTGTTCTTCATGTTGAACGGGCAATCTTTTGTCAAGTGGTCTCCATGCTCTTGGCAAATGTCGCAAAAAAATTTAGTCTGTACGAATCGAACATCCTGTTGGTTGATTTATTGTTGACAGTTGTCTTTTGAATGTCCGGCCGTTGAGCACTTCATGCACCAGATATCCTGAATTTTGAGGTTTAATTCTTTTAATGACTTCTGTACGCTCTCAAGATGTTCTTCTAGTATGTGATCAGTGGAGTATGCTGGTATGTCCTCATCCATTTCTACTTGGAGAGATTTTGTAAGCGCATCTTCGTAAGTCTTGAATGTCTCCAGACTTATGTGTCAATGAATTTTTTGTGATAAACCTGCAAGAAACCACTAGATTAATAATTGTTCGTCAATAACATAGTCTAATTGGCTAAGAAGGTATTTCCATCATTTATCGTAATCGCGAACAGTTTCTCCTAGCTTCTGCGATGTCGTTTTTAGTTTCTTTGCTGCCAAATGTTTTGCATTTGGAGTTTTGAAAAATGATAGAAATTGCACTTTGATCTCGGCTTTGGTTGCTCAGGGTGTTCTTTCAGAAAAGGTCATGTACCGAGTTAATTCCCTTTTCCTTAAGGCACCAGTGAACTGCGCCATCTACATGTCTTCATCTGTAACTTGGTTAGCCTCCCAAGTCGACTCACAGACAAACTAGTGTCATCTGGGGTCCTCATCACCCTCATATAGGGGAATGTGTGCTGACCCGTGACCCATGTTGAAGTCACTGTCACTGCTTCCTTCAGGAGGTGGCGGTGGTGGAGGTGGTGGTGTGGGTGGTGGGTTTATTTGCTTAGTCCTCTCTACGGAACTATCATCGATGAAACTCTCATCCGTGTCTATTTTTTTTGTCGTTTCCTCTTCAACCAGAAGTCGGTTAATGTCGAATTCTTCTATCGATGTCCAACTGCAATTATTTGTCCACAGTTATGAATGTTATGTGTCTTCCAAAGCTGTATTTGGCATGGGGGGTGCTCCTTCATGTGTCAGTAAAAGTAAGTGGATACTTCGGTTGGAGGGTACTGCTTGAAGCGTAACCCAATTTCCTTCCTTTGGTCAATGGATAATTAGATGTCTACCCATGTATGTTTCATCATCTAGTCGACTCCATATACCAAAGTCACCAGCTCCTAGTCTGAGGTCCTCTTCGACAATAGCTTGTATCCGGGTACGCGGATCTGTCGAAGGTTTTATTTCCTGGGGAACTTCTAATTGGAGAGCTTCTCGCTGCTCTATCCACAATTATTCTTCCATAGGGGATGCCTCTTCTTCCATGCCTTCTTCTTGTCGGTCATGACCCGACTCCGGCGAATCTCTTTCTTGGTCAATCACCCTAGTACTCATTCCTCTCTACAGCGCTAAGGCTCTTTCTCTTCTTTCTTCCCTACTTTGTAGCCTCCTCTCCCTCTCTATTTTTTGGAAGTCCTTCATACCTTTGTGTGACACTGTCTTCTCGATTTCCTTTTTAGGTTGACTTCTTGTTACTGGTGATTGGTATCTCCTTTAGTCGACTAGAATCCACTCCACTTTATTCTGACATATGACCAGCTACCCTGCCATAGCCTACCCAACGCTTTAGAAAGCCCGAATAGTTTGGTCTACTTGCTTAGGAAGTATTCCCACTCCCTTTTGGCAATGAATTTTTCCCACCTCTTTTGATTTTTCTCCCAGTTAGGATTTAATGGTAGTCCGTGAAGTGATGGATGGGGTTCGACAATATGACCCACTCCCTTCTTGATCAAGAATTTAAACAACAAGGTCGGTAAGGAACACAAAAATTGTTTGGCGAGGTCTGTGTATAATTTCTTCTTGATGGTTTCCACCAAAGTTCTGTCTTCTATTGCTTGCTCCTCGCAGAATTCGTCAGCAATTTTTTTGAACCACTCCGACAAGTTTGTTCTTTCCCCGCGAATCAGTTTTTCTAGTAACTGTTGATCTTTAGTCCCTTCCGACTTTTTCATCTAGGAGTTTCTTCAAAATTTGGGGCACTGATTCTACAAACTTCTCATGTGTCTCTGTAAAGAATCTTTCTTTTGCTTGTGCGATCGTCAATCTGTTTCTTCGTGCGCAATTCTACAAATAATTTGCTACTTTACGCTCCCACCAGTCCTTAATCTCTTGTTCTGATATCATCTGCTTGCATACATCTCAGACATGTACTACCAGCAACGAAACCAATGTTGTAATCTCACAAATCATATACGGTTACCAATAATACATACTAAAACATACATACATAACAAAGACAAGAGATAAGAACCAATAGATAAAATAACAGATTATATTAACATGGGAGGGTCCATCCAATGCAGAGAATTGAACTGAGTTCTCATCTGGCTCAATAGCCTAATATATATGATTTACAAATAGTTACAAAATAACTACCTGTCGGTTCACTCAACCGACACGACCTTAGGTAACCGAACTAATCTCTAATTAGTCGGTTGACTGACTTAATCGGCTGATCGACTAAGTCGGCTATCATTCAAGTCGACATACCGACTTGCTCCTCCAACAGGTGTTAGTAAAGCATGATTCATGTAACTAGCGTGATGCATGAGCATTGTGGCATGCGGGCAATGTGATGAGTTGGTCACATGCTGTGGCATGTTTTTTTTTGTTTGATGATTCATTATTTGTTAGTGCCGAAAGGAATGATGGTGGATCATGAATCCCTACATGGAGATCAAGATGCATTTTGTTTTGTTGAGACATGGACGTTTTCATCATACTGTGTAGTTGTTTGTTTTTCGATTGCAGGACCACTCTATGGGGGAAGTAACAGTTTAGGTTAAATGGGTATATTAGAGAAGTAGAGGGGGTTATGTTCTTCAGTTCTATTCTTCAGGGTTAAAATCCCAATTCGCAGAAGGGAAGGTCAGACTTGCATCTGGCTTCCACTTGTAAATATTTTGGAAAGACTGAAGAGGGAGAGCTAAGTTGTGTGTCTGTTCTATTGCTTAACAGAAGGATTAGCTATGTGTTTGAAGTGTGGTTAGCCTAGATGCATTTACTTGTTTGAATGATGTATCTGTGCAGAGCCGACTTCGGCAATTTTCTAAATATCTATGTATTTTTGTGAAATTGTTGATTCACACGAAATCATTGCTTGAATAGTTGAGATAGGTCGTACATGCATGCATAGAAGTGTTAGGCTAATGAATCTTGAATATTGAAGGATGGATTGATCGATCATTTAATCAATCAGTGCAGACCACAGATTTTCTACCATTAACAAGTTTTGCAGAGAGTGAACAGTGGGTATTGAGTTTGTAGACGAAGATCTAACGATCCTAGAGAGATTTGCAAAGGAAGTTGTGAGGGATATAATGGATCTACAAAGATCTATGAGATCCACATCAAAGAGTAGATTGACAGTCATGGAGAAGGCTTCAAAGATCTGACGGCTAGAAAAATTGTGGAAGGAAAGTTGTGGGGGAGCAACTTTGGAAAGTTGGTTGGGCATCTCACAACCCACATGCGGGAAAGCCTGTTGTGGAAACAGAGTTGTGAAAAGGCTGTTGCAGAAGAACACTTGTGGGGAGGTAATTTTAGAGAAAAATTTGGCCGAGGGATAAATTTGGTAATCATGCTAAGTGTATGAGCCACCATATCCTGAAGGTGTTGGTTGGGTTGGTTGTGGTTGATCCGACCCTGCCTGCACCAATTTTGGTATCAGAGCGGGAAAATATTTCCTGCATGTTTTAAAATAGAAGCAACTTCTAGGTAAGACTGGATAGAAGTAGTTGATAAATTCCACAGTTGTAATTGTGGGTAGAATTTCTGAAAGAGTGAGACGATGTTGAAGCTAAAGCTATAGAGGAGCAAGGAGTGCTCAAAAGGTTCTGTTATCACTCCAAGAAATCACTCCCTGACTGTAGAAGGGTGTAAGCTTGGTAACTTAAATAGATCAATAATGTGGAGGAAAAGAGGATCAAATCTGATGACATTATAAACTCACATTCATTTGGAAATACATCAATCACTTGAAAGACCAAGGCTTTGAGCTATGCAATTCAGAAGGTTTTAATCAAAGTGCGGAAACATGGAGAAGACTCATTAAGCTAGCAGAAAATACTTTTACAACAACATATGTAAATGGACAGACATAACAAGTGAATACTTGCAGCTTTAGCTTATGAATTCACTGATAAGATAACAACTATCAGGCATTAAGACAAACATCAGAAGTAAAATATTTAAGTCTAGTATATCAACGAAGAGATGGGATGACAACCTTCTGTCACTGAATATACATAAACTTGGAAAGAAAAGAAATGGAAAACTGAGAAAACATAGTGAAATAATCTCGATGCCAAGATATATTAATGGACATCTCCAAAAGGTGAAAAGTACAATTCTTCAAGAAATAGAACCACAGTCTTCTGACTGTTTCCCCCTTCAATTCTACTCTATTTCATCCTTTATATAGAAATATTACAATATTATATAGATCCATAATAAATGTATCTCATAACCACTTCACTTATATTTAGTTTTTTGAAGATATCCAACTCAAATTCGAATTTGTGAGGTGGTTGGAAAAAACAGAGTATACAATTTCTGGAAATATGGTTCTCAAATATTCACCTATATTTCACAAATAAAAATATATATTGGGAAACTGAGAGAATTTATTGAATAGAAGCTCGTTCCTATGAAATACCTATTTTAGTTTCTAAAAATACTCTTCCAGCTGATTAGAATCTGTCTCCCAAAAAGGTGACTAAAACAGGAAAATCCATATTTCCAAATCTAGTCAAATTCCTACATTTTAGGATTTTATCTCTAGAATATTTCTATTGATAAAATGAAGTTTAACCTGCAATAATGGATGATATTTGATAATATATTTGATTAATCATCATCATATTCTCCTAAATACACTCAACCAAGTTGAATTTGACCTTTTGACCAAAATAATACATTCTGGAAAATTTCTGAAAATGATGCCTCATCTTTCGGGGGACTTTTGACTACCTTCCCGAGCTATAATGTTAGGTATAACTCCTGATTCAATATATTACATAGCCAAATGCATATATTTATACAATTTCATGGGACGGTTGTGTGTCACCTTTCGCCCAGCCTTTTCGGCTTCCTGACTATTTAGTTTTCTTTATTTATTTACAATAATCCCTAAAGGATTATATTCTAACAATCCCCCTCTTAATTCGAAGGGGTGTTCGTAAGTCCGAGCATGTTTCTGAATCTTTCAAACTTTTCTCGTCCAAGCGCTTTGGTGAAGATGTCTGCAACTTGATCATTTGTGGAACAATGTCGAAGATGGACTGTCTTGGTATCTACATGATGTCGAATCAAATGATACTTTGTGTTGATGTGTTTGTTTCGATCATGGAATCTAGGATTCTTAGCCAGCTTGATTGCAGAAGTATTGTCGACCAACAATGGAGTGGAGTTCTCTTATTTTTCTTGCAAATCTTCAAGTATCTCCCTGAGCCATACTATTTCTTTCGTTGCTTCAGCTACAACCACATATTCTGCTTCTGTTGTTGAATCTGCCGAAACTGACTGTTTGCGTGATCTCCATGAAACAGCTGCTGATCCAAGACTCATAGCGTATCCAAAAGTTGATACTCCTGTCTCCTTATCGCCATCAAAATCTAAGTCTGAGTACCCAATAAGTTTGAAGTCATCCACTTTAGAGTACTTGAGTCCAACG
>LPNX010093396.1:430093-489320 GCA_001517045.1 Pseudotsuga menziesii
CATTTTATTGCATCACCCCAAAACATTAGTTTTACATTCTTGAAAAACATCATTGAGCAAACCATATTCATTATGGTTCTATTCATTCTTTCTGCTACACCGTTTTGTTGAGGATTGTAGGGAACGGTAGTCTGATGTGCATTTCCATGTTGGCGAAGATAATCTTCAAAATCATTTGAAGTGTATTCTTTCCCATTATCAGTATGAAGTGTACCAATTTTTTATTGTGCTTGTTTTTCAATCAATGCATGAAAGTCTTTGAATGTTTGAAATGCTTCTGATTTTTTCTTTAAACAGTAAATCCAGCACATTCTAGAGTAGTCATCAACAAATGTCATAAAATACTTATTCCCGTGAGTAGAAGGAGTTGGCATTGGCCCACATAAATAAGAATGCACTAGTTCTAATTTCCTACTTGCTCTGAAATTAGATTCATGGAATGGAAGCTTACTATGTTTCCCTAATATACATGCATCACATTTGTTCTTCTCTTTAGGAATGGTGGGTAAACCAAATACACCATTCTTTCTCAACAAACAAAGACTGTTATAATTTAGATGACCAAATCTTGCATGCCACAATGAGCTAGATGACATATTACCTTCTCCATGCTGAGAGAGGTAGGCATAGTTCTGAAATCTTGCGGATGAACCCTTGAGCTTCAGTAGCTTCCCATATTCATATCCAGTCATGATGACTTGGTTGTCAGAGTACTTTCTTATTTCAACAATTCCATCAAACATGTGGATGGAATGGCCTTGCTGTCGAATCTCCACCAAGGACAGCAGGCTTCTCTGCACTTCTGGAAGATAGAGAACGTTCTTCAACAAGAAATCAGGGAATCCAGGCATCTTCAGTCGATTGGTGCCCATTCCCTTTGGTTTAATACTTGACTTATCTGCAAAGTACACTATTCCATCTATTGTTTCATTAAGTTATTCAAAACAGTCTTTTCTAAATGTCATGTGTGATGTTGCACCAGTATCAAGCAGCCAACAATCTTTGTAAGATGAAAGTGAAGTCATTTCATTAAATCCAAGATTACAATGTGCAACAATACAAGAATCAGAAGATTTACTAGCATCTTGGTCATCTTTCTTCTAGTTATGCTTGTCTTTGATGGAGTCCCATGAATCCCAACACTGATCTGATGTGTACCCAGTCTTTCCACAACGCTTGCACTGCAAATCTGATCTTTTGTTTCTGCCCCCTCTGCCTCTGAAGTTTCTTCTTCCTCTGCCTCTCTTGCTGCAATCTTCCTTGGAAGGGTCTTTGGATTAGTCTTTTCCAGCAAGGGCAGCACCAATACTAGATGCCAAAGAGCGCATCTCTAATCTGGAAACTATAACTTACAGAATGCTTTAGAAAAAATATGGGATGCAGGTTTAGATTCCTGCTCCTTTACATATTACAATATGATTCTGCAGCCTATCAGCCCTATCAAAACAATCTTGTAGCTGCTCTATATTTAATTTCTATATCATTTCAATATATAAATTCTGTGCACTATTCTACACAACGCAGGTCTGAGTCTCTGCACTTTTTTTTCAATACAGTCTATGATACAATTAACCAACAATCTTCTCATGCAGTGGTTATAGCTTTATTTTCAAAGCACAGTTACAAATTGAAAGGAAAAAAAATGCAGCAATTCCATGCTATATCATTCATAGCAGCAATTCAAAGAGGAGAAAATTCTTCATGCAACAGTCACAGTTCCAATATAGCAGTCACGAGGCTCTTCACTCAATGAAAATAAACAAATGCTTGCAGAATTTACCGGAAAACTCCAGGCATAGAAATTAGGGCAGAAATTAGGGTAAAAATTAGGGTTGAACGAGCTTCTTGAGGGCGTGAATATCTCTCTCCAGCGACAACAATATCAATGATTCAACCCGATCGCAACAACGGTCTTCACGCGCACCAGAGACAACTCCAAGTCTGGATGGACTCCATCTTCATGTCTTGAATACTCAACAGCTTCTCCACGCAAATGTGTGAGAACATGAGTCTCCACCAACGGTCTTCCATCACCTTGCTTCAAATAAATTACAGTTTAAGTCTTCATGCAAAGGATTAGGGTTTATGCCTATGAGAAGAGAGCACAATGCGTCTTCAGTAGTCACGCAGTAGTCACGTAGTCTCAAATCGTCAGTCCTTAAAGGAGTGTTCCACAACGCCTTTAGACTTTCTACATATATCAGCCTTCAACATATACAGTCCACGCTCAATATAAACTCAACAGAAGGTCATATCTCTTTAGAAAATCGGTGCCAGAGGTCACGTCTCTCCACACTGGTCTTCAATGTATGTCAGCATACATTATGTTGTACAGTTCTCTTCAACTGCGCAGTCTCAAACGCAAGCAGCAATCTCCAACGCAAATGTATGGGAGCATAGACTCAGGTCACGGCTCCTTGAGAATGCTTCACGCAGTCTTCTAAGCGAACAGTCTTCAAAGGGTCGCAGCTCTCACAACATGAGTCTCACTCTCAGGCTTCACGCAGGTCTCCTCCACGCAGCCAGCGGTCTCTTCAGGTAGGACGAGCTGGATCATGAACGAATACGCGAGGGCACAATTGTGAATAATCATACAGACATTTCCCATGCCATTTATTCATTTGATCCCTCAAGGTTCCTTTCAACTATCCAGAGTTTTGCTGAATCTCCCCATATGGAACACAACCTTGAAATCACCGTAGCTTGTGCACAAGCGTCTGCTATTCTAGCTTATAAGGGACTTGTATCTTCTGGTAAGATTTCTGTGGAGGTTTTAGGCACTCAAATTGCATCTTTGGGTAAGCAGGGCTTCAGAAAGTCCATATCCACACCAGAAGGTCATATTGATCGAGTGAGTAAGTTAGGTGTCAAGAGAGTGCGTTATAGAAACTCTTATGGGAATCGTAAATGCAGCTCAGAGGGAAATCAACCAAGAAGGATGAAATTGGTGACTTGATTGCAGGAAGTGAATCTGCACGAGAGGACATGGATGGCGATGAAACACTATTTGAGCTTGCAGGTTCCAAGGTGAAGCTTTTGAGGAGACTGTTTGGAAGACACGAATGCAGGACGGAGTATGGAGCACCAGATCCAATGGACTACGGAGTACCAGACCAGTAAAAAACATTTAGAATGCATTTACAGCGAGAGTGGAGATATGCAAATGAAGAGGTCGCAGTACAAAGCTTCAGCATGAAATAATTAGGGTTAGGGTTAGGTATTGTTCTATACCAATAATGCATGCACGCAGAGACTAGAGGAGAAACGCACGCAGCTGGGAGAAACGCACGCAGCTGGTAGACTGACAGTCTGGCAAGCAGAATGGCAGCGCTCTGATAACACAGGCAGAATGGAAGGCATGCAGGAAGGAGTTATGAACTTGGCTCTGATACCACTTGTTAGGTATAACTCCAGATTCAATATATTACATAGCCAAATGCATATATTTATACAATTTCATGGGACGGTTGTGTTTCACCTTCCGCCCAGCCTTTTCGGCTTCCTGACTATTTAGTTTTCTTTATTTATTTACAATAATCCCTAACGGATTATATTCTAACATATAAATGCAGATATGAAAGTTCCATTTGAAATATGAGGATGTATAGTTGTCATTCGACTATTTGAGCATGTAAAAAGGCCTCTCCGTGGTTGAGAAAATTGAGTATTCCCAAGACAGTTTATAGTTTGAAAAGCTTGCGATTTCGGTGGCTAAGATAGCCCCAAATTTTATATTTAAGCTGCTGAAAGCTAGGCTTTCAGTGGATAATGAACAGTTGAAATTTTTTCCTAAGCCACCGAAACTTGAGTTTTGACCTTTTTGAAGAAAAAACAAAATCCAATGTTTTTCAAACTTTATTACATATCTAAAGCTCTAAAAAATGAGCCAAAATAAATTTACAAATTTATTTTTTAGTGACTTCCTATCACCTAAAATTAACAAAATTGACTATTTTATTTGAGGAGATAACAGGTTCAGAGGAGGCGAACCTGCGACACCAACATTTCGAGCTAGAGGAAGAAATCCGATGAGGTGTTAGTAGAATATTGATTGCATCTCACTAAATGGGCATGAGAAGAATCTCAGTGACGCATGAAGGAAGAGAGTAAGTTTACTCTGATGAAGAGAGAAAGAACACGAGAACAAGAGAGTGTTCTATGAAGGTGAGAAGACAGACCAACAGCACTCTGAAAAGAAGAAGAGTTTGCATGCAAGTGGAGAAGAGTCTTGTATCCTGAGCAGTAAGTTATGGGCATAGATATATACTTTTGGAGGAGTGTATGCATGCAAGGGATAGCAGCAAGAGTGAAGACATATCAGCAAAGAAGTCATAATATTTGAAGAAGTGATGAAGGAAACTAGTGAGAGTTTCTGAGAAAAAGTGAAGTGTGGCCAAGGGCCTAGTATTTCAACTAAGGATTGAAGTACAAGAGAACAGTTATGTTCTCATGCAGATGAGTTATGGGAGAAATACTAGAAGGAGCATAGAGAAGTGCTCATGAGGGTTCTATAAAGATGATCGGTACTTGCCGAAATACCAAGCATAGAGGAGGTTTGGTGAGGTGAGGTGTAGCAGGGAGAACTCTTACTACAGAGGCTAGTGCAACTCATACAGAGTGAAAGAAACTCAAGAACATGACTATTGAGAGTCATAATAGAGGTTCAGGAGGCATACACAAAGGGAGGAAAGAAAATGCCAAGGAAAATTGCAGATGGACGAAGTTGACTGATGAAGAGTATGAGAGAGATAAAGATGAGATAAAATTCTGTCTAGAATCAGTGATGTAGTTATTACAGAAGAAGGAGGAATACCAGAGATGTGGTTTTCTTGTGAAAAGAAAGTTGAAGTGGGATAAGATACAAAGGATAGGAGAACAACTGATGAATGCTCAGTATGAAGAAGAGATACTCAAGGCAAGAGAGTGTCTGAGGAAAGTCTTGAATACTGAAGCTTCAAGTGAGACCAAGAGGCCTCAATGTTTTGAAACTGATATTTTGTGTATGTCTCTAGGTACAAAGAATGAGGAAACACAATTTGCTAATATTGTCATAAAGGATGAAGGAAGAGGAAAGAATCTGAATTCTATTCAAGAAGGAAATGAGATAGTTGAGTCTCATGTACACAGACATGCACATTTGATTGAAAGCAATTGTTTCCAGTTTACTGTGAAAGCTGAAAACAAGGAAGAATTGGCATATGATGATGACCAAGAACTGAAAGAGACAAAGGAGTATATCAAGCATTTAGATGTTATGCTTGGGGAAACTGAAGAGAAGGTTATTGAGAATTTTCTAGGTCTTGTAGCAGACTTGGAACAGCCAGAGAAAGATTTGGTGATTAAGTCATCAAATAAGACCATTGGGTCTTATGGTTTTAATGCTGACAAATTGAATGTGTTTGCAGGTTGTATAGAAGACAATCCATCTTTTGGAGTTGTCTCGAGTAAAGATGAAGTTTGACTAGTAAGGAATAATGAAGAGGAAGATGTCAAGCATGAAGATACAGTGCTTGAAGAAGCTGACAAGGAGATGTTATTGCTAGAGAACCTGTTAAAGAAATTTGAGTCTAATTGTGAATGGAAACCTTGGGTAAACAAGCTATGTTTTAATAGTTTTGATGAAGAGATGAAGTACCTTGAGGAGTGCATAGGAAAATATGAAAGTGTGAAAGATTTAGTCAGTCTAGATGGAAAGATGGAATTGCTTTAAGCAATGACAAAGGAAAATATGAGTTATTGCAACATAAGGAGTCTATAGAGTCCTTAATTAATGAAGGAAACAATCTTATTGGGGAAGAGACAGTCATGTCTTATGAGAGGGAATTTGTTCCTCCCGAGGACAAAGAAGATTTGGTTTACTTAGAAATCCAAGGTAAGAATGATGGACAAACCTTTGGGACTTCCATAAGTACAGAGAATCAGACTTCTATTCTGATAGAGAGGGATGAGATAGTGTCATAGAAAACTTTGGTTAGTGACCAGAAAGAAGAAATCCATAAGGAAGAAAGTGAGGCTACTGTGTCTCAAATTGGAGATGAAACAGTCTCGGGACTGAGCAAGACTGAATTGACTGATATAAATGGTCAAAGAATTGAAGGGAAATTACTGAAGATTGCCAATACAGAGGTTCTTGAAGGGAATCAAGTAATCAATGAATTTTTGAAATACTGGCTGAAAGTATTTAAGCAAGAGGAAGAAATTGCAGTCAATGAGGAAGACATGTTTCTTGTTATAAAAGAGACAAGAGAAGATACAGGTTCACAATTCTATGATGTGTTTACTAGTATACAAAGAGGAGTGATTGAGTATATGACTGTAATCAGAAAACTTAGAGATAAATTACTCTTTGAAAGAGAATTTGTAGGCAGAGAGCGTGAGAAGGATATTGCAGAGGGGGGTATCTTCAGAGGTATTCAGGAAGTTTGGGTGGAAGCAATGTCCAGGACAACATCTACAACAATCTCAAGAGTTGTAGCAGAAATTAAATCAATGAAGGTTTAAGAAGGTAACCAGCAGTTTGAAAATGAATGTATAGAATGCAGTAAATTGCAGTGGGAGAGTAATCAACACAAGATTTATTTTCAGTAGAAAACTAAATTGAAGGATGCCATAAATGAATTGTGGAAACTGATGAAAATTCCTAAGAAAAGCTACAGCAGGGTAAAGAAGGAAAACCACTGTAAAGTTGAATAGAGAGTGAATAATGATGAAGGTAAAGACAATGGAGTACTACAACATAAGGTTTCGAATCCTAGAAGGTTACAGCCAAAGAAAAATGAAGATAGTGAATCTTATGGGTATTAGCAAACAAAAGTTTGGGATCCAGGAAGATGTGGGATAAATATTTATAATTAGGAGATCATGTATTCTTTCTACTTTGGGAGTCTGATGAAGGAGCATTAGCTCTCAAGACCAACTGCTAAATATTTTATTGGACCTTAAGCTCTAGACAATTTCCCAAGGAGGGGTCAGTTGTAGAGACATTGTAAACATTCATGTAAAGTATTTTATTTTCCTAGCAAGTCTAGATAGGATAAAAGATCTAATATGACAAGTTTGAGTAAGGGATGAGTCATGTAACTAACGTGATGTAGGAGCATCATGGCATGCCAACAATGTGATGATTTGGTCACATGCTATGGCATATTTTTTGTTATTTGATGAGTCATAGTTTGTTATTGTAGATAGGAATGATAGTGGATCATGAGTCCCTACGTGGAGATCAAGCCACAATTTGTTTTGTTGAGATGGGGACATTTTCATCATGTTGTGTAGTTGTTTGTTTTTCGGTTGCGGGACCACTCGGTGGTGGAATTAATAGTTTAGGTTAAATAGGAAGATTAGAAAAGTAGAGGGGGTTCTATTCTTCAGGGTTAGAATCCCAATTCGCAGAAGAGAAGGTCAAACCTGCATCTAGATTCCATTTGTAAATATTTTGGAAAGACTAAAGAGGGAGAGCTAAGTTGTGTATCTATTCTATTACTTAATAGAAGGATTAGTTGTGTGTTTACAGTGTGGTTATCCTAGATGCATTTACTTTTTTGAATGGTGTATCTGTGCAGAGCCAACTTCGACGGTTTTCTAAACATCTATGTATTTCTGTGAAATTGTTGATTCATGCATGAAATCGTTGCTTGAATAGTTGAGATAGGTCATAGATGCATGCATAGAAGTGTTAGGCTAATGAATATTGAATATTGAAGGCTGGATTGATCGATCCTTTGATTAATCAGCACAGACTGCAGATTTTCTACCATTAACAAGTTTTGCAGAGAATGAATGGTGGGGATTGAGCCCACAGACAAGGATCTGACAGTCCTAGAGAGATCTGCAATGGAATTTTCAAGGGTGATAGCAGATCTACAAATATATGTAATATCTGTATCAAAGAGTAGATGGTCATGCAGAAATCAACAAATATTTGACAGCTGGAAAAATTGCGCAAGGAAAGTTGTGGGGGAGAAACTTTGGAAAGTTGGTCGGGCATCCCACATCAAACATGCGGGAAATCCTGTTGCAGAAACAGAGTTGTAGAAAAAATGTTGCAGAAGTTGATTTGCAGGGAGGTAATTTTAGAGCAGAATTTTTCTGAGGGCTAAATTTGGTAATCCTTCTAAGTGTAGGAGCCACCAGATCCTAGAGGTGTTGGTTGGGATTCCTGTGGTTGATCCGACCATGCTTGCACCACTAGGGGTTTTCTTAATTGGAAAGGTATATTCGGAGGGGGGTTTAACAATACAATTTTAGAGGAATTTTCCAATATTGATTGAAATTAGGGATATTCTTTAATATCCTATGAATTTCTATGCTATGTAACAATTTCATTGAGTGGACCCCCCATGGTTGGTCTCCATTCTTCCTTCAACGCGTCTTTATGGATTCCCCTATTCCAATTTAGGGTTTCATGACTCAGCAGGAGAAATAAGCTTAAATCCACTTGAAAAGGAAAATTTTTAAACCATTTGTCTCCATCTATAGTTAACCTAGTGGCCTCTGTTATTAAATGCTCTGAAACTTCAAAACTAATGCTATTGAAATTAACCCGGTTACCTGTGAATCCTTTAGCAAATTCTTTAGAAACTTCAATGTTGTAACCTGTAATATTTTCAAAAAAACTAAACCACCCTACTTCTTTTAATATTTGTACACACTCTGGATGTTCCTCACTCCATTTCATATCCACCGGTTCAAATCTATGGGGTTTACCACTTAGTTTCTTCATGGCTATAATAGAAGGCTGGAACAACAATCCTCAAACCTACAAACAAATCTTTGTCTCCTGATACCAGGTACTAAGGAAAAGAAAGAGAATGAAAGCCTTTGGTATTGCCACGAACCATCATATTTAATGATATGTCTCAGTCTATCAATTCAAATGATGATAGATCAGGTATATTGTATGCATCTTGAGCCACATATTGCCTCCACTTCACACTTTACAATGTTAATAATGACTTATGGAAATATGTGAATATCTTTTAACATTCTGGCAGTTTTTAATTTATCAAATATTTAAGATTCAATTCCAGAACATTAACATTTAGACTAGCTCATACTTTGTACTATGAACTAATTAAAATCATTAACCAAAATCGTGTAATCTGTATTGAAAGTGTATGTGTATGAACTTGAAATAAAATTATGAGCCAACTATCTAACTTCTAATCTAACAAAATATATAAATCAACATATATACATTAGGGTTGTAAAAAAAAATATTAAATCTTCCTAAGGCTATACAACAAAACTAAGGCTTGCAACTCCAGTACCAATAGTCTATTTGATCATTTTTCCTAGATTAGGGGGACATTATTACTGTACTAGAGTGTGGGGAACACACATAGAGTTTAAATACCACTTTCTACATGTTCATGCATGACTTTATGTGCCTCTAAGATCAATCCCTACATTATAGGAGCCATTATGAGTGCCACCAGTAGCGTCCATCAGTTGGTCATGGTTGGTAAGCAGTTATGCTGAGTTACTCTCCAGTTAAATTTAGTTACATCACTCTCAGTTAGTATAGCACTAGTTTTGCATGGATTCATGGGGAAGTGGCAGCTTTTTCTACCTACCTCATCAATTTAACTGGTTTAACTAGTTTAACTGACTACCAGACTGATTTAGACATCAGGAGTTAGACTAGTGGCTCCCATGCAGTGATTTAGACACTCCTAGTTAGCTATTCAGTTGGTATATTTGAATCTTATCTAGATGATTTGAATTCTCCTTACTGTAAAACTGTTGGATTAAGAAAGATTAATGCTATAATTTACTGATCAATTCTTATCAGATTTGTCTCAAACTTGTCTTGTTCAGTGTACATTGTTCTTGATAGTCCACTGCACAATTCTATCTTTCAATTTATCGCATTTCCTGTAGATCAATGGTTCAATAATTTAACATGGTATCAGAGCCTTGTTCAGGCTAGCAGCAAGTCTTGTTCGATTTCCATTGTACACCAGAAGCAGCTGAGTTTCCACATAAATATTGAAATTTTTTCCTTGCTAACTCAGGATTCATCCAGAGAAGTCTCTGCAAGTGTGACAGATTCTGAGAAACTGTACATGTCGAGGTGTAAAGGCTTGGAACTGAAATGATTTCCAATTGAATTTGGTTTTTGTAGTGTTTTTGCAGGTATCTACATAGCTTCTTGACGAATTAACTGTCTCAGCATACAGAGAGATGGATCCCTCATCTCTCGTAGGTAGAATCCTTACACCCTTCAACTACACTGATTGGAGGGAATATATGCAGGTCTCCTTGTGCAATCTTGTTTTGTATAGGATGACTATGGGAAGAGAAACTGCGCCCCAACAACATATTGAGAAGAATAATTTTTTAAATCGGCTTGATGAGGCTATCATCTTAATGTGCACCCATATCTGCCGAGATATTTTGTTCCATATTGAGGGACTAAGGACTCCAAGGGAAGCTTGTGAGAAGCTTGAATATTTGTTTGGAAAGAAAGATGAGCTTAGAGGGCACATATTGGAGAATGAGCTCATTTCTCTACAACCTGGAATTTTTGAATCCATTCAACAATTCTTCACAAAATACAAGTCATTGGTACTGGAATGTAAACAATGTGGATTGGAGAGGAAAGATTAGCACCTTCTATTGTTTGCACTTAGACAGCTTGGTTCTGAGGACTTAGTCTTTGTCTCTACATTCCATTCTGGAAGAGCCTCCATCCCCAATTGGAAGATGCCTTCTTTGGATGCTTTTGTTGAGTCCTTAATACAAGAGCAATATTTATTGGTTCAAATGGGAGTGATTGAAACCTCCAAGAATCAAGCACTCTTGATTACATACTCAAACAATGCAGAATCAAGATGGAAGCACAAATGGAAGGATCCCAAAGCCACTAGTTCGAACCCAAACGAGAATCAAAGAACTTCCAATGGATCCTTGGGTTCCAAGGAAAACAATAAATTTGAGAAGACTAAGTTTCCATACTTTATGAGATGATTTCATCCAGAGAGATAGTGCATGAAGAAGACAATAGACCAACTATCAACACTCCTTTAACATAAAAATATTTTCCTCCCACAAGGAGAAAAGAAGTCTGATGTTGGACAACCGATAGAAGATCATGAGAGATGCCATGCCTTGAAGGAAGACCTCACTCAATCAAAACCTTACTTGATTGATTCTGGAGCATCCAACCACATGGTTGCCTCCAAGGAATCCTTCTCCACTCTCACTCTATCAGGATGACCTAGAATTCACATGGGATATGACTCCCAAATCCCATTTGTTAGGAGAGGTTCTGTTAAAATACAACATGGTGATTTCAAGAATGTTCTCTATCTTCCCTCTCTTGCAGCAAATATGTTGTTTTTTTTATCAGATGACCCATACAGGCTCTCCCAAGAGAGTTACATTCGACTCTGACTCAGTTGAAATCATGGAAAAATCTATTAGAAATATCATAGCGAAATGGTTTTCTAACCATGACTTAAAGGCATATGAGTTCTCACATTTCTTTCTTGTTTCACATCCAATATATTTATTAACTCATGCCAACAACAACAGCAAGATATGGAATGAGATATTTGGGCATCTCAATTTCAAATATCTCCAGCAACTTCACAATGACAAAATCATTTAAGGATTCCCTCTCATCCAAACATCAGATGGAGTATGTCTTGGTTGCTTGGTAGGCAAGCATCTAGAGAAGAGGTATGAAGTTGGGAAGGAAATAGAGCTTCCTCTATACTTGATCTTATACACATTGATATTATACTTGATCATAAATATTTGCTTGAGAATAGTTTCATGAAAAAGATCAAGTCCATTCGATTAAATAATGGAGGTGAATACATAAAAGATATTTTCAGCATTATTGTGAATTAGAGGGGATTCGAATGGAAAAACAGTTCCATACACACCACAGTAGAATGGTGTGGTTGAGAGGAAGAATAGATCATTGAAGGAGATGTCAACCTATATTCTCCAAGCCAAGAATCTTTCTCCTTCTCTTTGGGATGAAGTTGTAAACTATGTTTGATGCAGGAGCGTCATGGCATGCCAGCAATGTGATGAATTGGTCACATGTTGTGGCATATTTTGTAACCATTTTTGTGTTGAGTCATAATTTGAATAGCAGTGTATGAAATCATTGTGGATCGCGACTCCCTATGTGGAGATCAAACCACCGTTAGTTTGTTTCAGATAGGGACATTTCATCATGTGCCTTAGTATCATTTGTTTTAGTTGCAGGACCACTCAGGTTAGGATAGCATTTTTATTTTAAATAGACCATTTAGAGATGTAGGAGGGGTTCTACTCTTCAACATCTAGAATCCCAAGTTTGCAGAGAGAGGACAGAGCTGTATCTGATTCCTGTTTGTAAGCATTTTGAAAATTGGAAGGAGAGAGATCTAAGCTATGTGTATTTACCTTTGTTGCTTAATAGAAGGATTAACTGTGTGTTTGTAGGTTTGTTAACCTCTATGTATGTGTTGGGTTGAACTGTATATCTTATAGAGCCGACTTCGGCGTTTTCATGAATGTTTGTATATTTTAGTGAAGTGTTTATTTCACGTATCGATTTATTGCTTAAACAGTTGAAGTAGAAAGTAGATGCATGCATTAGTGTTAAGTTAGGATATCGTGAAGATTGCAGGCTGGGTTGATCAATTTCATGATCAATCGATGCAACCTGTAGGTTTCTACCTTAACAAGTTTATTGTAGAGAACGAACGGTGGAAAGTGAGGCCGCAGATTAAGATCTGACTGTCCTGAGGTATCTCGCACGAATAATTGTTTGGAATTTAACAGATCCATAGAGATCTGAGAGCCGCATCAAAAGAAGAAGATCGACATTCGTGGAGAAGGCAGCAAGGATCGAATGGATGAGAAAGTTGTGGGGAAATATTTGCGGAGAGAAATTTGCGGGGAGCAACTTTGGAAATTTGACATCCTGCATTCCACATGTGAGGGCTCTATTGCACAACAGATTTGCAGAGGCAAAAGTGCGGAGAGCAATTTGGGGAAATTGAGATCCCGCATCCCGCATCCCACCTGCAGAAAGGGATTGGCAGAGGTAAAGTTGCAGGAAGGCAATTTTAGAGTAAATTTGGCCATCGGGCTAAGTTTGGCAGTCCTGCTAAGTGTAGGAGCCATCAGATCCTGGAAGTGTTGGTTGGGGTCGGTTGAGATCGATCCACCTGCACCATTTTTGGTATCAGAGCGAGGAAGTTGAGATTTCCTATTGAGGAATTCCACAGCTGAGGTTGTTGCTAGGGTTTTAGCCCTAGCTTGTATGAATGAGTACCTACTAAGGACAATGGATTCCTTAGTAGCAGTTCAATGTTATGTGAATTAAAAGCTATAACTGAAATAAAAAATTAAATGCAAACATGTATGAAGCACAAATAAGTAAAAGGTAAAGAATTATTTTATTGATCTTACCTCCAATGTGGAGGTTGGTGAAGCCCTTTGCGATGATCCGAGTCGATGGCTCCGAGCTTCAAGCTGCTTCTTCTCTTTCTCCAATGGTGGAAATGGGCCAAAAGGGGCTCTCAATGGTGAAAGTAGCTCAATGGTGAGCTAGGATTTCACAAGCAATTTTGGCAGAGGCAGGATACTTGTGATTGTGGATCTTGAATAAGGGGTCTCCATCACTTATTTATAGTTGGAAACCATGCAGTTTTAGGGTTAGGGTTTCTTCCTCATTTTCCTCATTATTTTATATTTTTTTTTCCTTTTTGGAGATTTTTGCTTTTTTGGAGGAATTTTGGATATTTTTAGAGGAAAAGAGGGTTTTATGGCCTTTTGTAGGCTTTTTTAAGCCTTTTGGAGGATTTTTGCATGGTTTTATGGGTTTTTGATGGAAATATGGTGGGAAAATGGACAAATGAGCCATGTAATGGGGTAGATGAGGTAGTGAACTCTTTTTGGGTGTTAACAGGTTGCCCCCTGATGTGCGAGGGCAGGAGCTCATCGTATGGCCGATGGACATCATAAGTAATATTTGTTTTTTCTGGGGTGTGGAGAAGAGAAGAAACCAACTGGAGCCCGGAACATCGATCTCGAACCAACTGCAAGGACTGAAAAGTACATAGCCTCAATAATGGATGAGGAATCATCTGATCATCTGGACGAGGCGGGCATACCCATGCTCATATCAAGATACATAAAAAAAAAAAATAACTGTGAGGCCCGAAAAGAGGGACCTGTAGGATACATAGAAAACCACTATGTATATCATAAGTGTCCAGAGGGGACACAAATCTGGAACATACTGCTGGGCTGACCATGTCTGAGCTGAACAACTGATGCACTGGAATGATAGCAGTGCTACTGAATGTGGTTCCAAAGGAACTAATGAGCTGCTGGATCAAAGTGACAACGGTCATACTTGCAATGGTGTACTGATCTGGAACTGAACTGGGTACTCAAGGAGACATGGAACTGGATGGCTTCCGAGTACAATCTCCAACACAGCCCGGACATCCACGGGAACATATAACTGGTCGTTCCGAAGTGACTCACCAATGTGCTAGAGTCGGGGGAAATCCGGGGTCTTCGACAAATAATGGAATGGATATTCATCCTGCGCGATTCTCAACGATGCGATTAAGGTGCTGAAGTCGAGCATGTGAGAAACAACTATTCGGAGAGGCAATGATGATTCCTCCCAAAATGGTCCGTAGGCACTCACCACAGATGGTGATGGGTCCAAGGCGCAGGGGCCTCTAGGTCTATCCTCTGGAATAGAGGGGCTGTCGTCGACAGAGGGAGACCTGCAACTATCAAGGCAATGATGTTTCCTTGATAGGAGCGCGAGGTGAAAAACCGAACTGTGATAGTACTGATGGCAGGAGCGATAAACTGGGGGAAATAACTGGGCAAGCAGAGTGGGTGGACTCAAACCTCCTTTGTTCAGAGTATGATGGCGGGGATGATCGGGCAGCATATGAGACTGACTGGTGTTTGATGAGTAGTAGCAATGGGTTGCACCGGTTGCAGGACGACATTTGGTGTCGACGGGGGAATGGGAGGTGAAAGATACCAAACGGGTAATCCTAAGGTTAACCCAGGAAGGTTGAGGGTAGCCATGACTGGGGCGCTAACTACTCCTGAGGGAGGAAAGAGGAAAGGAATGGTATGGATGGGTGTAGCACCAATGTGACTAGGTACCAAAGGGGGTTGAGGCAACAAGGGCGGTTGATTAGTAGGAGTTCATGTGTTATGGGACAGGGTACATAGGTCGGACACTTCAGTAGCCGGTTAAGGGGGTGGAATAGATGGGAAGGTTGAGGTCATTGGTGCGTCAGAATAAACTCCGGGCTCCATAGAAGAAATGACTGAGGTGGTTGAGGTCATTGGTGCGTCGGAGTAAACGCTCGTCCCCAAAGAAGAAACAAATGAGGTGGTGGCATCTGAAACAGGTTGTGATTTCATGGGGAGAACATTTTCAGGTGCCGCGGGGGCATTGGGATCATGGTAAGTGAGTTGGTCAACCTTGACCACGCGTCCCTCATGGGGGAACATCATGGTACGGAAAACAGTAGAAGCAACTGCCCGCATGGCATACATATAGTTGCGGCTGAGTAAAAGGTTATAATCAAGCTGTGCATTGATAACCTCGATGTTTATGAGGACGGTTTTGCCAGCTAGCTGGAGGGGAACGTTAGTTAATAGGCCCTGTGGTTGAGCTGAACGGCCTTCGTAGGCTCGCAACGCAGTAGAGGACTGCTGGAGAGGGGGGGATCCCATTTTCTGCCAAATGGAGGTGGGCATGACACATGTAGAAGCACCTTCATCAATAATGCATCGATGGACGACAAAATTCCGAATGGAAACAGAAACTTGGAATGCCAAAGTGGAAGGCCGGCGAGGTTCGGATTGGTCCAAATCAAATGCCATTAACTGCGAATCATTTGGATCAATAGCCCCAATGGCTGAGAGTAAATGCTTGCGCTGCGAAGGGCAGTTTTTCAAGACTTCTAACGCAGACATGGCTGCGGGGGATTGGGCTAAGTCATCGACAATGTTGTAGTTTGATGCAGCCCGTGCATTGGGGTTATTGTTGATACGGCAGAGTGGGAAACGGGGCACTCTGGGAGCGCCATCTAGTGGAGGTGGAGGTATATGTAATGCCTGATCTGTGGGATGAGCGTTAGTAGGTGTATCAGCGGGAGGGGCTTCAGGGGTGGAGCCATATTGGTTCCTCCGGGTCTGTAGGTTGATCTCATCGGAGGACATCATCAACAAGTGGTGGGTACCTGAGTCAAGCGTGGGTTGATCAGGAGCAGTGTAAGTGATTAGTTGTTGGGTTGGCGCGTTGGCTTGAGGAGGAGCCAACGGTTGGGTGTTCACTACGCCTTGGGTTGGTAAGGGGTTTTGCAGCACCAAAGGTGGCTGCTGAGGTTGTGGCGGGTTGGGTGGTGCTTTAGGAGCCGTCTGCCCTGGGCGGTGTACATCCGCAGCCAAAAGTTGCCGGGCTTGCTCCATATGTGGACAAAAATGTGTGTAGTGGCCATAGACCCCGCCAACAGAACAAGGGAAGTTGGTTCGCAAATTAGGGTTTTTAGCCTGCTTGGGCGGGCGATCAGGGTTTTGGTTAGTGGGGGGCACATTATTACTAGCGGGGGGATTAGGGTGTTGACCAGCTTGCTCGGTCGGTTGGTTGTTCCCACGATTTCAGCCTCTGCCACGGTTTTGTTGGCCCTGGTTGCGTTGGTTGTTCTGGTTTTGCTGCGGGTTTTGTTGAGCGTAAACTTTCCCTTGGACAGTAGGTGGATTCAGAGGTTGCGCAGGGGCTAGAGCAGGCTACGGTGGATTATATGTAGGTGGAGGCTGCGCAGGTGCAGCAACCTGAGGGTGTTGCTGATAGTCCTGTGGAGCGGGTTGTGGGTTTGCTGCAGGGGTTTCCTGTGACGGGTAATAATGAGGTTGGGCTTGTGACGGCGCATGAGCTGCTGCATCCTGCTGGTGATAGTAGGGCTGAGGCGCGACAAGGGGGGTGTAAGCAGGAGTCGTATGACCGAAACACTGTGGTGGACATGAGGGTCCATGGGTATGGTGGTGATGTGTCATGGGAGCATACGGGTTGTTTGCTCCAGACTGTGAGGTAGCTCGCGTAGGGTCAGGGCCGGGGGTAGGACGGGCTATGGAAAATGGTTGAGGCTGCGAAGAGACACGTCCAATGATGCCGTCGGCAGCGTGGGATGCCCCCGGCACATCGCGCTGGGAGGAATATTCGCGAGGGCGTCAGGTATTATGGTATAAAGATAACCCGACTGGGCGTAAATGAGATCGAACTGTTGGGCTTTAAGGATAGCCTCTTCTTCAGACTGGGGTCTTTCAGATGCCACATCCTTAGCAATGATAGGAAGGAGGGATTTGAGGAACCAATCTAGGAAGATCCGGTCATCTAACTTGATTTTGCATAGGCTACGGCGTCGACGCCATTCGTGAATGTGGTCCGTGATGTGGGTAGCCGTGTTTTGTCTGCATGATAGTAGGATCTCAACGCCTGCGTCATAGCGGACAGGTAACTGGAAGAACTGCAGGTAGTTCGAGGCAAGGGAAGTAAAGGTGGCATGGGTTCCATGGGGTTGTTCGATATACCACTTGGCAGCAGAGCCAGTGAAAGTGCGCTGTAATAAACGGAGGCGAATAGAGTCGTCTACTATGGAGTTGGAGGAACACCATAGATGGAAGGACATGATATGGTTCTGTGGGTCCTCACCTGCCTTTCCCTCGAACTTAGGGATGTCAGAGGGGAGCTTGGTGGGCATGTGAGGCCATGCAGGATCGTGCCGGATGGGGTCGTTGGTTAATCTGGCTAGGTCAGGCAGGTTGAGGCTAGCCATGAATGGCAAACTGGAAGAAGGATGTGACACGGTAGTGGGTTAAACCAAGTTGGGGCCGATGCCCCCAAGTGGAGGGGTCATGTGAGGGAGGTTTCCCCCAAGTGGGGGAACTAAGTTGGTATAGGACGGTCCTGCACCACCATGGGTAGTATGGGTCACTAAAGGAGTGGGGATAGGTATTCCCGTTGCGGGAATCGGTACCGTGAGGGGAACAGTAGAGGGAGCCCCCGTGGAGGGCATACCCAAAGTAGGTGTGGTAATGGGTGTCGTGGTGGATGTGCCACCAACGGTCCCTACCAAGATGGGATTCACGCCAGCCATGGGGCTAGTAGGAGCGGTGTAAAGGGGGTTCTCGGATTTTGGCTCAGAATCGGAGGTAAAATAAGGGGCGTCGGTATTTGGTGACGGAGCTCTATGCTGCTGACGAGTGGAGTCAAGTGACAAGGCTCGAGATCTATGATGAGCGGTATCAAGTGATGATGACCTGTGTTGATGACGGGTGGTGTCAAGTGAACCGTGCTGTGGGGGCTCGCCTCTGAGGCGCCGAGAATGTCTCGGGGAATCGATGGTGACAAATGGAGTCAAATCTCTGTGGGTTGAGGTAACTACAAATCAGCTCAAAAACTCTAATGCAACCAAGTGTGCAGAAGGAAAGCTCAAAAAATAGGGCGCTCAGGCCAACAACCAACTCAAAACACCCACTGTAACTGCGTGCTACAATAGGCAGAGTGTCAACAGAAATGGTCAGAATACCAAAAAACAGCAGGTTGCCTAAAAAATAAAAACCAGTGGACTCACTAGACCAAAAGGAGGTAAGGGAGCATGCAAACACTTAACTAAAAGTATTATGACTCAACTAGACATATCCTCTGCAAGGTGATGAAATCCAAGTCAGAAAATATGAATAGGAAATCCAAGTGGCTAAGGTATCCCCCTACCAGGAGGGACACCGGGTAGTCAAATCCTAGAAGAATGGCAACTAAGATACCCCGTTCATGACACGTCTAGAAAGGTAAATCTGCCGCTTGGTCCTTTAACCGCAATACCCCTATACAGGGATATCCCGAGAACTGCGAAAGGTAGCCCTTCACTTACTGAATGGAGCTCGGTATTCCACTCAGACCTCCGGAACCAATCTCACGACTTCAACCCTCCTAAGGGAGAGGCCCTCTGATAAACCGGTTGTGACCGTGTCAAAAAATACTAGGGGATTTTGGTTCCCTAATGGACAACAACTATGTCTCAAGTGTAAATAACCGAGGGGTGTTATTGGAATCCTATCCCCTCGATCCTACCTAACTACAAAAATTCTTTTGTGTTCCCCAAGTGGGGTTAGAATGTTGTTTGAGTTAAGTAATTTTTAAGTCTCACTTGAGTTAGGTGACAGATTGTGTGCTTGTGAGGTTATGAACCCAGAAGAGAAGTGCTAGGGCAACTTCCTAAATATAAATAATACTGAAAGAAAAATTTTACCATGCAAAATTATCGGAAATAAACAATGCTGAAAAAATTTTAAAAAACAATGTTGTAAAAAGGTAATAGGAAGAATAGTGCAGAAAAGGCTGTAGGACTGCAGGTAGAACAGATGGCTGTGTATGTGCAGAAAATATGGCAGCAAAGGGGCTGGGTTCAAAAGCAGGTACAAGTGCAAAAGTAAGATCCGATCGGCGGTCGGACCGCGGGTTTGGGTGAAACAGGCGTGCTCAGGTCGCGGGTTTCTGGATAAAAGACGCGGGCGGACCGCGGGTTTGGAAGAAACAGGCGCGGTCAGGTCACGGGTTTTTGGAGAACAGACGCGGGCGGACCGCGGGTTTGGAAGAAAAAGGCGCGGTCAGGTCGCGGGTTTCTGGGGAATAGACGCGGGCGGACCGCGGGTTTGGAAGAAACAGGCGCGGTCAGGTCGTGGGTTTATGGAGAACAGACGTGGGTGGACCGCGGGTTTGGACAAAACAGGTGCGCTCTGGTCGCGGGTTAAAGCTGGAAAGGCGCGGTCGGGTCGCAGCTAAGGGTTGGAAAGACGCGGTCGAAACGCGACTGTGAAGCAAAAAACGGCGGTTTACGGTGGCCGAAAACGACAGCCGAAAGGACAAAATGGAAAATAAAATAAAGTAAAAGACCAGCAGAGTCGCCAAAACTGTTTCTAGGGTTTTAGCCCTAGCTTGTACGAATGAGTACCTACTAAGGACAATGGATTCCTTAGTAGCAGTTCAATGTTATGTGAATTAAAAGCTATAACTGAAATAAAAAATTAAATCCAAACATGTATGAAGCACAAATAAGTAAAAGGTAAAGAATTATTTTATTGATCTTACCTCCAATGTGGAGGTTGGTGAAGCCCTTTGCGATGATCCGAGTCGATGGCTCCGAGCTTCAAGCTGCTTCTTCTCTTTCTCCAATGGTGGAAATGGGCCAAAAGGGGCTCTCAATGGTGAAAGTAGCTCAATGGTGAGCTAGGATTTCACGAGCAATTTTGGCAGAGGCAGGATACTTGTGTTTGTGGATCTTGAATAAGGGGTCTCCATCACTTATTTATAGTTGGAAACCATGCAGTTTTAGGGTTAGGGTTTCTTCCTCATTTTCCTCATTATTTTATATTTTTTTTTCCTTTTTGGAGATTTTTTCTTTTTTGGAGGAATTTTGGATATTTTTAGAGGAAAAGAGGGTTTTATGGCCTTTTGTAGGCTTTTTTAAGCCTTTTGGAGGCTTTTTGCATGGTTTTATGGGTTTTTGATGGAAATATGGTGGGAAAATGGACAAATGAGCCATGTAATGGGGTAGATGAGGTAGTGAACCCTTTTTGGGTGTTAACAAAGGTTATGAGTCGAATTATGAAGGGTTAAGGAGAAGCACGTGAAAGAAAGAAGTATAGCCATAGAATCCTGAAGAGAGCAAAGAAAGAGTGCTCAGGAGGTTCTAGATAGAGGACCAACATCGTCAACAGACCAAGGGCCAAGGAGAGGCTTGGTGAGGTAAGTTGTAACAGTGTGAAAGAGAACTATTATTGCAAAGGCTTAGAGTGGGAAGATGGCTGCATGCATTGGAAGAGCGAGAGGTCATGATAGAGGTAAACTAGGAGGGAACGCATAAGTTCTAGAAGAAATGAGGGAGTTAAAATCACATCTGGAAGACATGGAAGTGGAAAGACAAAGAGAACTGAAAGCAGGGGATGTAAGTGAACCTGAGGATGAAGAGAAAAGAGAAGAAGCTACTATGCAGGAAACCCCAGAGTTAAGATATTTCAAATCTATATTGGGAGCGACTTCAAGACCAAGACCAAAGTTTCCTACATATGATGGGAGTCTCGTTGCAGAGCATATCATTGACTGGATCAATGAGATGGATAATTACTTTGAGTATGATGAGGTAGAAGAAGATAAGAGAGTCAAATTGGCTATGATGAGGTTGAAAGGGAATGCGTCCTTATGGTGGGATAGTGTCCAAGCAGAAAGACGGAGGAAGAATAAACCGTTGATAAAAAGTTGGGATAGAATGATAGAAAAGATGAGGGCTAAGTTCTTGCCCAAGGATTACCAGTTAATTCTATATAGACAAGTACAGAACCTTAGGCAAAGATTGCTAAAATTGAGAGAATACATTGAGGAGTTCTACAAATTAAACCTAAGGGCTGGATATGCGGAAGAATCAGCAGAAAATGATGCTAGATATGTGAATGGTCTAAGGATGGATATCTAAGAAGAGATCAGCATGATTTCACCTAGAACAATGGAGGAGGCATATTAGTGTGCTTTAACAGAAAAAGAGAAGATAACCAGGAAGCATAGCATCAATAGAGGTCACGGTTCAACTAGAGGAAGAGGACAAGCAACAGGAAGAGGAAGATTTGGACCACAGAGAGGGGAGTCCAATGAATATATCCAACAAGAGCAGCATGGCAGAGGAGGTGATTCTAGCAGAAGAGGACCTTACTAAGGAGGTAGATGTAGAGGACGTGGCAGAGAAGCTGTCGTTAGATGCTACAAATGCAACCAATTAGGACATAATTCATTTGAGTGTCCAGGGAAGGAAGACATAAGGCAGAGAGGAGCCTATGTAGCATAGGATGAGCAACAGCAAGAACAATTCATGGTAGAATAAGTCTTACCAGAGATAGGGGAATCTTTGATGATGAACAAGATCTTGTTGAAACCTGAGAAGGAGCAAGCAGAGCCTACTCAAAGCAAGTCGTTGTTCAGGACAACATGTAAAGTCCAAGGAAAGTGCTGTAAGATGGTGATTAACAGTGGGAGTACTGACAATCATGTTTCCATAGATATGGTGGAAAAGTTGAGGCTAAAGAAGAACAAGCATCCAATTCCATATAAAGTATCTCGGTTACATAAAGAACATCAAATCCTGGTGAGTGAACAGTGTGAAGTTGATTTTCAGATAGGTTCATATAAGGACAAGATTCTGTGTGATGTTATGCCAATGCATGTTTGTCATATATTGTTAGGCATATTGTGGCAATTTGACAAGAAAGTAACTCATGATGGTAGGAGTAACTGTCATAGTTTCGAGCAGAATGGGATAACCCATGTACTTCACCCTCTACAAGTAGGAAGTACGGCAGGACAGTCAGAACCTAAGGTTTTGATGTTGTTAGGAGAAGAGTATTTGCAGCAGGTTGAGGAGGCAGAGTTGAACTATGCGGTGGTGTGAAAACCAAAAGTATTGACAATGAAAACTAATGGGACAGATCTACCTGAGGAGATTCAGGAGATGTTGGGTGAGTATAGGGACATTGTGGTGGATGACTTACCCAATGAATTACCACCAAGGAGGAATATAAGTCATCACATTGATTTTATTCCAGGAGACGGTTTACCAAACAAGGAAGCATACAGGTTGACACCTCAAGAGAATGAAGAATTGAGGAAGCAGGTCCAAGGATTGTTGGACAAAGGATTGGTTCAGAAGAGTCTGAGTCCATGTGCGGTACCAACAGTACTGACACCCAAGAAGGATGGTGAGTGGAGGATGTGTACTGACTCGAGGGAAATTAATAAGATAACCATTAGATATAGGTTTCCATTACCAATTATGGATGACATGATGGATTTCCTAAGTGGGGAAACATGATTTTCAAAGTTGGATTTGAAGAGTGGATATCATCAAATAAGGATCAGAGAAGGGGATGAGTGGAAGACAGCCTTCAAGATAAATGATGGGTTGTATGAGTGGTTGGTCATGCCATTTGTATTGTCCAACGCACCAAGTACCTTTATGAGTTTGATGAATGAAGTCTTGAGAGAATTCATAGGCAATTTTGTGATAGTTTACCTTGATGACATTTTGGTTTCCATCCAAACAGAGGAAGAACATCTGAAGCATTTGAGATATGTTTTGGAAAGGCTGCAACAGGACAAGTTGTTGATAAATGTGAAGAAGTGTACCTTCATGAAAACAGAACTAGTATATTTGGGTTTTGTTATCTTGAGAGATGTGTTGAAGATGGATCCAGAAAAGGTACAAGCGATCAATGGTTGGCCTTCACCTAGGAACATATTTGAGCTAAGGAGATTTCATGGATTGGCAAGATTCTATAGGAAATTTATAAATAATTTCAGTGGTATTTGTGCATCTATTGTTGAGACAATTAATAAAGATAAAAAAACCATTTCAATGGACATCAGATGGTGAATGGAGCTTTCAGTTCCTGAAGAAGAAGATCATTGAGCAACCAATATTGAAGTTACCATACTTCAACCACCCTTTCCAAGTGAAATGTGATGCTAGTGGAGTAGAAATCGGCATTGTGCTTAGTCAAGAGGACAGGCCTATAGCATATTTCAGTGAGAAGCTGAATGATGCAAAGTAGAAGTATTCATCTTATGACAAGGATTTTTATGCTATTTTTCAAGCAATGAAGCATTGGAGGCATTACTTGATGCCTAGAGAGTTTTTGTTATATTCAGATAACCATGCATTACAGTACTCAATGCAACAACCTAAGTTGAACCTAAAGCATGTCAAGTGGGTTGAGTTCTTACAGGGATTTACCTTTGTGTTGAAACACATAAGTGGACAGTCAAACATAGTACCTAATGCCTTGAGTAAGAGACTGTTGATTATGCAAGAGAATCAGACCCAAGTTTTGGGATTTGAGCATTTGAGAGGTTTATATGAAGTTGACATTGACTTCTAGGAGGCTTACAGGGCTTGCAAGAATCTAGTAGAGGTGGACAGAGAGCCATGGATGAAGTATACACTACAAGATGGTTTCTCTTCAAAAATAGTAAATTGTGCATACCAAAGTGTTCTATGAGAGAGAACTTGATACAAGAGAAACATAATGGAGGTATGGCAGGCCACTTTGGAAGCGATAAAACTTTCGGACAGTTGGGTCATTTCTATTTTTGGCCAAGGATGAGGTCTGAATTTGAGAAGTTTGTAAGCAGATGCAGAGTATGCCAGCATGCTAAGGGGAGAAGCCATAACACAGGATTGTATATCATGTTGCCTATTCCAACTAGGCCTTGGGATTATGTGAGTATGGATTTAATTATGGGTTTACCAAGAACTCAGAGGGGACATGATTCTATCTTTATTGTTGTTGATAGATTTTCTAAGATGGCACATTTCATTCCATGTTACAAGACTAGTGATGCCACACACATTGCTAACTTGTTATTTGATGGAGTTGTGAAACTACATGGTTTACCTAGAATAATTGTATCAGACAGAGATGTGAAGTTCACAGGGAATTTTTGGAGAACCTTGTGGAAGAAGTTGGGTACGAGACTGAATTTTAGTTCAGCATATCACCCACATTCTGATGGACAGACCGAAGTAGTCAATAGGAGTCTAGGAAACATGTTGAGGAGTTTGATTAGGGAAATTCCTAAGCATTGGGGCAGCGTAATGTCCCTTTTTGAAATTTTTGTTAATGACCAATTATTTCACTTTTTCCCCAATTTTGAGCTTAACTAGTTTTGATGTCTAGACCTCCAAATTGACCCAAATGCTTCCAAATTTTCTCTGAAGGTATATGAATGATAATATAAATTAAATATAATTATCATGTTATTTTTTTGACCTCTCAATTACTTCTTCAAACTTTTTTAATGTTCTGTTCAAAGTAGGAGTCTTTACTAGCAAATTGGGGCTCCAATTCCCCCTGAGTAATTGCCGGAAATGGCTTCACAAATGATCCCAAATCCACTTGAATTTCTGAAAAGAGGCTGTTTATGTGTAAGGGACCTTTTCAAAGTCTCATATGCATCATGGTTCAGTTTATACATGCTGTTATGACTCTTTCCAAAACAACTCCCAAGTCACAATTTCGACCCTTGGGGATAATGCACCAAATCTTCTCCCAATGCAATAAAAATGAGTAAAATGGCTTCCAATGCTTAAGTACTGAACATGAGACTTGAACACACATTAATTAAAGTCCATAAATCATACATTTCTCAGAGATACATTCCTCCATTCGAAATAATAAACATTACCATGGCATATATCAAAATAGAGTGGAAATGGTCATTGTTTGCTCATCAAAAGTCATTTTGGCATACAACTCTTGGGAATTTAGAATTGAAACTTTATGAGAATGAATAAAAGAGAATATTGAACTGATTACAATCATAAATGGACAATTAAAGGCTCTTCCAATTCGAAATCATCAGCATTGCAATGGTTCACAACAAGATAGTGGGGAAATGACACTATTTCTTCATTGTTCAACATTTTACATGAATTATTTTGGGTATTTCGACCTGAGAGTATTCTGAATGTGAAATAAAGATCATTTAAATCAGAACATAATATAATTGGAATTATAATATTCCCCAAATATATCAATAGCTCACCCAAAGTGCAATCCCTCCATTTGCATGAATATGGTGTGAAAAATGGAAATAGTTGAGAGAGAGTGCTGCAACAGAAGAATCCACATGATTTCCTGTAGATTACACCTGAAAATAAGACTCCATTAAATATCCATGAAATACCTGAGTGGAATTTCCAAACACCAACTAGTATGGGAATCTTTCACCCTCGAAATTGGCTTAAGCAAGAAAACTAGTCATTCACTAGCTCTCACAATTCACAAATGACAATTTCACAAATGAGCAAAAGCTTCTTCTCATCGATGATCCCTATATTTTATAAAAATTATTAGTCTTATAAGGTTCCAAATCCATCCATAAACCAAATCCAAGTCGAATTGGTGTGGCTGCTCATGCTATGCCATGTGGCTTCTCTCTTCACCTTCCCTCTTCTCCCAAATTTGAGTAGGAGCCTCTTAGCCTTCTCCAACTCCCAAATTCGACCTCTAAGATGCTCTATTCAGTCCTGACATGTCATTATGTTAGTATTTCAGCCTTCATATCTGACTTGTGTCATAATTGTCATAGAATCTCCATCATTGGTATCATAGATGTCATAAATGTAAGGGGAATCTAGCCAAGTGTCCATGAAACTCCCATTTGGCTCTTCCTCTCCTATGTAAGTTAAAATTCATCACAAATTAGACCTATGAAGTATATGGACAATTATATTAGCCTTATAATCCATCCAAAAACATTAGGCTTCCCATATATTCGAATTTGAAAGAGAAAGATACCATTTAACATAGGAATTCTAGCTAGTGTGGGCCCCATAGTCTCCATGTGTCTTCATGCTCTGTTGCCACTTAAATTTCTCTTGTATTTATTTAATAAGATACATTATTAAATAATTATCCCCTTCTAATTTTTAAACATCATTTATTATCCCCCTTATTCCAAATATCAAATCTTCCACCCCCAACCTAGGAAACTAGTGATTTTCCTCCTTGGCAATTATTTGACTTTTAGCATCCATTTGACAACTTTCATGAATATGGAAAATGTGATTTGGCCATTGTGACCCAATGAAAAATTTGGGACATTACAGATAGAGTATTAGCCCAAGCTAAGTTTGCATATAATGATTCACCAAACAGGAGTACGGGGACGAGTCCATTTCAAATTCTGTATGGAATGCACCCAAGAGGAGTGTATGAACTTCATGACTTAGGTCAATTGGAAAAACGAAGTAGAAGAGTTTGTAACAAGAATCAGTGAGTTGTAGGAGCAAGTGAAAGCAATATTGCAGCAGAGTAATGCCAATTATAATACCCAAGCAGATTCCAGAAAGAGGGAAAAGAACTATGAAGTAGGGGATTTGGTCTTGGCATATCTGAAAAGAGACATATTTCCTAAAGGAGAGTATAACAAGTTGAAGATGAAGAACATTGGACCCTGCCAAATACTCAGGAATTTTTCAACGAATGCTTACAAGTTAGAGATTCCTACGGGAGTGGGTATTTCACCAATATTTAATGTAGCAGATCTATATCCTTATGTAGCAGGTGACACTGGAACCTTTACTGGAGGTGAAGATCCTACTGAAGACTTAATGTGGATATCACATATGCCTGTGACCCAACCATTGGAATTTGAGGTCGTTTTAGACACTAGCGTGTCAAAGAGTACAAGGAAGAAGGACTATCTGGAGTATTTGGTCAAGTGGAAGAAGAGACTGATAGAGGATTCTACTTGGATGGGCACTATAGAGTTAGAAGCCAAGGGTTTCACTGTAGCTGATCTTATGAACAAGAGTTCATAATTTTCTACCTTGCGAGTATGATGCAGGAGCATCATGGCATGCCAGTAATGTGATGAATTGGTCACATGCTGTGGCATATTTTGTAACCATTTTTGTGATGAGTCATAACCTGAATAGTGGTGTATGAAATTATTGTGGATCACGACTCCCTGCATGGAGATCAACCCGTCGTTAGTTTGTTTCAGATAGGGATGTTTCATCATGTGCCTTATTAGCATTTGTTTCAGTTGCAAGACCACTCAAGGTAAGATAGCATTTTTAGTTTAAATAGACCATTTAGAGATGTAGGAGTGGTTCTGCTCTTCAACATCTAGAATTCCGAGTTTGCAGAGAGAGGACATAACTGTTTCTTATTCCTGTTTGTAATCATTTTGAAAATAAAAAGGAGAGAGATCCAATCTGTGTGTATTTACCTTTGTTGCTTAATAGAAGGATTAACCGTGTCTTTGTAGGGTTTTTAACCTCTATGTATGGGCTGGGTTGAACTGTATATCTTGCGGAGCCAACTTCGGCATTTTCATGAATATTTGTGTATTTCATTGAAGTGTTGATTTCATGTATCGATTTCTTGCTTAAACAGTTGAAGTAGAAAGTAGATGCATGCATAAGAGTGTTAGGTTAGGATATCATGAAGATTGCAGGCTGGGTTGATCAATTTCATGATCAATTGGCGCAACCCGCAGGTTTCTGCCTTAACAAGTTTATTACAGAAAACTAACAGTGGAAAGTGAGGCCACATATCAAGATATGGCGGTCCTGAGGTATCCCGCACGAAGAATTGTGTGGAAGTTAGCATATCCACAGAGATCTGAGAGCCGCATCAAAATAAGAATAACGACGGTCGTGAAGAAGGCCGCAAGGATCAGACGGCTAAGAAAGTTGGGAGGAAATATTTGTGGAGAGAAAGTTGCGGGGAGAAACTTTGAAAAGTTGACAACCCGCGTGTGAGGGCTCTATTGTGAAATAGATTTGCAGAGAGCAATTTGGGGAAATTGAGATCTTGCATCCCGCATCCCTCCTGCGGAAAGGGATTGGAAAAGATAAAGTTGTGGGAAGGAAATTTAGAGGAAATTTGGCCATCAGGCTAAGTTTGGCAGTCTTGCTAAGTGTAGGAGCCATCAGATCCTGGAAGTGTTGGTTGGGGTCGGTTGAGATCGATCCACCTACACCAATGTTTCATACATACAAATAGAGTGCCTCACAAATCTGTGGTTAGGGAAACTCCATTCGAAGCAATGCATGGGCATAATCCTAATGTCTCTGACTTGAGAAGTTTTTGTTCCAAATCTTGGGCCAGAATACCAATGGATAAGAGAAAGGATTTCCAAACCCATAGTAGTGAATGCATAATGCTGGGATATGCTGAGGATGAAAAAGCATATAAGTTGATGGAACTTGCAACTAGAAGATTATACATAGAGCGAAGTGTTCAATTTGAAGAAGATCAGTTGCTTGATATACCACCATCTAAAACACAAGAAGGTATAAACACTCTTTCATTTCCTTTTGATGATGATATTTTGTCACATGTTTCAGATTTAGATGAAGAGGAACAAGATCAGCATGATATTGATATTGAGGCTATACCTCATGAGAATCTAGATCCATATCCATATCCCATACCAAATCAGTGGCCTAAGCCTAAATGGGCCCAAAAGATCATTGAATCAGCTAGGGATGGTGCCGAGAATCTAGAAGACAGAAAGAGAACAAGGTCCCAGTATCATAATGAGAATGTTGCGCTCTCTCATAAATATTTACTCTCTATAGAATGGTGCAACAAACTTCCAGGAAGTGCTACTTGATGATAGCGAATGATCAACCATTTGTCCCACAGAAGAGAAAAATTGACCATTCCATTCCTCCTATGGAAAGAAGAAACACATACAACATCCATCAGATCAGAAGAACATTGAGAGGTTTACATGCACAGCTTCATGATGCTGTTGCACAGAAGAATCATCATGCTACATAGTGCTGCAAATTGCAGCAAAATGTTTTGCAAGTTATTACCCAAAGAGGAAAATTTTATTCTAAGTATAGCTTGTTTTTCTTTTTCCTGCTTATTTTGAGGGGGGGTCCCCATGCGGTTTTCCCCATTTTCCTTAGTTTAGTAGGCAGTTTTTTATTTTCATTAGATTGTATGGGTGACTTTTGGCCTAGTTGTCAGGGCCCAAGTTGTCCAAGTTAGGATTAATCCAGGGGGGTTAGGATTATATAATCCTCCCTTATCCACATATAGTCTATTTGATCATTTTTCCTAGCTTAGGGGGGAATTATTATTGCACTAGAGTGTGAGGAACACATATATAGGTTAAATTTCACTTACTGCATGTTCATGCATGAGTTTATATGCCTCTAAGACCAATCCCTACATTATAGGAGCCACTCTGAGTGCCACAAGAAGTATTCATCAGTTGGTCATGTGTAATATCCCTGATCTGATATACATATCAGAATATTTACTTTCTGCAAATTAAATAAAAAATCTTCTATGAACTTGAAACACTTTAGTGAAATTTTCGTCTAGGCAAATAAAGATGTTTTCCTGAGAAACTTACAGGAAGGGTAGAAGGAAAGGGAAGAAACCAAAGATAAATTTCAGAAATTTAATTTCCTATTCTCTAACACATTTATATTGGGTTCCATTTATGTTTCAGAATTCGCTCCGCGGAAACCTACTCCCACGCTTCTGGGCCACCCAACCATGAAACTAGGAAGAGTAGTTCAGTCCTTTCGACCAGGGGATTTGGGAAATGGATTTGTATTGGTAATGAGGTTATAATACATGTATATAAATGTATATTCAGGTTTTAAACAATTCTGGACAGTCACAAGGAATATTAAGGGTGGGACTATGAAAACTAGTTACCAGGACTATGCAACTAGTCAAGATTCAGTGCTTTCCAAAGGAAACAAGACAAGTACTAGAACTTGGTTTTAAAAATGGAATGTCATAATTATGGTGTTAAATAATTTTTATAACATAAATTAAAACAAATGGACTTGTTTAGGTACATAAAATGCTTTGAATTGGAAAACTAGTCATTTTAGCCATGAATTCTAGGTAGGGTGTAAAAGATTAATACAAAACTCAATCAAAACAGATCAGAATGTTATAAAACTTGCAAATACTGTAAATAGTAACATATAAGTACCATGAGGGTCAAAATTATTCTCATAATATTCACATAGGTCACCTCTCATAGCACAACTCCAAAATTATGACTCCGGAGCTAGGAAACCCAAGGAATTCGATCATTGAATCTCACAAACTTTAGGAATGACCTGACGATGGTATAAATATGATATTTAATAGTAAATTAGACATAAGTATACATATAATATCATATATATGTCGAAATATCCATTTTATAGCTCCAAAATTTCTAGAAGATCATTAAACAGAGAGAAGGAGAAAAGAGGAAGGGATGTCACTGATAAGAGGCCTCAAAGCTCTCCAAGCTGATCTGATAATGGACTGAAAAAGATATAAACCCATGAAAAAAACCTCCTTCCATAGATGAAATTTTCTCCTTAGCTTCAGTAAGACCTGCGATAGAAGTGGGAAGAAGATGGGAGAAGGGGAACAATGGACATGGGGCACATCACCCAAGGTATTGAGGCTCACCACTCAGAAATGAAGCTTAGCTTCAATCACTTACAAAACATACATTAACCAAAATGAATAATGGATTTGTAAATTCCCTTAAGTATAACTTGGGTGACTTGTTGAGCAAGTAACCCACTTGCCAATCTTGTTTCTAAGCCATGAGTGGCCCTCCTTTATGGGATTAGCAATTTTGGTTTGCAAATGATGTTTCCTTGTTTGTATAACTTAACCCAAAGTGGAAATTCAAACTCCTTGATAAAAATAGAAAGTATGAAGATTAGTAAATGTTTCTATGTTTGTATCCTTCATTCCAAAATAGAAACTGCACCCTCCTTGAGTAATTATCAAGTTTGTGCATAAGGTAATCTTTCCTTGCTTTTCATCCTTGCACTAAATTGGAAACTGATTTGGATAGTTTCTATATTTTCTATGACATGTTAATTTTTCTTTCTTTTGCATTTTTTCCATTTTTCCATCCTAGAAAAGTTTCTTAATGCACCCTCCTTCCTTAACAACTCATTTCCACCATTTATTATTTTTCATAATAATTAACTAATTACAAATAACATGAATTTAGAAATTACATGCCCCCATAGTTTTAAATGATCAAAACTCCTAGGAGTCATTAATTAATTCAATGTTTAACCCTTGGACACTTGACAAGGTCAACACTTTCAAGATCCCTTCAAGGGAGGGACATGATATCATGGTTGCTAAACAATTATATTAACATTAGAGGAAATTGGGGGTCTAAAATGGGCCTTATAATAAAACGAGCCAACAATAAATTTTGTGAGTTGGAATTCAAGAACCAATAGAATTTCAATAAAATGAGTCAACGATAATGGTTGAATCGACATATTTGTCATAAAAGAAAACTACTTTTGTTGTTCGTATTTTTGACATATCTCCCTGTGTTTTTACTCAAATTCTGAGCGGAAGAGCTTGTTGGATGCGGAATTTAATTCTGCATCCAACGTGTACCCACACTACATACTTTTGACAAACCCCACTAACCCAAAAAGAAGAAATACCTGAAAAAAATGTGATGATGACATCATCATCACGTTTTTCAGGTATTTATTGTTTTTTGGGTAGCAGGGTATGTCAAAAGTATGTAGTGTGGGTACACGTTGGATGCGAAATTAAATTCCACATCAAACGGCCTCTCGCGCTTGGAATTTGAGTAAAAACACATGGAGATATGTCGAAAATACGAACAAAAAAGTAGTTTTTTTCATTCTTCCTCCAAAATTAATAACTATTATTTTATTATTTTCCTTAGGAGGCCCATTTTAGACCTCAAATTTCCTCTAATGGTTAGTCTCCAGTTACATTCAGTTAGATCACTCTACAAGGCTATATGGGGATGTGGCGCCTTTTTCAACCTACCTTATTAGTTTAACTGGGTTAACTAGTTTAACTTATTTTCAAACTAATTTAGACATTAGGAGTTAGACTAGTGGCTCCCATGCAGTGATTTAGAAACTCCTAGTAAGTTAGGAGTTAGACTAGTGGATCCCATGATTGAGTTACGTACATGACTATCTCCATTGGAACTCGTGTACTATGCGCGACTATCTGCATCGCAACCCGCATACATCAGCGTATGCGGGTTTCCTTTGAGCAACCCATGTGTCATACGTGGGTTTCCTATATCAATAGTCATGTACACCTTAGTTTGACCTTAAAAAATATAAAACGTGATTAATTGAGATTAGTTGGGCCCTAATCATTAACTATCCCAACTGTTTCAGCCACCCCAACCTTCGAAATCACTCTATTCCTAAAGTATAAATAGAGGCCTTGGGGAGGGCATTAATCAATCAATATTGGAGAGCAAAGTTATGCTGGTGGTATATCTTCAGAAGTCTTGGAGTAGAAAAACTTAGAGTCCTTTGGTTGCAGAGGATTCCTTGTCTCAGAAACTGGGTTGTACTCTTATCTCATTCACTGATTGTTAATAAAGAGAATTCTTCTTCCAACTTTGTGTTGAGTCTATTTCAAGTATCGTGGTTAATGAATATATTTGATTATGTATTTGATATATTTTTTATCTAACCTCTTATATATACATGCATGAGATATTGCTTGGAGAATTTTATCTTTACAGGTGAAAGAGGTGCATCCCTGGAAGATTTGGAGAGAAGAGGAGTGGGAGAAGATCAATCTTGGATCAACCGTCGGTAATCGAGTAAGTCAAGACTTTCTTCCTGTTCCCTTTCTATTCTCTTGTAAAGCTGATTGTCTGCAAGGTTAGTAGTAAGTTGGTAATCCCAGACCCTAGGTTACAAGGGTGCTTAATCCTGAACAACAAAACTGATGACTCAACTGGGAGTCCAGCCTGCTGTGGGTTAGTCCTGTAGATACTTGCCCAGTCTTTGCTCTGATTCAGTGTATGGTTTTATATCCTGGCTTTGATTTGCAGTAGTGTTTTAGAGACCTTCATTATTTTTTCTTTTTGAAAATTTTTGTTGTGTACGTGGGTTGTTGTGCTACACAGTCGCGTACAACAACTTGTATAAGCGGGTTGCTATACTGGACAGTCGTGTATAGTACGCGGGTTGTTCTATTATACAGTCGCGTACATATTTTAGCAACAGAGTTTTAGGTAGGGTTGCTTGTCCCTATCTTATTTGGATTTTGCTCTACTTTGGGGTCTTCTAGTGCTGGCATTTTGCTGTAGATCTGAAAGTCCTATGCACCATACTTTGTGCTTTTCAGTAAGCCCTTGAGTTTTTGTTGTTTGATTCTTCTTTCTTTTAGCAATTTGAAGTGGATTATCCTGTTTGGGTGATAGGTTCAGTGCTGTGTATATGAATCAGTGATCAGGATTTTAGATACCTTGTACTCTGTGCTACTTTCAAGTAATTTTAGTTTGTCACTTTCCCTTTAGTGATTTCAGTGGATTTCATTCATTATTTCTTCCCAAGCTAGGTGTTTGCCAAGTCTCCTCCTTAGGTGGTTGAATTTGGTTCTTACAAGTCTGCTATAATTCATATTGCTTGCTTTATGGTCTGATTATTCAAGCATACTCAAGAATTTTTGCATTTAGGTGCATAGTAATTTTTGAAGAGTTTGAAAAGTGAAGAAAAAACATTGGAAACATTTGCATTTTAATTGCATATTGCAGTTTTATTTTCAATATTTTCGAATAAAATCTCAAAAATTAAAAAAAATAAGTCTTAGTCTTCTCTCACTTAGTCGTAATTTCATTAGTTCATATCTACAAAAAGAAAAAGAAGCTTGATTTAAGTAGTTATAATTTGTTTTGGAATTCATTTTATACACCTTTTTACTTTTCTTATTGAGTCTATAATATCATAGTCATTCACGCCACTTACCCTCTGACTAAGAAAAACCCTTAAAATGAACGCTATAATTTAAAATTTATTAGTAAGTTTTGTTTTATAGGGTCATACACCTACTGGCCTAGGCTAGACTTGTGGGATAGGAAGTGTAAACTCCCCACAAGTACTTAAATTCAGACGTAGTTGGCCATTCAATAGGTAAATCCTTCTCTGTGTTGATAGTATTTGGGAAGCTCCTCTCAAACGAGAGTTAAGCATGAGACCTCGTGGAGGCTTGGACTGAGGAGATAAGCCTACAATTCCTTGTCAAAATGTAGACCAAGGTTTTTACGCATTTGGGGATTCTATCCTAGACAGAGTTTTGGGCTTGCTACCCTTCCCATGCATACGAATCAGGCTTGTGACTGTCCCCCCAAACTATTGATATAGTTAAGGTAGCCTTTAGTCTCTTTGACATCTAGGGTTTATACATAGGTAAACCGGAAGGCTATTTCTGGTTCACCTTGGACGGGCTTGGAAGGTAACCCTTGTTGAAAGTGTAGGAGGGTGGTGGGTGATTCCTCCGCTTGTGCCTAAGAACCTCTTCAAGGACGCCAAGAAACTGTCTCTCATCTTTCTTCGGGAAAGCATATCTTATATCCCTTGTGATTGTTGAGACTTTAGGAAATTTTGTAGTGATTGTTATGTGGTTTGTCTATGTTTTTAGCCAACCTTAGGGTGTGAAGAGTCAAATTTACGATCATGGAGGACCAATCTATCATAAGGTCATGAAGGTTGCAAAACCTTCCTCCGCTTATCACATTGGAACCTCCACCTCCCCCTCAAAGGCAGAGATTAGGCACGGACAGTTCTTTCGAACCGATAGGAGTTAGTGAAGTTCTGGGTGGACCAAAAATTAGGGAAAACCATTTTAATTTAAATACAATTGAGATAGAATATTTGTAGGATGACGAGTTTGCAAGGAACTTTAATTCACCTCTAACTGACTTAAACAATCCTATGATCATTCAGGTTCGTCCTTCCACCTCAACCGCTCCAGCTGAAGGGGTGCCACCTCCCCCAGTAGGTGCCCCTAGAACAAGCATACCTACTACACCTTTAAATCCAGCTAGCTGGGTGGTTCAACCACTGACTCCCACAAGTTTATCAAGTAATTCTGGTGGTATGGTCACTGGGATCCCTAGTGTACCTTCAGTTCCTACTTCCTTCACACACATTGATCAGAGTGGTCCTATAGGATCCTAGAAATTTGTCCAAGGTTTTCCTTGGAATGGGGGGCACATTCCCCCATCCACTGCATATGTAGGTCCAACACCCGCATATGTAGGGGTGCAGTTCGAAAACCCTAATCCTTATGGTCAAGGTTTTCAAACTCTGATTTCAGCTCCTTTCATGAGCTCTCCTTTCTCGCTTTTCAGTGGAGGGATACCTGCTACTTTGTTCCAAACCCCAACTTCGACTAGGGCATCTAGAACCTCATACACTGCACCGCACATAAACAATTCACTGGCTTATGGATGGAATCCTTTCCAAAGAAACCCAACCACTTCGCAACCGGTAATAGGGGGAAACCCCACCTTCACATATGGGAACATGGGGGTAAGTCCTTTTAATCCCCAAGCTGGTACTTTTAATGCTCCAGTTAGACCCAAGCTCCCTTTCTTGGCAATGTTAAATTTTCCAGATTTGTTGAAACTAATGAATGACCCAGTGAGACATAACTCCTCTTGGCCACCTGTTCCTACCAAGCTGCCCTCGGATATCCCAAAATTCAAAGAAAAAGTTGGTGATGATCCAGGAGCTCATGTCACCACTTTCCATTTGTGGTGCTCTTCCAACTCACTGAATGACGATACATTTCAGTTGAGGCTGTTCCAAAGAACTCTAACCAGTATTACAGCAAAATGGTACATTGAACTGCCTTCTGCTACGTTTGACAATTTTGGGGACTTGTCTAATGTATTTCTTAGTCACTTCCAACTTCTTGTTTGATATGATTTTGGGATAGAATTGTTGTCTACCTTTCGGCAAGACAAGGCCACTCATATTTTGGATCACATCCAAGAGTGGAGAAGATGGAAGAGCCTTATCAAAGCCACTATTCCTCCTAATTTTTTATTAGAATGGTTCCTTAAATCCGTATTGCCATATATATCTAAGGATGTATCTACTTCGAGAGTAATGAATGAGGAAGAGGATATCCCCAGGTCCTAGCAGCTAGATTTGATATATTCTCAGTTTGGGATTTTATATGAAATCATCCCTGATGCACCGAGGCCAACACACAATGTAGAGAAACCTAAGCCTAGACCCCATGCTGATGGTGTGGTTGGTTCTGTGAAATCTCCCACTGTAGAGTCTTTGGCTAAATAGATCCATGAGTTGTCTGTCAAACATTCTATAATGGAGGTAGTAAAGGATGCCCCCTCACCCTAGAATGCAAATGCTTTTGCACAATCCTCTCAGAAGGGAAATCCGCAGCCCAGTGGGAAAAAGAAGAAAGGGAAAAAAGGTGAGGGTAACCAAAACAAGCAAAAACCCACAAACAATGCTGATGGGGGGAAAAAAGAAAAGAAGAAGGTGAAATTTCCATGTAAGTTGTGCCATGAAGGTCACCTAACCCATCAATGTCCCCTTATAGAACAAGCTCAAAAGATATTAAAAGGCCAACAACCGGTTGTCCTGAAGGATCCTTTTCCCCAAGGACAGAATTCTGCTTCAGCTTCAAATGCATCAGGGGGCACCCCAAATGCTCTTGACCCTATTTATATCAACAAGGTTCAATACCAGACTTTACTCCATACTAGGAACAAGAACTATGAAACAGAGGCTTCAGAGAAGGGTAAGTCGTTAGGTGGAACTTCCAACCCTCTCACGATTGAGAAACCTGTCGAACCGATGCCCAAAATACCAAAAGGTGTCTTCAAGAAAACCTTGCACAATCCCAATGCTAGGGCTGCAAAAAACTACTCCATTATTGAAGATTTAGCACATACTCCTTGTGTGATGTCAGCTTTAGAGGTGTTAAATATTTTTCCCGCCCAGCGAGATGCACTTTTAGCAGCCTTAGGTGGTATGGACTCATCAAGCCTCATGGTGAAGTTTAATTTATCTGATGTCAAAATTCACCTACCATATCATGTAGCCTTATCGATAGATGTCATCCATGGTAGAAAACCCATTGGAATGGCAGTTGTCGATGAGGGTTCTTCTACATGTGTCACGTCCCTGTCTTGTTGGAAATCTCTTGGATCTCCAGAGCTGGTTCCATTGAACACCGTACTTACTGCTTTCGACGGAAGGTCATTTCATCCACATTGTATCCTACCAACTTTCGAAATTAAGTTGGCAGGGAAAGAAGTGTCTATTGAGGTAGAGGTGATTGATGCACCTTTGAATTATAACTTGCTCCTGGGGAGAAGTTGTACTTACGCCATGTCAGCTATTGCATCAGCCGTATTTTGGGCAGTAGTTTTTCCACACGAAGGGAAGTTGGTTACTGTAGACCAACTCAATTTTACTTGAAAAGGCCGCATGGAAACTAAAGAGTCCACTATATCATTGGTTGATCAAGTTAAACCTGCTTCAGAGAGCTTAGGGGCTGGAATGTACGCATCATTGATGGGAACATTTGATATTCTAGCTCCGATTAATTATCTAGGTTCTACTAGTGTAGGGAATTCTATAGCGACGGTTGTTGGTAGAACAGATCCTTGGGTTCTTCCTTCCCACCATGAGCCTGAAGTGCCCTTATTGGCAACGGAAGTAGCTTATCAAGCTATCGTTCATACTACTGTTGATCCCATTCCAGTCCCTCTCACAGTCTCAGAGGAACTGGAAGAAGCCTATCTGCCCGCTTGGGCAGTGAATTCTTTGCATTCTAGAGACTGCTTAGATATGGTTTTTCCTTCGGATGAAGCCATTTTGAAATCCATGTGCGGACGAGAAAATATTTTCGAGGATCTTCACCATTGATCCTATTTTCTTCCAGAGTTAAGCAAAATTGAGAACCAAGAGTTCCATATGAGACTGGTAGGTGATGTTGATACACCTATTAATCCCTTACCAAGGGAAGGAATATTTGTTGAGGGGAATATAGCAAACATTTCTGCCATGATTCCTATCAACATCTCTACAAAACCAAATGTTGTGTAAAATGTACACATTGGCACGAACTGCTCTCCAGAGGAGAGTGTGATCTATACAGCCTTGTTTAAGGAATTTCGCGATGTATTTTCCTAGTCATATGAGGAGATGCCAGGCATAGATCCATCAATAGTTGAGCATGAAATCCTAACTTACCCTGATTCTAGACCCATTTGAAAAAATTTGAGACCTGACAATCCGCGTAAAGTGACAACAGTTAAGGCTGAAGTTGAGAAACTACTGAAAGTCAGTTTCATTTACCCGATAGCTTTGACAGAATGGGTATCCAACCATGTTCCTGTTGACAAAAAGCAAGGGAATATATGCATTTGTACTGAATTTCGGGATCTAAACAAAGCCTGTCCCAAGGACAACTACTCCATGCCATTCATGGATCAAATTATTGATGCATGTGTGGGAAGTGAAGTCTTTTCTTTTATGGATGGTTTCTCCAGGTATAATCAAATCCAAATTAAACCGGAAGACCAACATAAAATAGATTTTATTTGTCCTTGGGGTACCTTCGCGTACAAGAAAATGCCCTTTGGATTGAAAAATGCAGGGGCAACCTTTCAACGGGAAATGAATTTTTCCTTTCACGAAGTTAAAGCCATTGTTGAACCCTACCTTGATGATCTTCCATCACATTCTCATAAGAGGATCGATCACCTAGATCACTTGCGTTTGATTTTTGAATGATGTAGATACTACAAAATTCGCTTAAATACCCACAAGTGCATTTTCTGTGTCGAGTCAGGGAGACTGCTCGGATTCATTGTTTCCAACAAAGGCATTCAGGTGGATCCCTTGAAAGTTGAGGCCATCATAAATCTGCCTCCTCCTCGGTCTATCAGGAAGCTTCAAAGCCTGCAAGGGAAGTCCAACTTCCTTCGACTTTTTATTGTAAATTATGCCAAGATTACTAAAGGTTTCATGTGCCTTTTGAAACAGGACACCCGATTTGTATGGGATGAAATTGCACAACTTGCATTCAAGGAATTAAATAAATCTTTGTTGTCGGCACCGTTATTACGCCCGCCAGATTACTCTCATGATTTTATATTGTGTCTGGACGCATCTGAGTCGACCATAAGGGTAGTACTAGTCCAAGAGGATGAAAATCTCCAATATCATGTCATCTACTATCTCAGTCGTGCTTTAGTCAGCCCCGAACTTAGGTATTCCCACATCGAGAAGTTGGCCTTCTTTGTTGTGTATGTTGTTCAGAGGTTGCGTCACTACATCTTACTGAGGACCACAATGATAGTGGCAGATGTTAATCTTTTCCAATATTTTTTGTCCCGACGGATAGTTGGAGGCAAATTCAATAAATGGATAGTCATTCTTCAGGAGTTTGACTTAGATTTCTAATCTGCAAAATCCAAGAAATCCTTAGTTTTTGCTGAGCTCATTACAAAATTTTCGGTAGAGGAAGATGTAGCCATTGAAGAAGACTCATTCCCAGATGAGCATATAATTTTTATTTCCACCTCTAACCCCTAGTACAGAGATATACTTGTCTATCTCCAGACTTTGAAGTACCGTGCAGCCTTCTCGCAGGAAGAACGGTGCAAACTACGCGTACATGCCAAAAACTACCTCATTATTGGAGATACTTTATATTGTAGGGGGGTAGATTTTGTTTTGCATCAATGTCTTACCTACAAAGAAGCAAATATTGTCCTAAATGATGCCCATAGTGGAGCGTGTGGGGGTCATTTATCTAGGTTAGCAACGGCCCAGAAGATCTTACATGCCGGTTATTTTTGGCCCACGATCTTTAAATATTGTGTAGTAGTCATGAAGCACTGTCATCCTTGTCAGCTTTACACCAGAAAGATGTTGTCGCATCCTGCTCCGTTATTTCTCGTCATCTCAGTGGGCCCCTTCATGAGGTGGGGGATAGATTACGTGACGTGCAACTCGGTATCGACTGAGGGGCACAAACATATCATTGTCACTGTAGATTATTTCACAAAGTGGGAAGAGGCAATGCCAACCTATAAAGCTGATGGGGAAACTGCAGCTTTTTTTGTTTTCAACCAAATTATCGCACGATTCGGTATCCCTAAAGAGATTGTCACTGACCATGGTAGTCACTTCCAAAATAGTATGAAGACTGAATTGACCATTATGCTGGGGTTTAGACAAAAACATTCATATTCTTTCTATCCTCAAGCAAATGGTCAAGTCGAGGTTGTAAATAAAACCTTGAAGACTATTCTCAAGCACGCTATTAATGCAGCCCGTTCCAATTGGCACATCATGTTGTGTCCTGCACTTTGGGCATATCGGACCAATGTGAAAACTACTACAAGGTTCTCTCCTTTCCAACTCGTTCACGGGGTGGAAGCAGTCACCCTGGTTGAATGTGAAATCCCATCCTTAAATATTTCTATTCATGTGTTACCTGATATGACTAAGCTGGAAGAACGTTTATTACATTTAGAACATCTAGATGAGTAGCGTAGAGATGCGCTGACAGTAAACAAGGCTCATAAAAATAGGGTAAAAAACCAATATGATAAATCAGTCAAACCTCGGATTTTTTCTAAAGGGGAGCTTGTCTTGCTCTGGGATTAGGACAAAGAACCCCTGGGGGTAGGGAAATTTAGGTCTATGTGGTTAGGACCTTATGTCATGTCAAAAGTGTTGAAGAAAGGTGCGTATGAATTGACATATTTCAAAGGGAATAAGTTTCCCGAGCCTAGAAATGGGCTCTAATTGAAAAAGTACTATGCTTAGGCTTAGCGCTTTTTCCTATATTTTTATTGTATGTATTTTATGTACAATAGTTCATCGGTTTGTGTTTTTATACCATATGTTGGTTGTTACAGATGTCTTCTGAGTGATTCGTAGGTTTTGCAGATGGCGCTAGTCGCCACACTTGTAACCTGGCTTCAGTCGCATGGGTCATCTACTTGCCCTCAGGATATCTAGTTTCCTCTGGAGGCGCTTGCCTAGGTCCTGCTACCAATAATGTGGCCGAATACAGGGTTGTTATTGAGCTTTTATGGGATGCTTTGTCACATGGTATCACTCAGCTGGAAGTTCGACTTGACTCTCAACTGGTGGTTTCCCATCTCAATCGAGCTTATCAGGTGCGGAAGCCTATTTTACTACGTCAGTTTATGCAAGTTAGGTTATTGGAAAGAAATTGAGTTCATTACATTCAATCATATTCCAAGAAACCAAAATTCATTAACCGATGCGTATGCTAATTATATCTTGGATTGGCACTTAACGCATTTTGCATAAAAATTTACAACAGACACATTACAAAACACATGTAAATAAAACCAGCAATATATATGTGTGTGTGTGTGTGTGTGTGTGAATATCTATCCATATAGATAGGTCAAGTTTCTGATCCTCAGATCCAGTCATAACTGTATAATATACAAAAAATGGATCAAATTCCATAAAATGCTCCTAGGTCTAAGCTTGACCATTGTGGTCATCATGTCCACCCTGGTCACCTGGACCACTCTGGTCCCCCTGATCATCCTGATCACCCTTCTCTCGAGCTTCTTCAGCTTCCTCAGCTGCAGCAGCCTCAACGATGTTGATATACACAAGTACTAATCTAGCTACCTGCCTCATAAGGCGTATCCAAACAGGGGGTATACCAACCACTAGCTCCTGCATAGTGGTAGGGATATGCTCAATACGTAATTTAGGTACTCTTTGGGTAACTCTGGCCATATTTCCCTCAAGAACCCTAATCAAACCATGGTATTCTCCCACAACAGGATGCACATACATACGTGGATGCCCTGCAGGGCGAACTGGTCCAATATTTGCATTTTAACATTTTAAAGGATTAAAAAAATCTTATTCATATGTATATATCTTTATGACTAAAAATTCATAAAAATTTAAAAACTTAAAAACAAAAATACCTGACGCTCCCCATGCTCCTCCAGGAGGGAGGACAAGGTCGGTGTCACCTCCGAAATCTATTCCAACATATGGAAACTGTTCCAGTGCTGGTACTTGTCGCTCCCACCATAAGTAGAAGTTGTCATCATATACAATCTGAACCGATCCTTCGCCTCCTTGGTGGAGGAATATTTCTCCCCACCTACCCAGTCTAGGCTGACGGGGAGAACGAACTGGTATTGGTACTACATGACTCAAACCAGGCACCCTCTCAAAGAAAAAGGCCACCAAAATGCTAGAATAACCAAAAAAAATTCGTTGGCCTCTTTTATAGTTAGAGAGTTGCTTCCTCATTATCAGGATTACTCTCGAACACCAGTCATATAGGGCTCCCTGTAGACAATCCACTACAGGTCTCATTTGGTTTCGAGTTGCAAGGTGAAGTGATGATGACCCTGAAACCCTCACTATAGTACTCACCAACACCTGTAATGGAAAGCTGTGAATATGAACAATAGGGATGCAGCTACCCCTCTTTTGAGTACTAGGTGCATAGTATAGATCTATGTAGTTCTGTACACTTAGAAGGTCACCACCTCTTCTGGTACCTTCCATTTTAACCGAAGCTCCCCGTCATGACAAACCAGAGATAAAGTAGACATATTCCGAGGTAATATCTAGAAACTCACCTTGTAGGTCAGACATACCAATATCATGATCCCAATAGTTTATCAAAAACTCTAGTAGGCAGACATTTGATCGCATAGGTGAGGTACAGAAGAATTTTAACAACCCACTTTGCCGCAAAGCATTTACCGTGGGGGCATCTTGTAGAGATTCTTGGTCCATGTCTTCATGCTCCCTCCCCCTCCACTCAAGCACCATGTTTCAATCTGATAATAAGTCATTTATCAAACATTAAATTCATATAAAAAAATTGTTTTTTGGCCCTACATAGCTTTTTCCTACCTCGCGCAGTGTACGCGACTGTCCTTTGGACAAGTCGCGTATTATACGTGACTTGCCTTTGGGAAATCCACGTACAGAACGTGTGTATGCGACTGTTGATATACCATACCCGCATACACAGCGTGCTTTCTTTGAGGACGGTGAAAAACATCAAAATTTATCCAAAATTTGAAATTTGCTTGGATCAAATGAAAGAGCATGGGGTGCAGTTTTACCTAGCACTTGCGGTTTCGAGAATTGTCCATCGAGTTGTACACAACGAGCAATCAAAGGAAAAGGTAAAACTTGTCTATTTTGGGTAAAAATTCAAATGGTGAGTTTTTATTTCTATTTTGAACTATTTATAGAAATATTATTTTAAAAGTGGGTTTTTACCTATAGTTCATATTTTTTATATAAAAATCAAACTAATACCATATCTTTTTCTTCAATGTGACAGGTCTAAGGTCGTTTAAAGTTTTTTTTTCGCTCGTATAGGATAGGATTTCAGTCATTCACATGCATTTTTGCATTCATACCTAATCCATCTTAATCCTAGAATTACCACTTTGACCACGAACTATGGTATTTTAACCATTAGTACCTCTTTTATGCCATTGTTCTTCCATGGATAGGACTTTCCTCACATGAGTATCCTCGAGTAGATCCCACTTATTGTCTTTTGATACTCATGCTGCATTTGTCATAGGTTCAAGGGAGTCTCCTTAGCTATTTTTCATGCCAAATTGAGCCTCATTTTGGTCTCTTTTTACAAGCTATCCTTTTATAAGACTCCCCACCCTTATGGAGTTTCTTTATGCCCAGGTCTAACTCCTCAAAATAGACTTGACTTCAAACCTTATCCATTCAAGCTCGTTAAGAATATGTGAATGGGAATCCACATTGGTGGTAGGTTATCTCTTTCTCAGACCATGTGGAATAATACGAGAAAGGATCACTCTCTTTTTTGCGGAATTGAGAAGAGTATTCTTAGGCATATATTTATCACGTTTTTGGACCTAAGGGAATAAATTTACAGAAAAGGAACACACGGTATGAACTTAGTTTTCTATTTTTCGTGCTCTGGACCTAAACATGAAAAATATTCCAAGTGTACTTTATGTCTTTGTCATGCTCGTTAAACACCAAGAACAAAACATCGAGTTTATTGTTGTAATCCCCATTCCTCGTACTCAAATGGATCTTTCTGAGTGATATTGCTTTCCTTCACACTCATAAAACTCAAGCTATATGCTGCTCTTGAAGGAGCGTTGGGTAGGTGGTAATTTAACCTTTTTCGGACCTCCCTGACTAAGTACGAAAAAGGTTCACATTTTCTTCTATGGAAGTTAAGAAAGTTATTATGTGGTATGTTTTATACTTTTTCGGCTTCAGGAGACTAAATTGGACGAAAAAGGACCCCCTGGAGTCTTCTTCAGAGTTTTCAAACTATCTAAACATGAAAAAACCAAGTGAGCATGTACTAGTTCGGGCTCATAAAATCCACAAATCAGTGACACTATCAAGCATTATTCCCTCTTCTCTTCAAGCTTGTCAAAAAATGAAGAGAGACTTGAGTTGACTTTCCTGAACTCATTAAAATTTAACAGGAAAGATAAGGAATAAGTTTTCTTTTGATTCTCAGTCGGTGGTAGCATGTCTTCCTTGAACATAGCACTCTCTGTTTTTTTTGATACTCATGTCTTAGTGTTTAATTTCAATTCAACTATCACTTTGAGTTTCTTACTCCTCCTCTTGTCCGTTATACCTAGGGAATCTGATCATGTCTCCTACATGACAGATAAGTCTAGTTGTATTATCTGCAAAGTTAAAAGCTTCCTTGGGTCATATCTGTGTCGTGATCACTGTTCAAGGATTTAGCCCTGCATCTGATCTGTATCCTGATTCCATTATTGTCCTATCTATTATTACTTGTGTATCCCTTCCTTTATCCAGTTCCTAGTCACTCTTGTGATCCTTTAGAGGATATATTTCCTTCCTCATCACAGTATGGTTTCTCATCAGCACTTCCTAATGACGAAGACCTAGAGTTTTTGACGATAGTACCTTAGGATTCAATTTCATTATTGGTGAATTCATTTGCTTCAGTTGTCGATTATCACCTATTGGTTGAAAATCTATTGAATCCTATCCATGTTCAAATTCAATAACATTTATTCACATGGCCTGGATTGCACTGGTTCTTTTGGATTTTTGACGAAGACCTTAGGTTCATATCTATGGCCTAAGTTGCGCAAGATTATGTTGTGTTCACTTACACAGTTTCCATATCTTTGAAGACTCATCATTATTGTATATTGTGGCTTCGATCCACCTTTGTAATATACGTGGTATTGAACTCGTATCATATGATGTACTCAAATATTGCAAAGGAGCTAGTGCTCCAGTATATTGAACATGGCATCCTCAAATATGACTTTGTATATGACATTACTATGTATTTGTTTCAGGTACTTCCTCTACTCCATTGGACTTCTGAGTTCTCCAAGATAATGATTATAATGTATTTCAGCCATCGTTTCCCTCTAACCTCACACATTAGGGGGCATCTGTTATCAACCCAAATGGCACTTCTCTGTCCAAGTGTCGAAATTCTTTATGTTGGTACACAAAAGGACATATTAGGATTGAATTTTTCCAAAACACTATAAATGGGCATGACTTGGGATGCATTTACCCTTAAACCAGCTTGCTATATAATTTTTCTAAGTGCTGAGTTGCGTACGCGACTATCTCCATTGCAACTCACATGCTGTACGCGACTATCTGCATTGCAACCCGCGTACATCAACGTACATGGGTTTCATTTGAGCAACTTGTGTGTCATGCGTGGGTTTCCTATATCAATAGTCACGTACACCTTAGTTCAACCTTAAAAAATATAAAACACGATTAGTTGATATTAGTTGGGCCCTAATCATTAACTATCCCAACTGTTTCAACCACCCAAACCTTCGAAATCACTCTATTTCCCAAAGTATAAATAGAGGCCTTGGGGAGGGCATTAATCAATCAAGATTGGAGAGCAAATTTATGCTGGTGGTATATCTTCATAAGTCTTGGAGCAGTAGAAATCAGAGTCCTTTGGTTGCAAAGGAGTCCTTGTCTCAGAAGCTGGGTTGTACTCTTATCTCATTCACTGATTGTTAATAAAGAGAATTCTTCTTCCAACATTGTGTTGAGTCTATTTCATGTATCGTGGTTAATGAATATATTTGATTATGTATTTGATATATTGTTTATCTAACCTCTTATATATACATGCATGAGATATTTCTTGGAGAATTTTCTCTTTACAGGTGAAAGAGGTGCATCACGGGAAGCTTTGGAGAGAAGAGGAACGGGAGGAGATCAAGCTTGGATCAACCGTCGGTAATTGGGTAAGTCAATACTTTCTTCCTATTCCCTTTCTATTCTCTGGTAAATCTAATTTCTGCAAGGTTAATAGTAAGTCGGTAACCCTAGACCCTAGCTTACAAGGGTGCTTAATCCTGAACAACAGCGAGGAAGATGTTCAAAACCTTAAAGAATATATTTAAACATAGTAATATCAATGTGACTCTTAAATTGAGGAATAATCCATTGAATATGAAGATGACGAAGTCTAAGAATATTGTTAGAATAATCAACCCATATTTACCTACCTTAGACATTAATTAATTCATTTTTGTCTTATTTTCCTAGTTTCCTATATTCCACTCTATGCAAGTTGTCTTCTACATGTCATAGAAGTCAAACTTGCTAAAACTGAGTCATGGAGCACTTAGGAAACCTCTTGGAAACCATATTTAGCATGTCTTCTTTATTCCAGATCCTCCAAAGCGCATATCTACTTTTTCTGCAAAGCTACCTGTTTTATTTAGAAATAAGGCAAAAGGGAAAGCAAGACTAGGTGTAGTTGACTTATTTTTTTCCCACATCATCCTCCATCCTTTTCTCCTAATAAAAGCATGTATGAGTTTTCTTTCCATCCCTTATTAGATTTCCTACTTGACTTTGCCAATTCACGAGCCTCTAAGTGGATTTGGAAACTGCTTTATGCACCTATGGGGGATTTGACTAGATTTAGTAAGCCTACTTTTTGACTATTTCGAATGGAATCCTTATGAATTCGAATATCTCATGTAATTATATATTGCAGCATCCTATGAATTCATAAGGTTGGCTATTGTACACTTATTCAATACAGATTAGTGTTATGCTCCAATTTCAGTCTCCTTTGTTGGTAATTTTACATGTTTGATTAGCGATTTTGTGAGTGTAATTGTTCTATCACTTGGGTTCAATTTCCACATGGTATCAGAGCCTTTGTAGATCAATTTATCTCCTTCCATATTGCTATTGCAGGTTCGACATCTTGACTGGGAGCATATTCTGCTGACTGAAGGGCACAGTTTCTGACGTATGGATCAATCTCAGAAGATCATCTTCACTCCATTTAATTTCTTCAAATGGAAAGCTGAGATGGAGATACTGTTGAGAGAAAAATGTCTCTATAGGGTGACTATGGCAACTGAGGTAGAGCCCAATGCAGCTATAGAGAAAATAAAATGGCACAACAGGAGGGATGAGGCCTATGGTCTTTTGTGTCTGAGCATTTCAAGAGACCTCCTCTTCCATCTTGATGGATTGACATCACCTAATGAAGTGTGGGAGAATCTTGTAGATATTTTTGGTAAGATAGATTAGATGAGAGGACATCAAATTGAGAATGAATTGATCTCTTTGAGTCCCAGCAGCTTTGGATCCTTGCAACTCTATTTTTCCAAGTTTAAAGCCCTTGTTTTGCAGCTAAAATAGTGTGGAATTCAAAAGAAGGAAGAGCAAATAGTTTTGACCATGCTCTCAAAGCTTGGCCCTGACTATTCAATGTTTTTTTCGACCTTCCATGCCACCAAGTTGATAGCTCAAGCCTGGAAGATGCCTAAGCTTGCAGAGTTCATGGAATCCCTCACACAGGAACAAGATAAATTGGCGATGATGGGCACCATCAAACCTTCCAAACACCAAGATTTGGTTGCTGTAGATTCGAGGGTGGATTATAAAGGCAAGAAGAAAGATAAGAATCCACCTGAGAAAAAGAGAGACAAGAACAAGTCTCAAGAGGAGCCCCAAGGTTCCAAGAAGAACTTCCAGAAGAAGAAGAACAAAGGAGAAATGAGCAAGTGCGCATACTGCAGTAAGGGCTATCATCCTAAGAGCTCCTATATGAAGAATAAAATTGACATGTTGACCCAAATCTTGGAGAAGAATAACATCTCCCTTCCTGATTGCTCAAAGAATAGGGAAGGAGGATCAAATTCATAGGACAGAGAGAGAGTACATGCTTTGGTTGCTAGCACATCAAGCTCACCTAGCTTCATCATACACTCTGGAACTTATAGACATATGCTTTCAACCAAGGAGGTGTTCTCCTCTCTTGACATGTCGAGACATCCACCAATAGTGTTGGGAGATGACTCTCTCACTGATAGTTTGGGGAAAGGAAGGATTGATCTTGACCATGGTAAGTTCAATAATGTGTTGTATGTTCCAAGTCTTGCCTCTAACCTCTTGTCAGTGTATCAGATGAATCACAAAGGGTCTCCAAAGAAGGTCATCTTCTCCCCTGATGATGTTGAGATCACATAGATCTCAAATGGTAAAGTCATTGCAAAAGGTGTTGTTGATCACACTTTGAAGGTATACATGTTTTCCCATTTTCTACCCTACTCAAACCTCTCTGCTCTTCTGATTCATGCTAATGAGGCAAGCAAGCTTTGGCATGAAAGATTTGTCCATATTAGCTATAAGTATATTTCTATTTTGAGTGAAAAAGATATGTTCATAGGATTACCAAATATTAAGTTTTTTAAGGGAGTCTATCAAGGTTGTATCCTAGGAAAACACCCAGAGCACAAATTTGAGAGAGCCAGTCATGAGAGAACCTCTGCACCTCTTGACTTGATCCATAGTGATGTTGCTGGAGCATTTCCTCATATGTCCATGATTCAATCCAAATATGCATTGACCCTCATAGATTACTTTTCCAGGTATTTTTGGGTTTACTTCCTAAAGCATAAGTCTGAATTTTTTGACCTCTTCAAAGTCTGTAAGGCCTTGGTTGAAAACCAGTCTGGGAGGAGACTCAAGATCCTCAGATATGACAATGGCGGTGAGTATGTAAATTCTAAGTTCATTCAATATTGTAAATATCCAGGTATTCAGATGCAGCATTCAATCCCTTACACACCACAGCAAAATGGTGTTGCTGAGAGAAAGAACAGTTCACTGAAGGAGATGGAAACCTATATGATGGAGGCTAAGACTTTGCCACCAAAGTTTTGGTCCGAAGCTATAAATTGTGCATCCTACATATAGACTAGGGTGCCTCATAAATATCTTGATGGTATGACTCCTTTCGAAGCTTGGAGTGGGCACAAGACAGATGTGACCCATTTCAGGATTTTTGGCTCAAAAACTTGGGCTAGAATTCCAACTGAAAACAGAAAGGATTTGCAACCCCAAATCCAAGAGTGCCTATTTTTTGGGTATTTTGAATATTCAAAAGGGTACAAGCTGATCAACTTGAGCATAAACAAATCCTTCATTGAAAGGAGTGTTCAGTTCCAAGAAGAGCCTTTTGTAGCAATTGAAGTTCGAGAGTCCTCTTCACCACCAAAACCATTGAATGTAAGTGGAGAGACAAATGAGTTTGTTGATTCTGATATTTCTAATAATGATGATTTAATTGCATATCTTGACATTCCTACAAGACCAAAATGGGCATAAAATACCATTCATGCAGCTGGGGAACTAGTTGGAAATCTAGTGACCCTAGGAGGACTAGATCTCAATTTGAGAGTGCCCTACGTATGAAAGACCCTTTGTTTGTAGAGAATTGCTATATGATGGTTGAATCAGACCCACATACATATGAATATGCAGCACATGATCCAAGATGGAAAACAGCCATGAAATAAGAATTCAGCTCGCTCCAGAAGAACAACACTTGGGAACTGGTTGATCTTCCCCCGGGGAGGAAGCTAGTTCAATGTAAGTGGGTTTTCAAGACTAAGTTTTCTGATGATGGTTCACCTTTGAAATATAATTCAATATTGGTAGCCAATGGCTACTCACAGTTACATGGTATTGACTACAATGAAACCTTTGCACCATTGGCAAAGATGGACTCCATAAGGCTAGCTTTAGCCATTGCAGCATCGAAGCAGTGGGAGGTACATCACATGGATGTGAAGTGTGATTTCCTAAATGGATATCTCATTGAAGATACATGTATAAATCTCAAGGGCTTGTTTATAATCCATCTTTTGTATGCAGTTTAAAGAAATCATTGTATGGGCTCAAGCAAGCCCCCAGGGCTTGGTATGCCAAGATTGATGGCTTTCTGTTGTCATTGAGTTTTGTTCGATGATAGTTTGATCCTAATGTTTATTTGAAGCTGATTCATGGCTCTTTGATGATTATTTTCTTGTATGTGGATGACCTTCTTATTACAGGAAGTTCAAAGAAAGAGATTTCCTCCTTGAAGGATGCAATGAACCATGCCTTTTCTATGACTGATTTGGGGTTGTTGATCCAATTATTGGGTCTCAAAATTGCTCAATCCCAACATGGAATCAAAGTACATCAATCCAATTATGCCTTATATTTTATGAAAAAATTCAACATGAAATATTGCAAGCCAAGCAAGACTCCCTTCCTTTCAGGAGTTAAGCTTGAAGAAGCAAGTTCTTCTCCTATGGTAAATAATACACTGTATAGGCAGTTGATTGGGTGTTTTCTTTACCTTACACACACTCGACCTGATCTTTCCTATGCATTTAGTGTGGCTTTAAGATACATGGATCAGCCTCATGAGATCCATTGGAGAGCAACCAAAAGGATCCTTAACTTTGTTCAAGGAATAAGAACTCATGGGATATTCTACAAAGCTAAATCTGATCTTGATTTGATTGGGTTTACTAACAGTGACTGGGCAGGTGACAACACAGATTGAAAGTCAACATCAGGATATGTTTTAATGCTTGCAAAAGGACCAATCAGCTGGTCAAGCAAGAATCAGAGTGCCATAGCACTCTCATCTACAGAAGCAGAGTACAGAGGAGTTGTAAATGCAGCAACTCAATGTTTATGGTTGCAGGGAATACTTGGTGAGTGTGGATTCGAATCAGGGTTTTCAAATATTATCTATTATGATAATCAGAGCACCATTGGAATCTAAAATGATCTAGTTCATAGACAGAGAACCAAACACATTGAGATCCATATGCACTACATCAGACAGCTTGTGCATGATGGCACCATTCACCTACACTTATGTGCATCTTCAGAACAAGTAGCAGACATCTTCACCAAATTTTTTTGTGAGAAGACATTCAGCAATATCAAATCACAGCTAGGGATTGCTGATCATGCTATGAAGCATGATTGATGACAAGATTTTCAAATTTTGTTTTACTGTCCATGTTTAAGGGAGTATTTTCCCACTAGGTTTTTGCCTCTTTCCTTGGTTAAATGGGCATGTAGTATGTAAAGGGTGACTAAGCCTTGTTGCTAGGCCCTATATTTTTCTGATATTTACTCATAAATTCAAGCTTAAGGGGGGGGGTAGAATAATCAACCCATTGTTACCTACCTTAGACATTAATTAATTCATTTTTGTCTTATTTGCCTAGTTTCCTATATTCCACTCTATGCAAGTTGTCTTCTACATGTCATAGAAGTCAAAATTGCTAAAAATTAGTCATGGAGCACTTGGGAAACCTCTTGGAAACCATATTTAGCATGTCTTATTTATTCCAAATCCTCAAAAGCGCATATCTACTTTTTCTGCAAAGCTGCCTGTTTTATTTAGAAATAAGGCAAAAGGGAAAGCAAGACTAGGTGTAGTTGACTTGTTTTTTTCCCACACCATCCTCCATCCTTTTCTCCTAATAAAAGCATGTATGAGTTGTCTTTCCATCCCTTATTAACTTTCCTACTTGACTTTTCCAATTCATGAGCCTCTAAGTGGATTTGGAAACTGCTTGATTCACCTATGGAGGATTTGACTAGATTTAGTAAGCCTACTTTTTTACTATTTCGAATGGTATCCTTATGCATTCGAATCTCTCATGTAATTATATATTGCAGCAGCCTATGACTTCATAAGGTTGGCTATTGTACACTTATTCAATACAAATTAGTGTTATGCTCCAATTTAAGTCTCCTTTGTTGGTAATTTTGCATGTTTGATTAGCAATTTTGTGAGTGTAATTGTTCAATCACTTGGGTTCAATTTCCACAAATATTTCCTCATATTTCATGAGGATCACCAAACTCCGAGACAAGATAAATTCCGGTGGAAACAATATTGAAGAAAAGGATCTTGTTATGACCATCTTAAATGGTATCCCACCATCTTGGTAGTCTTTCATCCAAACTATAACTGGTCGGACCAAGTTTCCAAAATTTGATAAGATATGGGTAGAATGCACTCAGTAAGAAACAAGAATCACAGCATGCTAAAGACTTCATGGTGCTCAACCTAAGGAGAATCGAGTTTTCATATCTCATGGCAATAAAGGAAAGGGAAGGGGAAGGAAGTCCTTTAATCACAAGCATCAAGATAAAATATCAATTCCTCCCCCATATTAGAAGAAACAAGAGAAGAAGGATTTATATTAGATACAGTGCTATAGGTGCAAGAAATACGGTCATTATGCCAGTAGTTGTCGAAGTTCAATCAAAACGAAACATGAAGCTTCAACTGCTGATGTAGAAGAAGACCCTTCTCACAAGGATCCAAGGAAGGATGATCGTTCGGATTTCTTCTTCTAAATTATATGCAAATCCATACTGCGATGATCATCAAGCAAGCATATGAAGATCAATGGAATCTAACAGTGGGAGCCCACCCACAAAACTACAAAAGATAAGTATTTGATTTTACATGCTCTAGTAGATTAGATCTGGTTGATTTTTAATATGTTTTACATAGATATACATTTCTAAATTGAGGTAGTTAAATAGCATGGCATGCTACACAACCCATCTAGGATGACAACTTATTTATAACATACTGGAGTAGTACACAATTTTAATGGTATGCTATAATGAAGACCATAAGCATCCAGATAATTTCCTTACATGTGTTGTTTTGAAGCATTGACTAAAACATTGCTTACATTATTTTGTTAATACATTGGTTATAAACATTGCTAACCATCTGACAGTATTTGACTTGTAGGGAATGCCATTATCTACAAGTACAAGTGTGGAATGGAAGAAGAAAGCATGGATTATGACAGGCTCAGACCCAGAATGATCTGATGTGTAGATTTGGTGATCAAGGATTCTATGAACATCGGTATATCTGTTGCTTCAACTATATTTACCCATCCAACTTCTAAGAAATAGAGGGAGTTATCCCTCAAAGAGAAGGATTCGAGTCTATTGCATACGATAGAAACCTGATGACACTGTTGTCATGAATCGAAGGATCCTTTATGAAACTGGTCATCACCGGGATGGACAATTAATTTTCAGTATACATTCATGTGCCCAAGTTAGAACCTTTAGGAAATAAGGAAACATTCGTGGGATATGACATGTCTTCAAAGGATTACCAAATATGCATCCTAGGATCGATTCAAATCGAATTCAGGAAGGTTGCAACCTTTAAAGAAGAAATGGCTATCCGAAAAGGAACAGGATCAGATATGGAGATCAATGGTGAGGAAGAGATGAGATCATCTCCCCCTCCAAACATTAATAGGGAGTATGAAGAAATGAATAATTCGATCAGTTCCATTGATCCAGTTGAGCCAGACGATGCTCCCATAGATATGGCAGTAACCCAGAAAAGACCCATATGTGCATAACAAATTTTGCACAATGTAGAGGAGCATGAAGTTCTACATGGAGAAGATGGGAGCATTGAAAAATAAAAGGCAAAGATTTTTTTCCATAGGGTTCTCTCAGAAAGAGGGAGTCGATTATGATAAGACATTTTCTCATGTGGCTCGATATACTTCCATCAAATCGATCATTGCTATTATTTCAACAATGGGATGGAAGTTGTATCAAATAGATGTCAATACATCCTTTCTCAATGACATTGTTGATACATTACTTCTTAAGATTAGAAGTATGGTAAAGGCTGAAAAATATTTTCCTAGGACAAGGAAAATACACCATAGATATACTGAAGAGATTCAAAATGTTGGACAACAAGTCGATAGCTACTCCTATGTATGCAAATTTGAAGAAGCTGAGAGATTCTGCTTCAAATTGAAATATGAGATATCCCACTATGTACCTCGTGTTGATTGGGTCCTTGATGTATCTGACGAACACCAGACCAGATATTTGTTTTGTTGTGAATTCCCTCAGTCAGTTCATGTGCAAACCGAGGAAGATTCACTGGACTATTGCAAAACACGTGCTCAGATACTTATGTGGCACTATGGGATATGATCCACAATAGAATTCAAATTGTTAATTGAGATTGCCAGGTTTTACAAACTCAAATTAGTCTGGATGCACCACAGATAGGAAGAGCACTTCAAGATGTTGTTTCAATTTGAGTTCTATAGTAATTCCCTAGTACAATAGGAAGTAGAAATCAGTAGCTCTCAATATTTCAAAGTTCGAGTATATGGCTGCAGGATCAGTAGTCCGAGAAGAAGTTTGGATTCATAAACTTATTGCAGGATCATTTGGCCAGATTCCAGAGCCAACTGTGATTCACTGTGATAACCAGAGTTGTGTACAGATGTCAGTGAATCATGTATTTCATGACAAGTCGAAGCACATAGAGATTCGGTATCACTTCATACATGATATGGTGCAGAAAGATGTGGTCAAGCTACAGTGTATTCCGATAGAAGACCAGACTGTATATGTTCACACCAACCCTCTTCCTAGGATGAAGCTTGAATAATTTCATGGAATACTTGGAGTAGAAGAGAACGTATCCCTTGAGATAGAGAGATGACTGGGAGACATTTACCATACTTTTTCCCATGAACCTCTGCTCATCCATTTTCTCAGCCAGCTATGGGAGAAATTCCATCGACAGATGAGACGGACAGGTAGTAGGTGGTCAGGTTCACACAGGTGCCTCTGCTCTTCCAGGTGTTCATCTAGGTATGGGAGAAATACCATCGACAAATGAGTTGGACAAGTAGAATATGGCTATGTGGTTGCACAAGTACCTATACTCATTCAGGTTCTTAGCTATGTATCAGAGTAACCCATCGGCAGATGAGACGAACAGGTAGTATATGGTCGTGCACGTTTACTTGTTTAGGTTCTCATCCAGGTATGGGAATACCCCAATTGGAATATGGGACAAACATGTAGTATATGTTCATACATATTTTATCATTTAGGATCTCTATCCAGGCATGGAATTATTCCATCAACGGAAGAGACGGTTAGGTAGCAGAATATTTTCTCTCAAACATACGGATAGAACAAATTCATAAATACAACCTTCAGTGCATTTAGAGATGATAGAGACAGTATAGATATACATATGAAACCCAGATTATCACGATGTTGATGAAGACCGAAGAGTACCTTCCTTGTTGAGAGGGATTGTTGGATTTTGTGCCACTTCAGAAGCTATTATGTTCTTGTATTGTACCTCCTACGGGAGATGAACTTATTGTAATCAATCATACAAACCCTAGAAGAACAATGTAGACCTTGGGGAGAAAAACAAGCAAAAGAAACAAAAAAATATATATTATAAAAATAAAAATTATGTTGCTCCCCCAAGTGAAGTCGGCCCCATTCAAATTATTAGTGGAAAATGTATATAAATAGGAGGCGCCCCTCATTATTTCACACAGCAACAACATAGCAGCACAGTGAAGTTCGCAGTTTTCTGGGAGAGAGAGAAGTTTGCATATACTGCAGAATAAGACTAATTTTAGGGTTTCTATATTTGGAAAGATTTTCCATCTTTTATGTTTCTTCTTCATTGTAATCTGAACTCAGAATTATCATCTCTAGACGAAGGTTGTTGGGTTTTCTCCCATTTGGGTTTCCTAGGATAAAAACACTCGTGTTATTGTTATGTGATTTTTCTATCTTCTAGTGATCCTATTGATAAATACAATTAATATATACTACTATAATCTTAGGAAAATATAACAAACCTATACAAGTTTTTTGGGTGTGAAACCTTAATACACTTGGGAGAAGATTTTGAGCCCTATAAGACCTTTTTCTACTTCATTATTATTGACTTTTGTTTTGAGGTGGATTTAGATCTTGTACAAATTTCTACTATTGGACTTAGAGAGTGTGAAAGACTCGATAAAGATTCCAATTCCATCCCTTGAAAACGTAAGCCATAGATTATTATGGAAGATGTTATGACCTAAGGTTAAATGTATATGATATGACCCTTAGGAGAGAACTTATGGGATTATATATATATATATACAATGAAGTAAATGTATATGCAATAGGGTCATCATACGAAGGGTCCACATTTGTAATGAATAAAAAAAGTATATTTATAGCTTATATAGGTAATGTAGTAGTTGTTGAGGGGAAGAGGTTAATTGGAAGTCAAAATTTGGGAGCATGTTGAGAAAGATATTGTAGAACCTACTAATCCAAACTTGTTCCCTACTCATAACATGGAGGATAGGTAAAAGATAATCATTCTTGATATGGGAAGGATCATTCCATTACTCGCATTACAAACAAGATAACCAGTAAGGAGATGTTTGAATGTTTGATTGGTTTATTTCAAAGTTATCATGTTTCTCGATAGATTCTCTTATGAAACAAGCTTTCAACCATATTCACGAGTAAGAAAAAAAAATGGTGAGCTACATGGAAAAAATCACCGAGTTGAGAAACCAATTAAGCTCCATTGGTTTATTTTTCCTTCAATGGACTTTTACCATATTTAAGGGATTTTGTTCAAGGTGTCTGTGATCCAAAGATAATGTCTCCATTTACAAATCTCTAGGATAATATTGTGTATGAATAGATTAGGTTTCAATATTATTTAATGTACTAATAGGAAGTAGGAGAGATCTATCTTCTGAAGATAACAAAGAAGAGTAGAAAGAAAAGATATAAAAAGAAGGAAGACTCACGGAGAGTGAAAAAGGACTTGATTAAGGTGATGTGTTTTGTTTTAATGAAATGGGACATTAAGTCAAATAATATCCAAAGAAAAATAAGGGGAAGGTCAAACAAGTTGCATTTGCTACCATTGCAGGTGTAAATGAGGATTCATTTTAGTTTGATACAATATTCATGTTTATCGTGTTACATTGTGTCTAGTGTTGGATGTCATGTCAATGGTGGAGCATGAATACATATCACATGTCACAGGTCACTTTTTAGTAGAATTCAAGAGCATCAGGAGTGTATGAGTGTGACTGTGTGATTTGGGTGATGATGTTATTTGTCATGTGCAATGAGATCCATTTCCTTATGGATTCCATTAGGTGATATTCTTAAGTTGAGTGATGTTTTATTTGTTCCTATGTTGAAACAAAATCTTCTTTTAGGTTCCTGTATGTTAGATAATTAGTGGAGAGTTGTATTTAAAGGACAACATTTCACTATCAATTATTATATTCTTGCTAGTCTAAGGACTTTGTCTACAGGTGTGTGAGAGGGTGGCCTTTATAGGTTACTTTTTGGACCTGTGGCATTTGTATAGTCCTGTAGGAAGCTAAATTACCCTTCTAGTCATGAGGAGGAATATGATAATGTAGTAAATGTCTGAATGTAGATATGAGATTTTGATTGAAGTTGAAATTTGGATTAAGTATAAGCTCACTGATTCACCCCCCTCTTAGTGAGCCATTATGTCTAACACCATCTACTTTATGTTTGATTTTGTATGGCCATATGAAAGTTACAACTAACTTCCCCTCAGGTCTCGGTAAAATCTCCCACACATCATTTTTCATGATGGATTGATATTATTCCATCATGGAATCCATCCAAACTTGGTGTTTGGATACTTATTCATAAGTGGTGGGTTCTAAGTCAATGATGTGACTCATGAATGCTACATAACTGGAGAACCTATGAGGTATTTCTCTCTCTCTGTTGATTGCATGGGCAGACCCGGGTTTACTATAATTAATCAACAACACCCAAAATTCACTGGCCCTTTCGGCGACAAACCGCGAAGCGATCTGAAGTCTCACCCGAAGTGAATCTAATGGGTTGGCCAAGACTCAAGTGTCTTGGACCAGGTTCTATTCATCCTACTTCTTCTCTCTCTTACTCCTGCGCACCACTAGATCAACTAGCTCCGCGCATCGCACGTCCCCTTCTGCTCGCAGGAATTTTTACCTGTGCGATGCTTAACCCCGCTCAAATCGCACGATTTCCTCTCGTGTCGCACTACTTCCACTTACTCACAATATTCCCAACCTTACCGCATCTCTGCGCACCGTGGAACGCCCATCCTCTCCTCAACACTAAGCCCTCAGCTCGCAGTATCGCGCACCGCAGCTCCTCTGCCAATGCGATACCACCTCTCTGCGATATCTTACCACTACGACTTTGCGCTCTTAACGTTGACTGTGCCGATGTGCGAAACTCTACTTCTCAGAATTATATTGTGAGTAACTGGTCATTAGAGACAGACGTAAAGGATTCTTTAAACAGCCTACTAAAATGCTTCAACTTATCTTTATCCTCTTGCATTATCATGAGCGGAACAATACATACATTCATCTACGGCAACTAACATTACATGCATAATATCTAGTAACAGTAAGCAAATACAATCACATTCATTCAACACATAACACGCAGATTTAACGTGGTTCACCCCCAGGATGGGAGTTACGTCCACCAAACTGTGCTTCTATTATATATCTTGAGGGAAGTTAGCATAGTCTGTT
>LPNX010093396.1:489598-602822 GCA_001517045.1 Pseudotsuga menziesii
CGCTACGGCGTCGTAGCTCTGCCCTGTCCTTTTTCCGCCAAAACTTCTCTCTTTCCGCCAAAACTAGAAGCTTCTTCTGTAGCTGCGGGATCCTGCTCCAACACTCTCATACAGAACCATGTGGGGATTCCTACACCTCTACATCTTGTAAGGTTTGTTGCACCCATCTAGGTCTTTTTTGGCTTACTTCCATATCTTCAGGAATATCAATTGTCATGACTGGATCAATGGGATCGATGGGTTCATCTTTCTTTTCTAATTCATCCTAAATAGGAGGGTAATATGATATCCTCTCCATTTATTAATCATCAATATCCATGTCTGATCCTCTACCTTTCCTGACAGCCATTTCCTCTTCAAAGGTCACATCCCTGCTAACTTCAATCTGTCTCGATCCTAGGATACAGATTCGGTAGGCCTTTGAATATTTAATGTATCCCACGAAAGTTCCCTTTTTCCTGAAGGTTCTAACTTTGTCCTTTTCTCCTTGGTCACATGTGTGTATACTGGAAAGCCAAAGATTCAAAGGTGACCTACTTCTGGTTTTACTCCTGTAAATGATTCTTCAAGAGTCATGTTCTTCACCATCTTATGTGGACATCTGTTCTATACATATACAGTTGTTTTGGATGGTTCTTCCCATAAGAACATGGGTAGACTCTAGTCATGAATCATAGCTTTAGCTTCCTCCACAATTTTTTTGTTCTTTCTTTAAGCAACCCTGTTTTGTTGGGGGTTGTAGGGAACTGTAAGCTCCCTATTAATTTATGTTTCTTTACATAAATCATTGAATTCCGTAGAGCTGTATTGTCCACCATTATCTGATCTTAGGTTCTTGATCCTCTTTCCTGACAAATTCTCAACTTGTGCTTTGAAATCCTTGAATTTACTGAGTAATTCCTCGTATCCTTAGTCTTAAGAAAGTATATCCAAGTCTTCCATGAGTATTCATCAATGAAGGTCACATAGTAATGATATCCTCCCAGTGAGGCAACTGTCATTGGGCCACACAAGTTAGAGTGCACTAGATCCAATATTTCTTTGGATCTTCTCTCACTATATGGGAAGGATTTCTTAGCATTCTTTCTAAGTGCACACCCTCTACGTGTTCCATCATGATCTACCTGTAGCACTGGTATACCTGTAACTATCTTCTTCACTGCTGGGAGAGATCTGTAATTTAGATGAGCTAGTATTTTGTGCCATAGCTCACCCATACTTGTATGTCATGGACTAGGGCTTCGACTGGTGTAGTTTTCATTCAATACAAGCACTCCTCTCTCACAATAATTACTTTAGTTGTATCCATGCTTGAGTTCTTCTTCCAAGACAGTAATTTTCCATCTCAAAATGCTACTTTATATCCTTTGTATTCTAAGGCTGAGATGGATACAAGATTTCTTTTCATACCAGGTACATAGAGCACATCACTTAAATGTAGAGTGTAATTAGACTCTATTTGAAGGGAGGTAGGCCCAGATCTCTTCACAGTGTAGCTTGCATCATATCCAAGTACAACTCGAAGGTGAGAATCCTTCTCAACTACTTTTTAGATATTTTCTTTATATCATGTGAGGCATCTAGATGCACCACTATCTATGAGCCAAGTATCACTAGTGGTGAGAAAAATACCTGGTAGGGATGATATGAAGAAGAATTATGTATGATCTTAATTCTTCTATTTCTTGTGATGATGATCTTCTTCTACATCAGTAGTTATAGCTTCATGCTTCCTTTTGTGTGAACTTCGACAACTATTGGCATAATGACTATATTTCTTGCACATGTAGCATTGGATCTAAGATATATCCTTCTTTTGTTTCTTGTGATATGGGGAAGCACTTGATCTCTTGTCTTTATGCTTGTGAATGTATGACTTCCTTCCCCTTCCCTTTACTTTCTTGGCATGAAAATACGAATGCTTAATTTTCCTCAAGTTGAGTACCATGAACTCTTTTGCGTGCTACAATTCTAATTTCTTCCCGAGTGCATTCTGCCCATAGCTTATCAGATATGGGAAACTTGATCTGACGACTTATAGTTTGGATGAAAGACTCCCAATATGGTGGGAGACCATTTAAGGTGGTCATAACAAGATCCTTTTCTTCAAGATTGTCTCCACTAGACTTTAGCTTGTCTCGGAGCTCGGTGATCCTCATGAAATATATTGCAATATTCTCAGACTTCGTCATCTTCATATTTGACAATTGATTCCTCAATGTGAGTGCCACATTGATGATATTGTGTTCAAATAGCTTCTTTAGGTTTTTTATAATCCTCCTCGCCATCGTCTTTTCTGAGATCTAAGGAACCAAGTGATATCTAACTGATTCCACTAAAATACTCCTTGCTTTGGCATCATTCTTTCTGCAGCAAGGTTTGTCTACTTCGGCTTCTGGTTCTGGGACCTTTGCCTTTACAAACTATAATAGGTAATTTTCTTATAGTAGAAGAACATCCCTAGACTTCCATGGGATGAAGTTGGAATCCCCTTCCAAACGATCTTCAACCTTCATGTTGATCATCTTGACTGCAGATCTGGATCTGAGACTCTAGTAGAGACTAGGTCAAAAATGAAAGTTGTAGTTTTGGAAAACTGACTCCACAAATAAATGTTCCCTGGAGAGGCAAGTTGATTAGAGGTAGAGCCAACCCAAAAATATGGAGAAATTGGGTCAAAACTAGAAATCCTAATTTATAATGCAACTGCATAATTAGGTCAAAATTGAAAATTCTCATAATTGAATTCTATCTTCACCAAAATATGTGCCCTCCTTAGAGAGAAATTCCCAAGGCTCTTTTTTTCCAAAAGGTTGAGTGAAGACCTTGAAAGATGAAACCCTAGTTTCGATAGGTAGCTGATAGAGTTCCAGTAATGGCTTCTTCTAGCACTGCTTTGATACCATGTTATATTTTCTTAAGATTATAGAAGTATATCTTTATTGATTTTATCAATAGGATCACTACAAGATAGATAAAACACAGAAAAATAACACGATTATTTTCACCTGTGAAACCCAAATGGGAGAAAACCCAGCAACCTTCATCTAGATATAATAATTCTAAGATTAGAGTACAATGAGGAAAGAAAAGAAAAATATGTAAATGCTTTCCAAAGATTGAAACCTTGAAAACAGTCTTCTTCTGCAATGTATGTGAACTTCTCTCTCTCCCAGAAAACTGTGCACTTCTCTGAGTTGTTGTATTGCTACTATGTGAAATAATGAGGAGGGGTGCCTCCTATTTATATTATTTTCCCACCCATAATTTAACTGGGGCCGAATTCACTTGGGGGAGCAATATAATTTTATAATTCATAATTTATATTTTATTCTTTTATTGCTGGCTTTTCACCCCAAGGATTACAATGTTCTTTCTAATGTTTGTATGAATGATTATAACAAGTTCAGATCCCAAAGGAGGACAATAGTAATAGGTTCTAAAGTTGCACAAACTCCAACACAACCAAACTAAACCTATTCACCTAAGATATGCCCATAACTTCGCCTTAAACTACAAACCATCAAATGCAACTAAATCCTACTCAACTAAGCTCATTTAATAACCTGACATACATCCAAAAACAACCAAACATCTCATGATACCTATACTTAACAATATTCAACACTTAGGAAATTATTCACTTAGAAAATGTTAACAATTAACCAACATAGAGCATTGCATGAAATTTAACAACATTCATCCCAATAAACAAGACACAATACACATGCTCATGTATACTAGGAACCCAAGGTAGATGCCTTAAAATTTATTATGAGAATATTTTTTGTATCCTACAACAAGGGAAACCCTCCTTCCTACCACTTTTTTACAACAATTACAATGAATCTAAGGAAAATAAGCCTCCCACTAATTCCCAACAGTGATGTAGAAACTAACCCTTGAAGTTACCGTGCGATTTCCTCCTACAGGTTATGTTCACCTTTTCCTTTTTCACCTAACCAATCTGTTGGGGACTGGAAAATCGCAGGTAACAATAGTTAGGGATTCTCCCCAGTAAACATTCCCAACTAGCCCGTTACTGTTTGGTATGGGGAATCCTTCTGGTTTACGATCCGGCTACCGTACGTCAAGTAACAAAAATAAAGGGTTTTATCGGTTACGGCCCAGTCCATCGTGTATGTTTTTAGTTTTTTTATTTAAGTATGAGATGCAAGTTTCTATCTAAAAATGTAGATTGATAGAGAATACGAGGAGCAGTCACAATGTAATGCGCAGGTTCTTACCTCTCGTCTTAACTCTCTCGCATCTAAACCACACACAGCAAGAAAAACTAAAACTAACTATTTAACCTATCCCTAGGGAGCAAGATTATCATTTATCAATGAGTAATGTATTTTGTGCATGCATTAAGAAAAATCGCAGATAGTTGTTACTCTTTTCAAAGCACATGAACATTTATAGATATATGAACAACCAGATAGCTAATTGTTTATGAACAACATTCATTACTCATAGTGGAAATTTCATAGAATAAACTAGAGCGCATTCATAACAAGAACATAGGTTCAAAGAGTTAGAACGATCTCACCATTAGTGGATAACAGCTGAAAAGGAAATAGTTCACATTCAACAAATCCATTGCACAGCATTTGAAACCTTCCACAAAGCTTTCTATAAGAGGAAACTTGTAATTTCTTTATGCAAAAGGAAATAGTTATTCTTACATTATACTCTCACAAATATATCTAGGAAAAATTCCTTGCTTCTATCTAACTCTCCTATATTTATACTACAAGAAAAACTCTTGGGTTGCTCCTCGGTGACCTTTGGGATCCCCCCAATTGTTCAATCCCACAATTTTGTCTTTTTGTGAGTACTCATGATTTATACAATACGTTACATTTCAGGTTAAAATTTTAAGAGAATTTTTATGAAAAGGGACCATCTTGGTAACTGACAAACTTTTCCAAGCCTGGGCCTCTGCTCTTATTGATTATGCTCAGTAATCCATTGGTCCCTTGCTAGATCCTGTTCAGCTCAGACCTAACTTTCTTCTTCTTTTCTCTATTTCTGCTTCTTCATTCTTCAACCACTTCCTTCCTTGCTGCCTCCCTTCTACTTTGTCTTTTAAATACATCTTACTCGCAGTAATCATCCTGTCATGAAGATAGCATATTTTAGACCATTTAGGGTTTAATAAAGTAATACGAACTGTATCAATACATGCATTCTGTAAAATGAACTCTAAACAATGTTAATGCATGAAAGAAAACATGATAATGCAAAGAAAATCCTGACAGCTGGGCCTAAAAATCCTCTACACCCACTACCCAACTAAAATCACGATCCCGAAAAAAAAACTCTTCATCTCAATCCTGGCCACATCTGGACCAATTCGACCTCCTCTGATGAAAGTGTGAAAAATGGCAAAGTAACCGTCATCGAAAAATAGAGTAAAAGCACATGAGAAAGGCGGGAAAACCCTTCCCGGGGGGAAAAACTAAGCATCGGGCGAAAACAAACTCTCATCGGCGGGCCGAAACACTATAAGTCGGATGGTTAGTGAAATAGGGAGCCGCAATGGCAGAAGACATAAGGACTACAGCTTCCACTTTCAAATAAAAAACTGTGGCGATCGAAATTTTTAATGACTGAGTGTCGGCGATGGTGAACTCAACGCCGTCGCCGTGTCGGCAAGATAAAAGACTAGTCCTCCGATCAACCATCAAGAAACCGTTCTGATAGCGAAAACAACATAATCGAAAGGTAAAAAGGTTTAGGCAATAAAACCATCGAATCGGCAAAACTAAGAACTAACCATTGGCATGTTCAAAATCTGTCTGCCAAAATGGCGGAGATTTAGAAATCTAATGCCCCGACCTTGATAAATAAAACCGGCGATAGTTAAATGAGATAAAAGCGCTTCGGTGAACATAAAAATTGTCCATTGGGACGTTCATTGCTTACCCTCTGCAACGGAGGATGCGTAAAAGACTACCGCCCCGATTCACTGTTCAAACCACTTCCAAGAGCAATGAAAGAAAACAAAAATAAAGCGTTAAGTGATCAAAATACCTTCGGCTATGCAGCATTAAAGTTAGTTCCTTTCAACTCTGAAACTACGGTGGCAAAGAGAACTAAAACTTCGACTTAAACATAAATAGACTTCCGAAAGCGATGAAGGAGATCAATCAGACCAGAAGGACATCATTTTCAAATCAAACTCAAAATTCCAACAGTCAAAGCATTGGCCAACATAAAGCAGTTCCTAAAAACATGAAAGCAATTGACCTCAATTTGACTTCAAACAATCCAAATTTGTAGCAAAGGGACAAAACAGAGTTCAGCAATCCAAGCAAGCCCATGCAAGATAAAATAAATAAGGAGGGTCCAAAATTTCAAAAAAAATGGGGAAAATAGTTGCAGCTGCAATAATTGGCGACTACCTGGTGAACCCAGATCTCTGGACAATTTCTTCCTTAAGAAACAGACTGTTTGACAATAAAACCAACATGTTGAATTCTTCTAGATGTCTGAATTTCCTAAATGGCAAATGTATGTACTTTTAACCATTAATGTTAGTCCAATTTAGGGATCATGGGAACCAAGATTTAAAAGTCCAGATAACTCTTTTGGGGTCAGGAATATGAATTTCATTTTTTACCTCTATCAGCTGGTAGTTTCCATCTCGGACACCACAGGATTGTAACATATGGTAAATAGAAATATTCATTTGTTCCTCATTCCCATGCCATTTTTCACTTTTTGTGCTTTTGGAGTTTTGTCCTTTTTGAGTCCTCCTGCATGCCTTTCTTTCTAAATTTTTATTCAAGCTCCTCTATCCATACTGTCCTTTTGTGTGAGAGATGTATTTAATTTTCAACTCACGGACGGAGAAGAACTTTGGCAATTTTGTACTTATATGGTTCAGTACTTTGATTTCATACATATTTCCTTCTTAGGATATTTTTTACTCTTATTTTACTTTTGGCTTTCAATTCTTGGCATGGGATCATTTATAAATAATACGTTGTTTACCTTGCTTCCTTTCCATCGGTTTTTTGTTGTCACCCCCTAAGACATTTTTAAATGTGAGAAGGATGGAGCCTCGAAATAGTATTCCAGACCTTTTGATCCTGATTTTTTTGCTTATTTTATTGAAATCCATCAAAATCTAAACTAGAACAAACAGAAATAAAGTAAATCCAAAATAAACAACCAAATCAATTTATTTATGTACAAAACAAAAACAAAAAAAAACAGGAAAAATAAGGTTTGAGAACTAAACCATTAACTGGTAAGTTCTCTTCCCACCCCTGTAAATCTTGCAATTTGTAGGTTGAGGGGCCAAGTTTTGCTGCAATCTGAAAAGGGCCTACCCATAACTGTTGAAACTTCATGTGCTTCCTCTTTTCATCATGCGGGTGATCCTACTTAAGAACTAGGTCTCCCACTTCAAACTCCTTTTTTCCAGCTTTATGCTTATCAAACCACCACTTCACTACTTCCTGTTGATGCTTAAAACATTCTTTGGCCCTAGACCTAGAATCTTCTGCCTTCAAAATATTATAGATTCTAATTTGCAGGATTCTGTTATCTGTTCCTCTAGACTCTTGAGCTATTATGGAAGATGGTATCATAATGTTAGGAGGAAGTATAGCCTCTTTTCCATAAACAAGGGTATACGATGACACACCTAAGGAATTCTTGGGTGTGACCCTATCAGCCCATAGAGTGTTCGGTAATGCTAAATGCAAACTTCTCTAGTTTTCTATCACAGTATTTTTTAAGATCCTAATCAGATTCTTGTTTGTAGATTCTGCCAAACCATTTCATTGTGGGTAATAGTTCACAGAAGAATGCAACTTAATTCCTCTTTCATGAGCAAATGCAGTTAATCGAATAGAAGAAAAATAAGTAGCATTATCGAAAACCAGGGAAATTGGAACCCCAAACCTGGTCATAATATGATCTTGCAAGAAATCCATGACTGCATCTTCATTCACTTTATGTAACAGAATTTACTTAACCCATCTAGTGAAGTAGTCAGTTGCCATCAAAATGTACTTGTGTTGCAAGAAATAATTTGGTTTTATCTCTCCAATGATATCAATTCCCCATTGCTCAAATGGTTCTGTTATCATCACGGGCTTCAATGGTCCTATGACTTTGGCTTGCCTTCCCCCACACCTCTGGTAGATATCACACTTTCTAACATGGGCGGGTGCATCCTTGAACAGTGTGGGCCAATAATATCCGGCTATGAGAATCTTGTGGGCTGTCGTATCTCCAGAAAAATGACCTCCAGTAGGCCCATCATGTAACTCTGTTATGACCTTCTTTGCATATTCTTTCTCTACACATCTGAGAAGAACTCCATCATAATTCTTCCTGAATAAAATTCCATCAATGATTTGATATGCAGTTGATTTAAGGCGCAACGCTCTTCGTTGCTTGGAATTCCAATGTTCTGGCAATAATCCTTCCTGAAGGTAATGAACAAGGTCTCGGTACCAGGAATCTGGAGCTATGAAAAGAGGACATACATCCATCATATGTAACTCAGTTTCATTCTCCCAATTAGTTTCTTCATTGTTGTTACCTTCAGCCATTAGTTTGCACAGTCCTTTCCCTTTAACTATGGATGATGGTTTGAATTCAAGGTCAGATTCTTGTAAATTTGTTACCTAGTTTCCTCTTCTTTCTCCTAATTCCTTTTGTACGAAAAGATACCTTACAGCTGGGTGTGGAACTATTACCTTCGTCCGGTTCTTAAGTATGTACGGCCTAAAATTTTTTACCGCTTTGAAGACTGCATAAGCTTGTTTATCCACAGCCGGGTAATTCAATTTGACCCCCTGTAGACCAGTGCTCATAAATGATATGGGGTACTCATCTCCCCCATCTTCCTTCTGAGTAAGCACCGCTGCTAATGAATCGTCAGATGCAAAAGTGTACAAAATAAAACCTTTCTCAAAATTTGGAATTTTGAGAGAGGGTGCATGAGGAATAGATGTATTTATTTTACTAAATGCAGTCTTCTCTACGTCAGTCCACTTGAATTGTACACTTTGTTTTACCATTTGCTGCAAAGGTTTAACAATTTGAACAAAATCTGGCACAAACCTTCGCACGAAATTTATTGTCCCCATGAATGATTGCATACCTTTTTTTTTATGGGGTAAAGGGATCTGTTCGATAGCTTTGATCTTTTTTGGGTCTATGGAGATCCCCTTTTTAGAAACCACGTGACCCAGTAGCTTTCCTTCTATAACCACAAACACACATTTCCTTGGATTCAGTGAGATGCCATATTTTCAACAACGCTCGAAAATTTGTTTTAGATGGAATGTGTGTTCTTCTCTCTTCTTTGAAAATATCATGACATCGTCAACATATACTACCACACTACGGACAATTAGACTGTGGAAATCTATATCCATAGCCCTCTAGAAAATAGCTCTAGCATTGATGAGTCCAAAGGGCATTCTTCTGTAAGCAAAAGTTCCCCACTTTGTTCTGAATGTAGTTTTAAGTCTGTCTTCTTCAGCTACTAACACTTGATTGTAGCCAAAGAAACCATCTAATAATGAAAATAACTTAGAACCTGAAACCATCTGCAATATCTGCTCCATGGGTGGTACTGGATAGTTGTCTTTATCAGAAGCACGATTTAAGTTTCTGAAATCCACACATAGCCTGATTTCTCCAGATTTCTTCCTTACTGGCACCAGATTTGAAACCCATTCTGAGTGTCTGACTTTGAATATAATTTTGGCATCCAATAATTTTTTCACTTCACTCTGAATTAAAGGCTCCAGTTTTGGATGCATCTTCCTCAAAGGTTGCTGATAAGGCTTGACTCCAGATCTAATAGGAATGACATGTTGTATAATCTTGGTGTCATATGTTTTAAGCTCTTCATATGTCCAGGAAAATACATCTTTGTACTGTTTGAACAAACTAATGAACTTATTTCTTTCACCCGGGGAACAACACTTTCCCAAATTTACACATTTGGGTTTAACTTCAGTTCCCAAATTTATCAGCTCGAATTGCAAAGACGAGCTATGAGTCTTGACATTTGCTGGTATTCTGAATTTGCTGTCTAAATCAAACATCTGCTCTAAGGTCCTGACCCCTTTAGGAATGAAGTTGTCGAATTTTAACTCAACTTGGTGTTCTTCATAATCGATAATTGCCCCTTTGAAAGTGTCATCATTCATCAAACATTCCAAGATTGGTTGATCATCATCAAAAACTCATAGATTAGTAATCATGTCTAGAACCGAAGGCCTGAAAATTAATTCAATAGAACACTTGTTATTTGAAAGTACAAGCCTTGCAACTAAGGTTGCTAACAAATCAGCTGCTGCATTCTTAAGTCTAGGAATGGATGCAATATTAAATGCATAAAAATTTGTCAGCAAATCCCACACTTCATTCTGATAAGCTTTTAAATGAGGTGAGATTCAATGTATCTGTTTTTGAATTTTCTTTACAATTATTTCAGAATCCCCATACACTTTCATATTTTCTACTTTTAACTCAATTGCTTTTCTTAGTCCCTAAATTAGTGCTTCATATTCGGTTGTTTTATTGGTACATTCAAACTCTAATCTACATGAAAGAAAAAATTTATTTTTCTTTGGATCAATCAGGACATAGCCAGCTCCTGATCCTTCCAAAGTTTTAGATCCATCAAAAAAAAGTGTCCAAAAACTATCTACTTCTATTGTACTTGAATCAACAACTACATTTGAAACTAAGTCTACTATTTTACAGTCAAATTCATTAGCCCGTGAAAATCGAAGGAGATTGGGTTGTGTGTTTGATGTGCCATTGGATTATTCTGCTTGGTAATTTCCCAGTTCAAGCTCAATAAAGTAATTTCCCAATACAGAATTCACTGGTTCATTCTTACCCTCCAACTGAGTAACATTATGCTTCATATGGGGCTCTCTTAATCCTTTTATTTGGTTGGGAGTTCCCTTATAAGGAAACCACAGATGTGACCAATATGATGCAAAATATCCATTTAGCTTTGCTGACCAATCCTGATTCAAAACAAGTCCATAAGCCTCAGGTATGTCTGCTACTACAATATTGATGAACTGACATACCTTTTCATTTGAAGATAATCGAATCAAAACATCCTCCATTTCCCCAATTACCTTCACATTTGTTCTGTCTAACTGAATAACCTACCAAGTAGATGGTTTAGGCTATCCATTTATCTTTTTGTAGACTGAAAGCAGCATAACATTGATTGATTCCCTTGAGTCTACTAAACAAGTGTGCACATTATGATTGAAAATTTCAAAAGTTAATAGAAATGGTGGGGTTTTGTATTTAGGCTTACCTCCCACACTTGCTTCACCAATTTCTTCTTCTTTAGGTTGATTGTCAGTGGGAAGATTTTCCTCAAGTATTTCAAGTGCTTTTAACAATCTTTCTTTCTACTAAGTCACATTACACATTTCAAACAGTGAGATATTTGCCTTAGCCCTCTAAATATCTTCCACAATATCATACTCCATCTTATGTTCTTTGAGATTCTTTTTTACATCATCAGTCTTCTCCTCAATGGGCTTAATAGGCATGTTGATTTGCTTTAGATTTTGACTCGTAATGGTGAATTCAGGTATCTTATCAGCTGTGGTGCTCTTCTAAATTTTCTTTACATTCTTTTGAAGTCTCTTGATTTTCGGGAGTACTGATTTGTCCTCTTTTATCAAACCTTGGCTTCTTGTTGTCACATTTGTTTTCAATATCTCCTCCTGTTTCACATAGCCTTCTTCTTCTGTATAAAAAAGTGAGACATAGTCCCATAAAACCAGAGCATCATTCTCTTGTTTTTCTGTGGATGTATTTCCCTTTTCCTCCTCATCATCAGCTTCTGTTAGTTTAGAGTCCAATAGCTGATTCATTACTAATGTCATCGAATTGATCCATTGAGGGCAATTTTTTTCAAAATGAGGCTACTAATGAAAGGTGCAAAAATGATCCATACCCACATCAGTTAAATTCATCGATGCAGGGCTGTGTGGAGGAGCTTTAGATTAATTGTTGTCCTCTCTCCTTTTATAGTAAGGCTTATAATATTTCTGAGTTTCTTTTTCCTTTTCCAAATCTATTATTCTATTAGACAGATTCTGCATCATTTTCAACATTCCTTCAAAGTCATGTGACTGCTCCTCTTTAGGCTTAGAAAATAATAAGGCTTTCTTACCAATTTTTTTTTCTCCTAACTACTCAGGATAATATTCTATGCTCTCTCTTTCAGCTTCTACTCTCTCGGCTTCTTCATAAGTTTCTGACAACGTAGGCTTGACTTGTATCTTGGCAAACATGGCCAAGTCAGGACCTAAAGCTGAAGTATAGTATTCGATCAAAACCTTATTACATGGTTTATCAGTTGCAGATAAATTCTTAAGATAAGTAGCAAACCTTTGGGTGAAACTATGCACTTTTTCTTTTCTTTCTTTCTTCAAAGCGCATAACCCCTTCATTAACGCTGCATGAGTTTTTTGGACTGCATACTTACTTCTAAATTATCTTTCAAAAGCATCCTAGTTTGTGATTGAGGTTGCAGGCAGAGCAAAATACCATGAGGCTGCTGCTCCTTTTAGGGTATGCGGAAACAATATGCAAACTACATCTTCATGTTCACTAGCCCTTAGTCCTTCTATGGCCAAGTAAAATCTTTGTAAATGATCATCTACTAAAATATTTTCACTTGGATCAAACTTGGGCAGCATTTTATCAAAAGCCTGAGGTAAGTCATGTAGAGGGGGTGCAAGGTTTAAAGGTGACCTAGCCCTCCAAGCAGGTGGTGGATTCGGTGGGTTGGGTGGCTGATTTGCATTCATGTTTGCCATGAGTCTAGGTGGAGAATGAGGTGGTGAGTGAACAAGGGTATGAACAGGTGAACAATAACGTGTATTTGGGCCCACTTGATTCAAAGGCTGAACAACTTTCTGTAATGGTGTTTCTACCAGTTCTTCAAAATCTCTAACCAACACTGCGTCTTCCAATATAGGACGGTCTTTCTTCTTATATTCACTTCTGGGCAAGACAGGAATAATTGGTAATCCTCCAATATTCTTCACATATTCCCTAGTATGTCTTCTCAGATCATTAACTACTTCGTTATCGACAGAATACAGATGCTCTTTACCCTTCTCTTCAGGAATTGGATTGGGAAACAGACTGCTTTCAGAACTATCACCAGTGGAATAATCTCGAGAAAATAAGTTTCATTGGCCAGCCATGCACTGGCTGCCCTCTTTCTAGCGCCAAAGACTGTTGGGGCCTAGAAAATCACAAGTAGCAATAGTTAGGGATTATCCCCATTAAACGTTCCCAACTAGCCCGTTACTATTTGGTATGGGGAATCCGTCCGGTTTACGGTCCAGCTACCATAGGTAAAGTAACAAAAATAAAGGGTTTTACCGGTTATGGCCAGGTCCACCATTTATGTTTTTAGTTTTTTTATTTAAGTATGAGATGCAAGTGCCTATCTAAAAATGCAAATTGATAGAGAATATGAGGAGAGGTCACAATGTGATGCGCAGGTTCTTACCTCTTGTCTTAACTCTCTCACATCTAAACCACACACAGTAATGTATTTTGCACATGCATTAAGAAAAATCATAGATAGTTGTTACTCTTTTCAAAGCACATGAACATTTATAGATATATAAACAACCAAATAGCTAAATGTTTATGAACAGCATTCATTACTCATAGTGGAAATTTCATAGAATAAACTAGAGTGCATTCATAACAAGAACATAGGTTCAAAGAATTAGAACGATCTCACAGTTAGTGGATAATAGCTGAAAACGAAATAGTTCACATTCAATAAATCCATTGCAAAGCATTTGAAACCTTCCACAAAGCTTTCTCCAACAGGAAACTTGTAATTTCTTTATGCAAAAGGAAATAGCTCTTCTTACATTATACTCTCACAAATCTATCTGGAAAAAAGTCCTTGCTTCTATCTAACTCTCCTATATTTATACTACAAGAAAAACTCTTGGGCTACCCCTCGGTGACCTTTGGGCTCCCCCCAACCGTCTAATCCCATAATTTTGTCTTTTTGTGAGTACTCATGATTTATACAATACGTTACATTTTCGGTTAAAATTTTAAGAGCATTTTTATGAAAAGGGACCAGCTTGGTAACTGACGAACTTTTCCAAGCCTGGGCCTCTGCTCTTATTGATTATGCTCAGTAATCCATTGGTCCGTTGCTAGATCCTATTGAGCTCAGACCTAACTTTCTTCTTATTTTCTCTATTTCTGCTTCTTCATTCTTCAGCCGCTTCCTTCCTTGCTGCCTCCCTTCTACTTTGTCTTTTAAACACATCTTACTCGCAAAATCATCTTGTCATGAAGATAGCATATTTTAGACCATTCAGGGTTTAATAAAGTAATACGAACTGTATCAATACATGCATTCTATAAAATTAACTCTAAACAATGTTAATGCATGAAAAGAAAACATGATAATGCAAATAAAATCCTGATAGCTGGGTCTGAAAATCCTCTAAACCCGCTGCCCAACTAAAATCACGATCCTGAAAAAAAAACTCTTCATATCAATCCCGGCTGCATCTGGACCAATTCGACCTCCTTTGATGAAAGCATGAAAAATGGCAAAGTAACCGTCATCAAAAAATAGAGTAAAATCACATGAGAAAGGTGGGAAAACCCTTACCAATGGGAAAAACAAAGCATCGGGCGAAAACAAACTCTCATCAGTGGGCTGAAAAACTATAAGTCGGATGGTTAATGCACTAGGGAGCCGCAACGACAGAAGACATAAGGACATAAGGACTACAGCTTCCTCTTTCAAATAAAAAACTGCGGCGATCAGAAGTTTTAATGACTAAGTGTCGACAATGGTGAGCTCAACGCCGCCGCCGTGTTGGCAACACAAAGGACTAGTCCTCCGATCAACCATCAAAAAACTGTTTTGATAATGAAAACAACATCATCGAAAGGTAAAAAGGTTTAGGGAATAAAACCACAGAATCAGCAATACTAAGAACTAACCGTTGGCATGTTCAAAATCTGTCCACCGAAATGGCGAAGATTTAGAAAGCTAATTCCATGACCTTGATAAATAAAACCGACGACAGTTAAATGAGATAAAAGCACTTCGGTGAACATAAAAACTGTCCATTGGGATGTTCATTGCTTACCCTTCACAATGACAGCTGCATAGAAGACTACCGCTCCGATTCACTGTTCAAACCACTTCTGAGAGCAATGAAGGAAAATGAAAATAAAGCGTTAAGTGATCAAAAGACCTTCGGCTATGCAGCGTTAAAGTTAGTTCATTTCACCTCTAAAACTACGGCAGCGAAGAGAACTAAAACTTTGACTTAAACATAAATAGACTTCCGAAAGCGATGAAGGAGATCAATCAGACCAAAAGGACATCATTTCCAAATCAAACTCGAAATTCCAACATTCAAAGCATTGGCCGACATAAAGTAGTTCCAAAAAACATGAAAGCAATTGACCTCAATTCGACTTCAAACAATCCAAATTTGTAGCAGAGGGACAAATCAAAGTTCAGCAATCTAAACAAGCCCATGCAAGATAAAATCAATAAGGAGGGTCCAAAATTTCAAAAAAAATGGGGAAAATAGTTGCAACTGCAACACAATCCAAATTATCCCTACCATGAAAAACCCATAACTTAGCACAATCACGGATCTTGGATTGAACTTCATTTGTCAAGCCTCATCGATCTTCCTATGATGCATTAGGAACTTTGAGGAATCCACTATATATATGAGTCTTTCCAAACTATGGAAATCCCTTCCAAATATAGGTGTACCCAAGCATCTACATGCAACTCAACTGTTCCCACATGACTTGTCTATAAACATAAATATACAATGGTATTGTGCCATCTGATCACAATTGCAAGTCCATCTAGCACCCAAGTTTCCATAAGTGTTCCCATCACATCTATGTATATTGAAACATGTTTGACAGGTGCACCTATTGCATCCATACCCACCACAAGTGTAACCAATCATGTTGTTCCCTCACATCCACATCCATCATGAATGACTTCATTAAGTATGCACATTGCAAGTGCCTCCACCAAACTATGCCTAAGTGAATCCATGAATTTCTTATGGGAAAGTTCCTCCAAGTATAACTAATTGTCTTGTGCCCAATTGTGCCCAAGAAGGTGCACCCACAAGTGCACAAAGCCAAAACATTTCCTTCCAACATGTATCCAAGTCCCTCTAGTTGATGCACATCCAACTGAATACACCTACTTAGTCTACTTATCCAATGTCCATCCAACTAAGTCTAACCAAATCACCTATAATCCTATCGATTCTTCTTTCTACCATATCCATCATGCATAGTGCATGCATATGGATGAGGTAATCGATGAAAACCTTCTTTGTCTCTACAAGTTCCCTCCAAGATTCTCTTGGTCTATCCAACTAGTGTGAGTTTCCACTATCTATAGTTTGCCTTTCCTTCATGCAAGGGAACCCAACATGTCCATGGTGTTCCTTGCCAACAAGCCAAAGCACCCAAACTGACTCATTTATCCATCAACCTCATGTCAATTCTATATGTGCCAATGAGCGATGTAACACCCCAGGTGTTAAGCCCCAGACATATGTAATTTGTAATTGTTTATTATTGTGGCACGGGGTTCCAGAAAAAAGGATCTTTAAGGACCTAAAGACATTATTATTATTTTCTAAATAATTAATTACTGACAACAACTAGCACATTGGGGACCACTAAAAGAGTATGGGAGGCCAAGATCCACAATGTGAGGGGGAATGGGGACATTCCTAGCACTTTAGAACTTTTTTGGTTGATCTTGGTCCATTTTATGCCTTGATGGCTTTATTAGTTGATGATCAACCAAAAATTGTACAATGGACCCAACTTTTGATTATTTTCGACTATGTTGGTATTATTGAGCCTAATTCATGATGTAGTGAACCTCCTTGGTGTTTGGGTGGGTTCCACTTGTTGATTGAACCCCTTTGGTGGTTTTGTAACTCCTTTGTGGAGGTCACACTTGGTTTTGTAACTCCCATTTGCACAAGTGTTCCATCACTAGATATTTTTATCCTTAACACCTCAAAAGTTGTGTAAATAATTATGTAACTCCTTGTGTAAATACTTGTGTAACTCTTGTGTAAATCCTTGTATAACCCCTTATTTTATATTTTGAGAAGATTCCTTCACTTGTGTGACACCTCACCTCAATAATTTGATTCCTCTTCATGGATGATTTGTCCACACATGAATTTGAGTGAGGTGGAGTGGCTTGGAGTCGCTCTCCTTGAAATTTGAATTGCTTGGGTTCGATTAGTGTTAACCTCTTGTGGTTGAATTACCCCCCTTGGATTGACTCAAGTTGGATTAAATTGGTTTGGTTTGACCCCATTGAGTTAGAATTACCTTCTTTGGTCTATAAATCCATGTTTGCTATCCTTGATTGAGGGTTGGTTTTTGTGGTTCTTTTGGGTGGTTGTTGATTGTGGTTGTTCATACCTTCGATGGTGAGAGCTTGGGAAACTATGAATGTTATGCTATGTGAATAAAATTTATCCTTGAAGCACTATGATCTTGTATGGTGTTTGTGGTAATCCTAGAAAACTCTAGTGTAGTTCCTCCATTTCCATTACTTGTCTATGTCCTAGACCTACACATAAATACTTATGGTGAATGGTGATATCTCGATGGCCTAGGGGGTTTGGATTACCATTGCACCTGGTAGTGGGGTGGAAGAGGAAATATGTGGTGAGGAAGAGATTTTTAACTTCTCAACCTGATAATTGAGATATTATTGAGTGCACTTTTTTTGGGATCTATGGCCCTATCTTTGGGGTGGCCTGTCAAAGTGAGATCTGGCTTAGTAGTGCCAAAGGCTGGGTGGAACGTGGTCCGGACGATGCCAGTTGCGTATTGATAAAAAAGTGATCTATCTGATATTTATTTAATTTAATTGGATATTTTATGATTTATTGATGGATTCACATGAATTTTTTGATGAAATGTATGAGTTACTTATGGAAGAAATTTCTCACAAAATTAAATCTATTTATGCAAGTAACTTTTATGAAGGAATTGGAAACTAGTTTTTTTGGATTTTGTGTACAATTTGTTTAAGTAAATAATTATTTGGTACATTTTCTAAATAAATTATATTTATTCCCTCTGTTCATTATGTAATGTGTATTTTGATGGTACAATAGCCTCGGAATGGTTTAAGACATTTCTCTTTGATGCTTCTACCTTTTATTCAAAATTTAGTTCTTCGATCGGACTGTTTGACATAGTTTGGAGACTTAGCACATGAAGTGTTTGTAAAAAATTATAAGTGTTCCTTTTATGATTATGTTGATAAACAATATTTAAAGTTGTTTGGGAATGTGAGAATAAAACTTCTTTGTATTGTTGGATAAATGTCTTCTAAAATTCTAGATCAATTTCTAATTTCTAACTCCTTCAATGGAATTGTTTTGAGTAGATTTGTGACTTTGCATATGAAGCGTTTGACAAAATATTAGAATTACATATAACTCTATTATGACTGATAAAACAGTTTATTTAGAGTTTGAATTGCATTTGAATGATTCTATGAGCTGTGGATTTAATTATTCTAGTGATTCCTAGAATTACTAGTCAATATGGGTGGAAAGATACATCCATATGATTGTACATGAACCCTAATATGCTTTCCATTAGCTACAATAGTCATACATTCCTCTTTATTTGGAATTTGGAAAGTTAAATTGGAAACTAGGTACATTGCAGTGAAATTGGTAAATAGTTTTTGGATTTAAATATCTATTTTTGGTCAAAGATGAATGTACAGCCATATGCTTTGTTATTGGTGCTTTAATTCTGTTGTATAATTTTATTTTCCATATTAGTACCTTCACCTTTGTGTTCCTCGGAACTCAATATGATTGGTTTAATTGAATTCCTGACAGTGTTTATTAACTAGTTGTACTGATTGAACTTGAAATATTCTTTGTTTATGTACTCGGATCAGATATTCAAAAGTAATTAATTTTGTTGTACGTGCATGCTTAAATATGTGTATAATGTATGTAGGTTCGCTTTTTGGTTCATTGGCATGGTTGCGTGTTGAATTTGCGCAAGACTAGTTGTTAGTATTGAACGACTAGTTAACTAGTTCATGTGGAATCATTTTCATAATTGCTATGTTTAATTAATTGGAAAGTGGTAATTAGGTCTGATTTACAAGTTTTCGGGTGTTGATTAGCCATTGGACTTTATAAACAATGGTCAAGTGATAAACAAATGAAATTATATTATGTATCGTCAATTGTGCACTAAGTTCCATTAAGTATCGTAATCATAACACTAATTACTAGTTAATCATGATTAAGAGTAAATGGCCTATAGAGGTGGAATTTATGTCTGATTTATCTTGGAATGGATATGTGATGTTGATAGAAGGTGTTAGTAATAATTCATAATCTCTTGTATCAGATGTTGGAATAGCTATTGAATTTATTTTAATTTACTTGTAATTAAAGGGACCTTGTCATGAATAAATCTTGAAAAATGAAATTTAATATTTGTTTAACTAATCCATTGTGCTAAAATTATCTAATTAGACTTAGAGAGCTAATGATATTTCCCTCAGACCGTTTGATAACCTCGGGGTAAATTACAAGTGGTACAAGAGTTTAGGTTCCAACATTGCAGTCGTTGGGCCTTCTACAAAGTTATTATTTTTTGTATATGTGCATTTGGGGAGTACAAATGTGCTCAGTAAGATGAATTTAACCTACCTTATTTTAATAGAAGAATAAGAAGACTCACTTTAGAGATTAGTTATTTGTATGCCTTATATTAATTAATATTGCATATTTGTTGTTCAATATATTGATTGGTAATTACTATGTGGTGGATATCTAATATTGAGTGACTTGATTGGTTGATGCTTATGCATTGTCTCTTTTATTGTTCATTGAATTGTTAACATTGAAATGTTCCTTCTAGTATGACTTATTTACTAGTACATTATGATTATTAATTGATAAGTAATAATTGTCATTATAATAGTATATACTATGTACTGTTATCATATTAATTTAATGCTAAGTTATTAAGATGATAGAGTTCTATTATTATTAAATATTAATATGATTTATTAAGTGGCATTTATACCCTGTATGGATTTTGTATTTTCTATGGATGGTATGCTTTTATAGTATTTTTTATGCCAATTGGATGGTGGTGGTTACATGGATGAGTAAATCCTTGGCTATTTTAGGAATAGGACACTTGTCTAAATAGTGGTTCTCATTCTTCTTTTTATTTTATGCATGTAGTATGTTTTTAAACTATTTATTAATTATTTACTTTCCTAACTTATCTAATTAGTTAGTGGTGGAATTTCCACTTGGAAGTAAGCATAGGTATGGGCTATTTGTGTATTCTATTATTTAATTTATTTATTTTCCAGGTTAGTGGTGGCATTATTATTATCCTGCTATCTTACGAATTTATGTATTGAGTGGAGAAAATGAACATTTGTCTTTAATGACTCATATTCTCTTAATATTATTGATTTTATTGTATATGTGTAAGTAGGTAGTATAGTAATGTAATATATATATAACATCGACATAAATATGTATAATATGATATGTGGGATATGTATAGTTGTTAAAAGTATATATAAGAACATATGCATTATTATATATGTCAATGTGTGTATGTTTGTATACACTATAATATGTAATTTATTATATGTAATAGTTATTAGTAATACATGTAATATTGTGAATATATTATATATATAGAGGTGAACGTATATAATGATGTAAGTGTAAAATTTGGAGGTGTTTTGAAGTATTTGAGTTTTTGGGGTGTTTGGAAATGCTTGGAGGTGTCTGGAGGTATTTGGAGGTGTTTGGAGGTGTTTCAGAATATTTGAAAGTGATTAAAGTTTTTGAGAGTTTGGAAATATTAGGAATTATAGTGTGATCAAAAGTGTTATGTTAGTATATAAGTTATAATACGTATTTAATAGGATAGTATTGGGTTATGCAATTATTCCTATAAGTGTATGGATATTATTGTATAACATAATAATTATATGAGTATATTAAATATAGAATATATAGGGTATATGACTAATATGTTGTGTATATGTTTAATAATAATATGATATATCATTGAAGAATTATAATATATATGTAAACAAAACGGGCATATGTATATAAATAATACATAGTATTAGTAAGTATGGTATATTGTATGAGTGTATGATAGTGTGTTGTATAGCTAGTAATTATTTTATTGTAGAATATTAGAAGATTTTGCTAGTAGGATGTTTGGTTGTTTGAGGTGACTGTGTATTTAATTTGATTGATAAGTAGTGCACTACATGTAAATAATTAGTAAAGTAATGTATTATTATATATATATCCTCATGTGCTAATAAGTCTATGTAATGTTATGATAAATGGTAACTATTCGATATTATTTATATAGTTGATATATGTTGTTTGATATTATTGGTTGCTATTGGATGTTATTTATTGGCATTGGTTAATTAATGGTTGATACATGTATGACATTGTCATCATTGTATATATGGATATTATTAGTTGTCCTTGGTTGTTATGGTTGTTTCATGTATGATTGATGCATTTTGGTTGATGTATTATGGATGATGTATTCAAATTGATGTATTATGATCATTGTCTTCTGCTTGATGAATCATGGTTGATGTATTCTAACTGATGTATTTTGATTAATGTATTACAATTGATGCATGTTGGTTGATGTATTCTAATTGATGTATTATGATCATTTTCGTCAGCTTGATGAATCTTGGTTGATGTATTCTTATTATGCATTCTAATTGATATATTTTGATTAATGTATTCCAATTGATTTATGTTGGTTGATGTATTTCAATTGATGTACTATGATTGATGCTTGTATCATTAGTTTATGCATGTATGGTTGTCATTGGTTAATATTACATGATCGATATATGATTGATATAGGTTGAGATATTATGAATTGATGATTGATGTCTGTATGGATGATGTATGCATGAGGTCGTTGTATGATTGATATTAGTTGATGAATAATGGATTTTTGAATGATATCTAATGAAGAATTATGTTTTTTCTTGAGATGAAAATTAATATGTTATTATGGCCCTTTTTTGTTCTTAGTTAGATTAGAATTGTTGCATATAAGTTCATTTTTCCTGTTACATTAAAATGCAAAATTATTTAGGTGATATTTGAAAATATGTATCCTTGTGATCTTCATCATAAAAGTATCATGCCATTATTGAAAGGTATCCTAGTAATAATTGTGGGAATATTATAAACCCACTTCATACTTAGGATAAAATATTTGATCATTATTTGATTAAATTCCTACCTACTAGCCTAGATAGTTGGCATCCACTTGCACCACATGGTCAACACTTGCCATATATACTGCAGAATCGCTTTTATCCTGATTCTAGTTTGATCATGTCCACTTTATTGAGTTCCAGAATTAGTAACGGTGCCTTCCTATTGATTATGTATTTATTCTGCTTTATTCCATATTTTCTGTAGATAAGGTAATGTTGAAAATAGTTGTCAATTGATGTCAAAGGAGTTCAGCAATGACAAAACCAGTGAACATGATGCAAGAGGTAGAGGATTGATTCAAGAGACAGAGGATCGACATCAGAACACATACAAAGACTCAACAATTGTTTGATAACCATACGAATACTTGGTAACCGTCTGATCAAAGCAATCAACGGTGCAAATTGATTTTGACATTTGGGATTTATCTCACATTTGCAACACCATTGATTTCGGAGGTGCTTATATACACTTGTCTCACTATACTTATTCAACACGTAGAACAAAGGTAGTGTGGGGGCTCTAGGTGCTTGGACCCCACGAGAAGTCACCAGCTTGGAGCTTGGGATGACCTGTTAGGCCCCCTACCTTTTGGAAGGATCGACTATGTACAGATCAATGACTATATTTGAATCCGCAAAAGGATCGACGGTTAATATTGAATCCACATTTGATCATTGATCAATAGTTAGGATTGAATCCGCAAAGAGATCGACAGCTACAGAGTGATCCATAATACTATAGTGCAAATCCTCTTTTGATTGTAAATCAATGGTCAAGAGTGAATCCGCAAGATCGATGATCAGAAGAACATCTGCAAACGATCGACGGTGCGGAAGAAAAATTACGGAAAGGGAATTACGGAAGCAACGTTTAATATTTTATGAACTCGTAATCCACAACCCACAATCCGTAAAGATCAATGGTGAGGAAAGACTCTGCAAGAGATCGACGATGTGGAATAAAGATTGTAGAAAGGAAATTGTGGAAGTGTTTTCAAGAAATTTGGAAAACCCGTAATCTGCAATCCGCATATGATCTAAGATCCATGATCGGGAAAGAGTCAGAATGAGATCGACGGGGCAAAAGAAATATTGTGGAAATAAAAATGTGAAATCACTTTTAAGGATTTTGGAAAACCTGCATTCTGCAATCCGCATGTGATCTTGGATCAATGGTCTAGGAAGAGTTCGCAAGAAATCAATGATGCGAAAAAATCATTACGAAAAAGAAGGTTGCATAAGGACCTTTTTTAGAAAATTCAAACCGCGCATCCCCAACTCCCAATCTGCATTAGATCAACGGTCTAGAAAGAGTCCGAAGAAATCAACAGTGCGGAAAGGTTGATGCAGAAAGACAAATGCGGAAAGCTAAGGAAATTATGGAAAGATGATTACGAAGGGAAATCTGTGTGTTGGATCGATGGATAGGAAAGAGTATGTAATGGATCAATGGCTCAGGATGGTTGAGGAAAGGATCTGTTGCAGAAAGGAAAATTTGAAAGAATTTTTGGTGAAGAATTATCATTGCAGAGAGACAATTCTGGTAAGATTGCATTACGGAAAGGTATGACTGATAAACTTATATAGAGTTAAATAATTGTTAGAATGAAGAATTGATCCTTCATGGAGAGGAATGATTTAAGAATGAAAAGGCGTAGGTGAAGAAACGCATTCACAAAAAACGTGTTAGAGGGTATTTATAGACATAATGATGAGTGAGAGAAGTCGTCTCTATTATCCAAATCCATGCAGCAACAGTAGCAAACAAAGACCAAACAAAGCCAGTGGAAGATGACATAAAGAGGATCTCGAAATCAAATAAAATATAATAGGGTGGAAGGGTGGCGCCAGGGAAATCCATAGGCTTGCTAGGGGGTTGTAGCCTCTTTCTAGTAGTAGCTAGTAAATAGGGTGTGGTATCATCCTTTTAGTGGCAGCTAATAAAACCAAGGGGTCATAGCTTCCTTTCAGTAGTTGTTGGTGAATAGGGTGTAGTACAATCCTTGTTTGTAGTAGCAGGAAGAAATTATTTGTAAATATAATTTTGCAGTAACAAGAAGTATTGGTGGTTTACCCAATTGGGATTCCACAATAAAATATGTGTTCTATGTTTCTTGTTGATTCTATGTACTAATGATTAATGTTAAAAGTGGCTTTATTGTTAAAAGTTATCAATACTGATTCACCCCCCCCCCCCCCCCCGCTCTCAATATTCTCCAATATTTCAACAATTGGTATCAAAGCAGGTTCCTTCATTACAGTTTAACCACTAGAAGGAAGATACTAAATAAAAACCACTATGGATCAACAAGAAGGGTTAGCCACCAACAAACCACTATTATTCATAGGAGAAAATTATGCATACTTGAGTGTGAGAATGAAGTGCCATCTGATGTCTCTTGGATGGAAGGTTTGGGCAGCAACTGAAAGAGAATATAAAATAACAGATGACTATGTACCTACAGATGGTGTGGATCTAGGCCAATGTGAGGGTAATGCAAAAGTCTTAAATTCCATCCTAAGTGGATTGAGAAACATTGTATTTGTAAAATTCATGCAATGCAAAATTTCCAAACAAGCTTGGTATAAGTTGAAGATTATCTATGAAGGGACATCCAAGGTCAAATAATCTAAGCTTCAGACATACAGAGGGCAGTTTGAGAGCTTAAAAATGAAACAAGAAGAAAACATTGGAGAATACCTTCTAAGAGTAGATGAAGTTGTAAATGTTATTAGAGGCCTTGGAGGAAAATTAAAGGGAAGAGAAGTAGTTGATAAGGTACTAAGGACATTTCCAATGAAGTATGACTCTAAGGTGTCCACTTTAGAAGAAATAAATGACCTTGATACTGTGACAATGGATGAACTACATGGGATTATCACTGCATATGAGATGAGAACGAGGTAGAATGATCCTTCTAGAAAAGAGGTAGCATTTAAAGCCATAAAATATTCAAAGAATTTCGAGGCTCCATCCAAAAATCAAACAGATATTTCAAATTATGAAGATGCCCTTTTTATTTGAAAATTTTAAAGAGGTAACGGAAAATACAAAGGAAAGCTACCCCTAAATTGTTTTCATTGTGGAAGAATCAAACACTTTGCTTCAAAAACACCTTACTCTAAACAATATTATAGTGATAAGAAGTTCAAAAAGGGTGAAAAGGGAAACAAAAAGAAAATTCTTTACACAATGGAAGATAGTGAAGATGAAGGTACAAGTGGAGATGAAGAAGCAAAAATTCTATTCATGGGAATTGATACTCAAGCTCAGAATCGAGTATTAGATGAGGAAGGTATAGTAGACTTAAAAGTTGAACTCATTAGTGCTCTTGAAGAACTTCAAAAATGCAGGAGAAAGAACATACAGTCAAACCATGTCATTAGCGAGTTGGAAACTCAATTCCTTGAGGCCTAAAAGATTGAAGAGGACCTAAATTTGTAGCTCAAAAGAAGAATACAAGATTCTGAAAGGTTTGAAGAAGAGATCATGCAGCTTAGCAAAAGGCTTGATGAATAAGCTATCAAATCAAAGTTTGAGAACAACTCAAAGGTCATAGATGATATCTTAAGTAGCCAAAGACCATCAAGTGATAAATATGGTCCACGATATGACAAAGAAAAGAAGCCATAATATTCCTCTTTCACTGACCAAGGTGGAAATAAAAGAAGCTATGCTGATGTACTAAAGAGTCTCATGAAAAAGAAAGAAAGCAAGAAATATGGTTCATCCTCCTAAGACAAAAACAGAACAAATGAAGTGTCCAAAATATCAATGACAAATAGATATCAACATATTTTCTTGGGTCACCGTTAGGCTTATAATAACTTTGGTCACAAAGCGTTAAATTGCAAAGCCATTAGAAAGTTTCGAGAATACAAGAATAATTCACCTAGTGACAAATCAAAATGAAGAAATCATAATCGCTTTACACTTCTTCAAAGATACGCTCATCCTAGAAAATGAAAATCAATGCCACTTAAGTATGATTGATGAAAGTTGGTTATGGAACAGGAGGATGGGACACTTAAACTTTGATAATATTGTCAAGGTAAGTAAGAAGGAAGTTGTGAGAGACTTGTCTAAAATTGTGAACCCTCTAAACTCACTTTGTATACATTGTCAATGTGGGTAGCAAAATAAATCCAGTTTCACAACAAAAGAACATATGACCTCGCATCCTCTGGAAATAGTTCACACTGATATTTGTTGACCAACAAGGACTAAATGTCTACAAGGAGAATACTATTTTATGTTACTCATTGATGACTATACAAGGAATACTTGGGTAACATTTATCAAAGAAAAATCATAAGCTTTTGAAAAATTCAAAATCTTCAAAGCAATGGTTGAAAATGAGATAAATCAAAAATCAAATGTCTTAGACCAGACAATGGGGGAGAGGTTACCTCAAATGAGTTCAATGATTTTTGTGAAACACATGGGATTAAAAGACAATTTTCAGCTACAAAGACTCCTCAGCAGAATGGTGTTGTTGAAATAAAAAATAGAACAATTTAAGAAGCTATCAGAACAATGCTTAATGAAGCAAAGTTGTCAGATGCATATTGGAAAGAAGCAGTATACACAGTTGTCTATATACTTAATAGAGGACAAATCATTGTGAATAAGGATAAGACTCCTTGTGAACTATGGTATGGAATACCAACCCCAGTGAAATATTTCAGAGTATTTCAGAGAAATTGCTACATTAAAAGAAACGAGGATGATCTTGGCAAGATTGATTCTAGGACTGATGAAGGAATATTTTTAGGATATTCATCCACCAAGAATTCATATAGATGTTACAATAAAAGGTTACACAAGATCGTATAAAGTACAGATTTAATAATAGATGACATGAAACCAAGAAAAATAATAATTCATGATGTTGATGAAAATACAAATAGTGAAGAAAAGGAGGACTTGCAAAAGGATGAAAGTACTCATGATGAAGAAGAAGAAAGAGAGGAGGAAGATACACAGGAAAGTGAATAAGATTCTCCAAGATCTGATACAAAAACCCCATCTATAAGAGTACAAAAGGATCATCCTGAAACACAGATCATAGGTGACAAAGATGTTGGAGTCGGTACAAGGAGACAATTACTATTTAATGAACAAGCCCTACTCTCAACAGTGGAACGTAAGAATTTTACAGAAGCCAACAAAAATGATGAATGGATCAAAGCCATGAATGAAGAATTGGATCAGATTGAGAGAAACAAAACCTAGGAGCTTATCCCAAGACCCAAAGACAAAAATATTATAGGGACAAATGGGTTTTCAAGAACAAATTCAATCAATATGGTCAAGTGATAAGGAACACGGAAAGATTAGTATGTAAAGGGTATGCTCAAGTAGAAGGAATTGATTTTGAATAAAGTTATGCCCCTTTAGCAAGACTTGAAGCAATCATAATGTTTTTTAGCACTTTCATGCCATAAAAACTTTAAAGTATATCAAATGGACATCAAGTCTATATTTCTGAATGGAAAACTAGAAGAAGAGGTTTATATTGAACAACCTGAAGGTTTTCTCTTATCATAAAATAGAGACTATGTTTGTAAGTTGAAAAAGGAACTATATGGCCTCAAACAAGCTCCAAGAGCATGGTTTTCAAGGCTAGACAGCTACTTAAAGAAAAAAGGATTTAAGAGAGGGGCCACTGAAAGTAATCTCTATTTAAAAATCGATGATGAAAATATGATCATTGTTGTTGTTTATGTAGATGACATCATATTTGGAAGCAATTTACAAATTAACTTCTGAAATGAAGAAGGAATTCAAAATGTCAATGTTGGGTGAACTAACATTCTTCTTATGGTAACAAGTTTACCAAACAGATAAAAGAATCTTTGTCTCTCAAACTAAGCACATCAAAGACATGCTTAAAAGATTTAAGATGGAAGACTCCAAACCTGTTAGTACTCCTATGATCACAGGTTGTAAATTAAGTAAGGGCGATGAGTCTTTGGAAGTGGATCATACCATGTATAGATCCATGATAGGCAACCTACTATATGTGATAGCTACAAGACCAAATGTGATGCAAGCTATAGGTTCAGTTACTAGGTTCCAATCAAGCCCCAAATAAACGCATGTAATAGCAGTAAAAATAATTTTCAAATATTTGAAAGGTACTATGGAGTATGGGTTATGGTACCCAAAAATTCAAGGCTTGGTCTTAAAAGCATTTACTAATGTAGATTGGGAAAGAAGTGTTGATGATCAAAAAAGTACCAGTGGAGCAACATTCTTCTTAGTAAATTGTTTGGTTTCATGGTTAAGTAAAAAAAATATTCCATTTCACTCTCCACAGTTGAGGATGAATATATTGTTGTTGCGTCATGTTGTACCCAGGTCATTCAAATGAAGCAGACAATAGAAGACTTACTTGTGAATTATGAGCACCCAACAATAATAAATTGTGATAATACCAGTGCCATAAATATGTCAAAAAACAATATCATGCACTCCAAGAAAAAAAACATACCAATAAAGTATCACTTCCTAAGAGAACAAGTATCCCAGAAGGTTGTCAAACTATAGTATGTTGACACAAAAGAATAGATTGCTGATATATTTACCAAGCCACTACCCAAGGAATATTTTGAGCATCTTATATGGAAGTTGGGAGTAATCTCCTTACAACACTTGTAGAAGAGGAATATTTTGTCAGAAGGAAGCTTTTGTCATTGTTGTCAAAGGGGGAGAAAATTGACTAAAAGAAAATGTTGCCATCAATGCCAAAGGGGGAGAATGTTGAAAATAGTTGTCAACTGATGTCAAAGGAGTTCAATAGTGACAAAACCAATGAACATGATGCAATAGGCAGAGTATTGATGCAAGAGACAAAGGATCGACAGCAGACTTGTTAGGATTATTAATCCTCCCTTGACCAAACTGTCTATTAGATTATTTTATCCTAACTTAGGATTTTTATTTAATTAAATGAGTCCACTAGTACCATTGGGTCAACTTCGCCTAATGGGGCCACATATACCAGTCACTAGAGTGTGGGGAACACCGATAGAGGCTAACTGTCACTAACTGCACTTGCATTCATCAGTTTAGGTTCCTCCTAGGCCAATCCCTACATTATGTTAATGTATTTGTAACTTCAAAATCTATTCATCCATATATATTATGTATTGTACCCTGATGTTTATTCCAGGATGTGTCTGTAATGTATTTGAGTCATTTCATGCCCCGATGTTCCTATCAAGAGGTTCTATAATGTAAACAAATCATGTCAAGTCATTGTGGGTAACCCTCCTATTGGTCAAGGGTTAAAGTCCCCGCAGTTGTGGGTCCCTGGGGTTATTAGACTATCCTAGAGAATTCAACCCTAGGTGAGTCATTGTAAGTCAGGGCAATAGTCCCCACCATTTTGTTAAGGATAACCCTCCTTGTTGGTCGGAGGAGGCAAATTCCCCACAAGTTGTGGGGCACTAGGGTTATTAGACACTCCTAGAGATGTCAGCTCTAGTAAGTAATTATTAAGTGAGGCCGACATGTTGGAGTGGGATTCAAGTGAACGAAGGAATATAAATAGAGAGTGAGCCTCTCTATTTATCACACACACACACTCACTCACTGGGGTGCATGAGTGAGAGAGAAGTTGTTGGGATCAGAGAGAGAGACTACTGTTGTCGAGATATCATCTTTATGTTTTCAGGTTTTACTTTTGGTGCTGATTCTATCTCTGAGGAAGTTACAGGGTTTTCTCCTTTATGGTTTCCTTGAGGAAAATTCTTTGTGTCTCTTGTCTCTTGTGTTTTATTGTTGTGCATGTTATTCTCTCGGTTAAAGATCCTAAGATCATAATGCTAGCTTGAATGATAAAAATCTAACATGGTATCAAAGCTAACCTGAGAAGAAGACATTGTGCAGCTGCAAAAGCTAGGGATTCTTAATTTTTGGGTCTCTCTCCATAATCCATCAGCAAAAGTATGCTAGGCTGACTCTCCATTGAAGGGCGCATCTTTCTGTCGAAGCGGAATTCGATTCTGACCATTTTCAGTTTTTGGTGCGAGAAATTAGGGCTTCTTAAAGAAGAGGAATTTTTGAGTGATCCTGGCATAGGATTTATCTCCTCATTAAAATCAAATTTTAGAGACATGGTTTGATATTTTTGGTTGGGTGAAACTCTGGGAAAGTCAAACCCTAGTTTGACCCCGAGCCGAAAAACCCTAAAATACTAAAACTGATAAGTTTTGGTACATTTGCTATATCTCGGGATTGGAGAAGGATTAGGAGCTAAAAATTTCACAAGAAAAATATAAATTCCTTATTTACATTGTGTCCAAAATTCAGCCTCATATTCGCTATATCCTAAGAGATATGATCCCTCCAAGTTAGGGTTCCAGCCTCCTCCAAGATTCATCCCTAAACAGGACACCTGAGGAGAATTGATATATCTCTGGATACAAAGGTCCAAATGAAATTTATAAAGATTTTACAGAATGAGAACGTACTGTAATTTCTGTGGTCCAATTTTCAGACGCAGAAGATGAAACAGTGACACGTGGAAGTCCGTACAACTTTGCTATGTTGAACAATCCTAAAATAGGTCACCTTGGGAACACACTCATAAGTCCCAATTGGTGAAACCAATTCTGATGAAATATGTGGTGTTGGAATAGGGATAGGCAAGGCTACCTCAGTGAGAGGTTTCAGACATAGAGGAGCTATAATTTCATAGATACTATAGAAACAGTATCAGGCATTTATGCAAAAGAAATTGGAAAACTAGGGCTTTCTGTTCCGGCAGCTTCCCTCCACTATTTTTAGAAAATGAGTACATTGGACAGCTCACCTTGAAAAGGTCTATATTTATATCCAATAAAATCTGAAATATTCCAAGTTTTTAAAATTAGGGTTTCTCTGACAAACCCTAGATCAACCAGCTCCAGAACCAGGACGGACACCTCAAATCGGTAAGATCTAAAGTTTTATTTGAGGTTCTCATTTCAAAGTGATCTATCACATCAGCTTAATGATAAGCTTGGTGAAGTTGACAACTTCCAAGCATGGAAGCATATGATCTCTCTGAAGAAAATGAATTGGACACCTACATGAGTAGAGAGGTTCCAGTTCCAGAGGGAGATAAGGCTCAAAGCCTTACACAAGAAGAACTTGGTCAAGGCCAAGAAGATCATTGTTGATTCAATCACAAATCAACTTGTACCACAAGTGTCTTCCCTAAAGAGACCGAAAGAGATGTTTGATTCCTTGACCAAGATATTTGAAGGGAATAACATAAATTGGAATATGACCTTAAGAAACCAATTGAAAAATGTGAAGATCCAGAATGCGGAGACCATACAGTCATACTTTACAAGGGTCTATAAAATCAAAGAACAACTTGAAGCAGTAGAAGAAGAAGTGGAAAATGTATAAGTGGTGATAGCCACCTTGAATGGTCTCCCATGATCATGGGATTCACTCATTTGAGTAATGTGTGCCAGAAGGAAGTGATTACTTTCAGCAGACTCTAGGAAGAAGAAGAAGCTCAACTCATAAGAAGAGAAGAGAAGATGGGAGCAACTAAAGATCAAGCTCTCACCATCCAAAGAAGATCCCTCAAGCGATGAGGAATACGAAGAACTCAACTCTTGAAGAACCTCTTATCCATATTATCATTTGGATAAGAAACGATGCTATTATGAATGAAGAAGATTATGAAGTTGAAGGATCAAGAAGGAGTCTACCCACAAAACAAATAAAGATAAGTATTTAATTGCCATTTCATGATATTGTTTTTTGTTATGCATTTGTTTATATTCAGTTGATGTATTATGCATGATAGAATGTTTGCATTAATAATAGTATACTACTAATATGCATGTGATGGGTAAGTAGCTCATGGTTCTATACATATCTCCATTGCTAATTATCTAGAATGAAACCTCTTTGCTGACATATTGGATTAGTGCACAATCTCAATGTTGTCCTGGTAGAGATGGAAGGCATTCTAGAAAGTTTCCTTGAGATATGGATGAATGTTGTATTGGCTAAAATAGTTGCATGATCATATATTTACGCATAATAGTTTTCCATTATGAATATGCCTTATGAAATGTTTCTAACCATACAAATGCATTTGACTTGTAGGAAAGATCGTGTACAATCACCTACAAGCAAAGAAGGATGAGACTTGTTCCGAAGAACAAGTGACGACAGTTCAAGATGAAGAATAATATGACGAATGCAGCGACATCATTGATGCAGAACCTTCCATCTATGAAGAAGTAACCAAGAAGAAAGGGAAGACTGGTTCAAGAAGAATGATGTCTAGGATGCAGTATAGAGACCTGAAGAGAAGTTCGTAGTTCCATCATGCGGTAGATGGAAACATCATGGGGTACACGGCAAGATTCGTAGCACAAGGCATAGACTACAAAGAGACATTTGCAGCCACTAGAAATACACATGACAGGAAGAATCATGTGTGCAAATGAAAGAAGGCCTTGTACGAGCTCAAATTACACCCATGGGATAACACATACATGAGGAGCTTGATGAAGACCTGAACCTTTGCTACAAGGTTGAAGATGAAAGTCTATAGAGGGTGACAAGTTCACAGATGGGTGAAAGAAAAACTTTAGAAAAAGTTCAAGATAGAGGATCTTGGTATCCAGTGATCCTAGATGGATACATAGAATATTAGTAGCAGAGGAACCTACTCGTCACTCTGGTACAGAATGTTTCAGTGCATAGAGTACGAAAGACAGAGGGAGAACGATGCTCTACTTCAGAGGGAGTGACATGCAGAAGATCCTAAGGTTCGACATGGTACGACAGGATGGACAGATTACTGATGACTCTAGGCTTTACTGAGAGTAAATAGGATTCCAACCTTTGCTTCAAGATTGAAGGCGGAAGACCAGTGATGCTCCTGTTATATGTCGATGACTTGTTCCTGAGAGAAAAGAGGAACGCATTAAATTTGAAAGAATAAGACTTGTTTTCAAGTTTGAGATAAAGGACTTAGGGATAATGCACTACGTTCTAGGCATGGAGGTGTGGACAAGGGAAGTATGCAGTAGAGATATTGAAGAGGTTCAGGATGATGGACTGCAAGGCCTTAACCACACCTATGGCAGTGAACCTGAAGCTATTGAGTGTTTCTTCATTAGAGTCGATTGATGCCACGATGTATCGTCAGATGATTTACCTGATAAATACGAGACCATATATTTGTTTTAATGTGAACACATTGAGACATGTTCACCTGATGGTTGCAAAGTATGTAGTGAGGTACCTAAAGGGTACAGTTGATTATGGGCTCAAGTATGAGGCGAATCAGAAGATTAACCTAGAGGGTTATGAGAATTTGTATTGGGTAGGCAGTTCCATCGATAGGAATAGGACTTCAGGGTATTGCTTCAGTATGGGATCAGGTGTGATCTCTTGGTTTAGCAGGAAGCAATCCTTTGTGGCACTGAGTACAGCTGAAGCAAAGTATGTCGCAGCTTGTTCAGCTAGTTGTGAGGAAGTATGGCTAAGGAAGCTACTATATGATTTATTTGATCTCCAGTTGGATGCTACTTGTATATATTGTGACAACTAGAGTTGTGTGAAGTTGTCGGAGAACCTGGTGTTCCATGACAAGTCGAAGCATATTGAGATCAAATATCACTATATCAGGGATATGGTGCAGAGAGAAGCATTGAAGCTCCAGTATGTTGCAACGGACGAACAGATAGCTGATGTGTTGACAAAGCCATTATCCATAGTGAAGTTTGAGTACTTCAGGGAGAAGCTTTTTTTTCTCCAAAGTAAGGTTCCTTCCAAGGGGAAGTGATGATTCCATGAGCCATTCTGACATGGTGAGAGGATTGGTTCCTTCCATGGTCATATGTAAGGGTTGAGCCATTCTATCATGGTGAGAGGATTGGTTCCTTCCATGTCATATATGAGTGCTGATCCATTATGATATGACTATAGGATTGGTTCCTAGATGATCAGATATAAGGGTTGTTTCCATTCTTTGAATGGAGGTGCCTGGTCAGTTACCAGGAATACTTGGTATAGGACTGAGGGCCTTTCTGATACGACTGTGAGATGTAGTCTTACATGATCATATGTGAGTGCATGGCCATTCTGATGTGATTAAGGGATTGGTTCCCACTTGATTAGATATAAGGGTTGATGCCATTCTCTGGGAAAATGGAGGCACCTGGTCAGTTACCAGGAAATCTCAGTCTGGGACTGAGGGACATTCTGATATGAATGTGGGATGTGTTCTCACATGATCAGATATGAGTGTTGGTCCATTCTAATGATTCAAGTTCAGATGTAAGGGCTGGTCCATTCTGACGAGTCAAGGTCAAATGTAAGGGTTGGGCCATTCTGAGGAGTCAAGGTCAGATGTAAGGGCTGGGCCATTCTAACATGGTGAGAGGATGAAGTTCCTTCCATGCTCAGATGTAAGGGCTGGGCCATTCTGACATGGTGAGGGGATTAAGTTCCTCTCATGGTCATATGTGAGTTCTGGGCATGCCTTTCTGATGAGTCAAGGTCAGATGTAAGTACTAGATGGGCCATTCTGACTTAGGGTCATATATAAGTGTTGAAGAAGACCTACATGGAGGCTAGGCCTACACCCAGCATGAAAAAGGGTTGGCTCTGTAGAACTTCCTATGAGGAGAAGAATCATCAGATAGCACCCGTGATGATCCAGTGATGATGATCCAGCAGTGATGATCCAGATCCAGTGATGATGCTCCAGTGATGATCCAGATTGAGTGATGATCCAAATCCAGTGATGATATTCCAGTGATGATCCAGATCGAGGGATGATCTAGAGCCAGATGAACATGACTTGAAGATGAAGATGATGAGAACTCAATGATGATCTAGATGATACAGAGAATAAGACTTGTGCCGATAAATTGTGTCAAGAGAATACCTTCCTAGTTAAGAGGGAGTGTTAATGTATTTGTAACTTTGAAATGTATTCATCTGTATATCTTATGCATTGTACCTCGATGTTTATTCTAGGATGTGTCTATAATGTATTTGAGTCATTTCATGCCTCGATGTTCCTATCGGGAGGTTCTATAATGTAAACAAGTCATGTCAAGTCATTGTGGGTAACCCTCTTATTGGTCAAGGGTTAAAGTCCCCGCAGTTATGGGGCCCTAGGGTTATTAGACTATCCTAGAGAAGTCCACCCTAAGTGATTCATTGTAAGTTGGGTCAATAGTCCCCACAATTGTGTTAAGGATAACCCTCCTTGTTGGTCAAAGGAGGCAAAGTCCCCACAAGTTATGGGGCACTAGGGTTATTAGACACTCCTAGAGATGTCGGCTCTAGTAAGTAATTGTTAAGTGAGGCTGACATGTTGGAATGGGCTTCAAGTGAACGAAAGAATATAAATAGAGAGTGAGCCTCTCTATTTATCACACACACACACTCACTCATTGGGGCACATGAGTGAGAGAGAAGTTGTTGGGATCAGAGAGAGAGACTACTGTTGTCGGGAGATCATCTTTATGTTTTCGAGTTTTACTTTTGGTGCTAATTCTATCTCTGAGGAAGTTGCGGGGTTTTTTCCTTTATGGTTTCCCTAAGGAAAATTCTTTGTGTCTCTTGTCTCTTGTGTTTTATTTTTGTGCATGTTATTATCTCAGTTAAAGATCCTAAGATCGTAATGCTAGCTTGAATGATAAAAATCTAACACATTTTAGGAGCCACTAGGAGTCTCGACACCAACCTCCTCCAGTTAGTTGGATTTGGAACTAGTTAAGCTTAGTTAATTTCCAGTTACAATCAGTTAGATCACAATCAGCTCAATTAGCACTAGTTATGCATGGTTTCATGTGGATAAGGTGACTTTGCTCACCTACCACCTCAGTTAGGTTGAGTTAATTGTTTATTATTGATTGTGTGACTTGATTAGACATCTGAAGTTAACCACTTCAACTCCGATATTGATTGAGACACCATTAGTTAGATATTTGGTCAGATACAATCACATCCAGTGGAGAGATTCGGATTCATTCCTAATGATTCGAATTATTTTCCTTATGTAAACTATTGTAACACCAGACTTAATTAATGACAATGATACTGTAATTATCTAAGCTATACTCATATGTTTCCTGTGTGGTTTGATTTTTTCAGTGTGTATTTTCATTCTCCTTTTACTGCATCAACAATATTGGACTCTTTTCCTAGTGATCTAAATGGCACAACAATTTACATGGTATAAGAGCCATCTCAAGCAGGCTTCATGTTTGTCTCTCTCCATTGAACATCAGAAGCAGTTGGGTTTCCGCATAAGTCCCACAAAAGGTACCTTGCTTCCTCTGAATTTATTCAGAGTGGCTATATGGGCGTGACGGACCCTAAAAACATGTTCATGTCAAGAGGAAAGGCATGATTCTAACATAATTCGAATGTTTTATTGTTTTGCAATGAAAATATACAGGTGCTACGTAGCTTGTGTGAATATTTGTGTTTTCCCAGTAGGAAAATTATGGATTCTCTACCTTCTACTCCACAGATCCTTACACCCTTCAATTATATCTATTGGAGAGAATATATGCATCTATCCTTGTGCAAGCTTGGCTACTACATGATAATACTTGGAAGGGAGGTTGAGCTCCATCAGCCAGTTGAGAAGAACAAGTTTCTGAACTACTTAGATGAAGATTTTGGTTATCTATGCACTCATATATCCAGAGATACCCTCTTCCACATTGAAGGTTTGAGGACACCCAGAGAATCCTTGTGGAAGCTTGAAGACTTGTTTGGAAAACAAGATGAGCTTCGAGGACACCTCTTGGAGAATGAGCTGGCAGCCTTACATCCCAACAATTTTGAAACTATATAGAAATTCTTTACTAAATTCAAGTCTCTGGCACTCCAATGCAGACAATGCGTAATAGAAAGAAAGGATGAGAAAAATGTGCTTTCCATTCTCAACAAACTCAGCCCAGAGTATTCTATATTTGTCTCAATATTCCATTCAAAAAGGGATTCCTTTCTGGATTGGAAAATTCCTTCACTTGATTCCTTTTCCAAGTCCTTAATCAAGGAGAAATAGAATTTGATTCGAATGAGAGTCATCAAGACCTCCAAAGATCAATATCTCCTAGTGACAGACTCTTCCAAAGCGCAATCCAAAGGGAAATTAAAGAATAAGGAGCCCAAAGCAGCTAAGTCAAAGTCTAAATAGAATCAACAGACTTTCGAAAGAGCCTCTGGCTCTAAGAATAAGTTTGAAAATAAGTTATGTCCCTATTGTGCGAAGGGTTTCCATCTTGGAGATCATTGTATGAAGAAGCAAATTGATCAACTGTTAGCTATCCTCAATAAGCATAACATTGCTCTCCCACAAGGAGAAAATAAGGCTGATGAAGAACCACAGATAGAAGATGATGAAAGGTGTCGTGCTTTGAAAGCTAGCCTTACTCAGTCTACAACATACATAATTTATTCTGGAGCATCCAACCACATGTTTGCCTCCAAAGAATCCTTGTTGGCCCTCACACTATCAAAGGGTCCTAATATTCACATTGGAGATGATTCCCAGATTCTAGCAAAAGGAAGGGGACCAGTCAGAGCGAAGCATGGTGAGTTCAAGAATGTCCTCTATGTGACCTCCCTTGCAGCTAACCTATTGTCTATTTATCATATGACTCATATAGGCTCTCCCACGAGATTTACATTTGATGCAAATACCGTTGAGATTACAAAAAAATCCACTAGACAACTCATAGCGAAAGGTATTGCAAATCACTCTACTAAAGCTTATGAGCTCTCACATTTTTTACCTGTATCTCCTCCTACAGCTTTATTGTCTCATGCTACCAACACCAGCAATATTTGGCATGAGAGATTTGGCCATCTCAATTTCAAATAGCTTCAACAACTCCATAATGATAAAATGGTTGAAGGTTTGCCTTCCATCCAAACTTCCAATGGAGTATGTGATGGTTGCTTGGTAGATAAGCATCTAGAGAAGAGGTATGATGTTGGGAAGGCACATAGAGCTACCTCTATACTTGATTTGATACCTAGTGATGTAGCTGGACATATGCCCACAAACTCCATTAATGGCTACATGTATTTCCTCACCTTTATTGATGATTGTTCTAGGTACTGTTGGATCTACTTCATGAAACAAAAATTAGAAGTTTTTGAGACTTTTAAAGTTTTTAAGGCTATGGTTGAGAACAGTTTCAGTAAGAAGATCAAGTCTATAATATATGATAAAGGAGGAGAGTACATCAAAGGAGACTTCCATAATTTATGTGAATCAAAGGGGATTCGAATGGAACACTCAGTTCCATACACAACACAACAAAATGGTGTGGCTGAGAGGAAGAACAGATCACTGAAGGAGATGGAAACATGCCTTCTCCATGCCAAACATATCCCTCCTTCTCTTTGGGTTGAAGCTGTAAAATGTGCTTCGTATTTGCAGAATAGAGTGCCTCACAAATCAGTGGTTGAATAAAATACATTCAAAGCACTACATAGGGATAACCCCAATGTCTCTCATCTGAGAGTTTTTGGTTCCAAAGCTTGGGCCAAAATACCACTTGACAAGAGGAATTCCTTCCAAGCCCAAAGTAGCGAATGCATCACGCTGGGATATGCAAAAGATGCAAAACTTTTACAAATTGATGGAGGTTGAAACCAGGAGATGCTTCATTGAAAGGAGTGTTCAATTCGAAGAAGACCGGTTGTATGACACCACCATTAGTAGCATAAACATTTCTCCACCCATTTTTTATGATGATTTGCTACAAGTTTCAGATTCATATGAAGAAGATCAAATCCAGCATGATCATGTTATTGAGACTGAATCTCATGAGATTCTAGATCCAAATCTAATATCCATTCCAAATCAGAATCCTAAGCCCAGATGGGCTCAAAGGATCCTAGATGCAACTGGAAGAGCTGCTGGACATCCAGAAGAGAGAAGCAGAACTAGGTCCTAGTATCAGAATGAACATGCTACACTATCTCTCATAGATTTTCCCCCTACAAAGTGGTGCAACAAAATTCCAAGTAGGTGCTACTAGATGATGGCGAATGATCAGCTAAATGGCCCACAGAAGAAGAAACTTGATCATTCTCTACCTTCACCATCCAAAAGAAACATACAGAGTCATCAATTTAGAATAACATTGAGAAGTTCACATGCACATCTTCAGGATGCTGCTGCACAGATGGACCATGTTGTTGCATAGAGATGCAATTTTGCAGCAGTGTTTTGTTTTGGTTATTATTCTAAGGAGGAATCTTCTTTATTCTAAAGATAGCTTTCATTTTTTAATTTCTGCTTATTTTGAGGGGNCAGTTGTCCAAGTTAGGATTTAAGGCGGGGGGGGGTGTTAGGATTATTAATCCTCCCTTGGCCAAACTGTCTATTATATTATTTTAACCTAACTTAGGATTTTTATTTAATTAAATGAGTCCACTATTACCATTGGGTCTGCTTAGCCTAATGGGGCCACATGTACCAGTCACTAGAGTGTGGGGAACATCGATAAAGGATAACTTCCACTGACTGCACTTGCATGCATCATTTTAGGTGCCTACTAGGACAATCCCTACATTTTAGGAGCCACTGGGAGTCTCGACACCAACCTCCTTCAGTTAGTTGGAGTTGGAACTATTTAAGCTTAGTTAATTTCCAGTACAATCAGTTAGATCACAATCATCTCAGTTAGCGCTAGTTATGCATGGCTGCATGTGGATAACGCACCTTTTCTCTCCTACCACCTTAGTTAGACTGAGTTAACTATTTATTACTGATTGTGTGACTTTATTAGACATCTGGAGTTAACCACTTGGACTCCGATATTGATTGAGATACCATTAGTTAGCTAGTTGGTTAGATATAGTCACATTCAGTGGGGAGATTCGAATTCATCCCTAATTAATCGAATTCTTTTCCTTATGTAAACTATTGTAACACCGAATTGAATTAATGACAATGATACTGTAATTATATGAGCTATACTGAGTTGTTTCCTGTGTGATTTGATTTGTTCAGTGTGTCTCTTCATTCTCTTTTTACTGCATCAATAATATTGGACTCATTGCTTGGTGATCTAAATGGCACAAAAATTTTAACAAGAACACATACGAAGACTCAACAACTGTCCGGTCAGCATACAAAGACTCAACAACCATCCGATCAAGGCAACCAACAGTGCAGATTGATTTTGACGTTTGGTATTTATCCCACATTGGCAGCACGGTTGAGTTCGTAGGTGCTTATACACACTGGTCTCACTAGACTTATTCAATGCGTAGAGAAAAGGTAGTGTGGTGGCTCTGGGTGCTTGGAATCCACAAGAAGTCAACAGCTTGGATACTGGGATACCCTGTCAAATTCCCTACCTTTTGGAAGGATTGACGATGTATAGATCAACGGCTAGATTTGAATCTACAAAAGGATTGATGGTTAAGATTGAATCCGCATTTTATCGTGGATCAACAGTTAGGATTGAATCTGCAAAGATATCGATGAATGCAAAGCGATCTGCAATACTATAGTGCGAATCTGCTTTTGATTGTAAATCAATGGTCAGGAGTGAACCTACAAGATCGACGGTTAAGAGAGAATCTGCAAATGATCGAGGGTGCGGAAGAAAAATTGCAGAAAGGGAATTGCGGAAGTAAAGTTTGAGATTTTATGAACCCACAATACGAAAAGATCGATGGTCAAGAAAGACTCTACAAGAGATCAACGATGCGAAAAGGAAATTGCAGAAGTGTTTTCAATAAATTTGGAAAACCCATAATCCGCATTCCACATCTGATCTAAGATCGACGACACGGAGGAAATCTTACAAAAAGAAAATTGCGAAAGCACTTTTAAGGATTTTGGAAAACCCGCAATCTGCAATCAACATGTGGTCTTGGATCAATGGTCTAGGAAGACTCTGCAAGAAGTCAACTGTGCAGAAAGACCATTTTAGAAAGTACCTTGTGAAAAGCTAGTTGTAGAAAAGAAGGTTGGGGAAGGACCTTTTTGAGAAAATTTAAACCACTCGTCTGCAATCTGTAATCCACATTAGATCAACAGTCTAGAAGATTCCGAAGAAATCAATGGTGTGAAAAGTTTGTTGCGGAAAGATAATTTCAGAAATCTAAGGAAATTGTGGAAATATGATTACAGAGAGAAATCTATGTGTTGGATCAACGGATAGGAAAGAGTCCGCAATGGATCAATGACTCAGGATGGTTGAGGAAAGGATCTGTTGCAAAAAGGAAAATTCGAAAGAATTTCTAGTGAAGAATTATCATTGCGGAGAGGAAATTCTGGTAATATTGCGTTGTGGAAAGGTATGACTGATAAACTTAAAGAGAGTTAAAGAATTGTTAGAATGAAGAATTGAGTCTTCATGAAGAGGAAATATCTAAGAATGAAAAGGCCCAACAGTGAAGAAATGCATTCACATAAAACTTGTTATAGGGTATTTATAGACAGAATGATGACTGAGAGAAGTCGTCTATGTCATCCAGATCCATCCAATGGTAGCAGCAGACAGAAACCAAAGAAATCCAATGACATATGACATAAAGAAGATCTAGAAATCAAATAAAATATAAAAGGGTGGAAGGGTGGTGCTAGGGCAAGCCACGTGATTGCTAGGGGGTCGTAGCCTCTTTCCAGTAGTTGCTGGTAAATAAGGTGTAGTAGTATCCTTTCAGAGAGTGTGAAAGACTCGACAAAGCTTCCAATTCCATCCCTTGAAAACTTAGGCCATAGGTTATTATGGAAGGTGTTATGACCCAAGGTTAAATGTATATGATATGACCCCAAGGAGAGCATTTATGGGATTAAATATATATATGATACACATTTGTAATGAATAAAAAAAGTATATTTATAGGATATATAGGTAATGTAGTAGTTGTTGAGGGGAAAAGGTGAATTGGAAGTCAAAATTTGGGAGCATGTTGAGAAAGATATTGCAGAACCTACTAATCCAAACTTGTTGGCCACTCATAACATGGAGGATAGGTAAAAGAGAATCATTCCTTATATGGGAAGGATCATTCCATTGCTCACATTACAAACAAGATAACCAGTAAGGAGATGTTTGAATGTTTGATTGGTTTATTCCAAATTTATCGTGTTTCTCGATAGATTCTCTTATGAAACAGGATTTCAACCATATTCACGAGTAAGAAAAAATATTTGGTGAGCTACATGGCAAAAATCACCGAGTTGAGAAACCAATTAAGCTCCATTGGTTTATTTTGCCTTCAATGGACTTTTACCATATTTAAGGGATTTTGTTCAAGGTGTCTGTGATCCAAAGATAATGTCACCCTTTACAAAGCTCTAGGATAATCTTGTGTATGAATAGATTAGGTTTCAATCTTATTTAATTTACTAATAGGAAGTAGGAGAGATTTATCTTCTCAAGATAACAAAGAAGAGTAGAAAGAAAATATATAAGAAGAAGGAAGACTCCGGAGAGTGAAAAAGGACTAATTAAGGTGATGTGTTTTTGTTGTAATGAAATGGGACATTAAGTCAAATAATATCCAAAGAAAAATAAGGGGAAGGTCAAACAAGTTGCATTTGGTACCATTGCAGGTGTAGATGAGGATTCCTTTTAGTTTGATATGATCTTCATGTTTATCTTGTTACATTGTGTCTAGTGTTGGATGTCATGTCAATGGTGGAGCATGAATACATATCGCATATCACATGTCACTTTTCAGTAGAATTCAAGAGCACCAGGAGTGTATGAGTGTGACTGTGTGAGTTGGGTGATGATGTTATTTATCATGTGCAGTGAGATCCATTTCCTTATGGATTCCATTAGGTGATATTCTTAAGTTGAGTGATATTTTATTTGTTCCTATGTTGAAACAAAATCTTCTTTTAGGTTCTTGCATGTTAGATAATTAGTGGAGAGTTGTATTTAAAGGACAACATTTCACTATCAATGATTATATTCTTGCTAGTCTAAGGACTTTGGCTACAGGTGTGCGAGAGGGTGGCCTTTATAGGTTACTTTTTGGACCTGTGGCATTTGTATAGTCCTGTAGGAAGCTAAATTATCCTTCTAGTCATGATGAGGAATATGATAATGTAGTAAATGTTTGAATGTAGTTATGAGACTTTGATTGAAGTTGAAATTGGATTAAGTATAAGCTCACTGATTCACCCCCGCTCTCAGTGAGCCATTGTGTCTAACACCATCTGCTTCATGCTTGATTTTGTATATCCATATGGAAGTTACAACTGACTTCCCCTCAGGTCTTGGTACAATCTCCCACACATCATTTTTCATGATGGATTGATATTATTCCATCATGGAATCCATCCAAACTTGGTGTTTGGATACTTCTTCATAAGTGGTGGGTTCTGAGTCAATGATGTGACTCATGAATGCTACATAACTGGAGAACCTCTGAGGTATTTTTCTCTCTTGTATAGAACCATGTGGGGCTTCATGCCCCTCTGCATCCTGTAAGGTCTGTTGCACCCATCTAGGTATTTTTCAGCTTACTTCCATATCTTCGAGAATATCAACTGTCGTGACTAGATCAATGGGATCGATGGGTTCATCTTTCTTTGATAATTCATCCTGAATAGGAGGGGAATATGATCTCCTCTCCATTTATTCATCATTGATCTCCATGTTTGATCCCCTGCCTTTCCTGACATCCATTTCCTCTTCAAAGGTGACATCCCTGCTAACTTCGATTCGTCTCAATCCTGGGATATAGATTTGGTAGGCCTTTGAAGATTCAATGTATCCTACCAAAGTTTCCTTTTTCCCTGAAGGTTCACAAGTGTTCCTTCACTGGCTATTTTTATCCTTAACACCTCAAAAGTTGTGTAAAAAATTATGTAACTCCTTATGTAAATCCTTGTGTAACCCCCCTTTTCTATTTTCGGAAAATGTCTGGGCTTGTGTGACACCTCACCTCACGAATTTTGATTCCTCTTCATGGATGATGTGCCCACACATGAATTTGAGTGGTGTGGAGTGGCTTGCAGTGACTCTCCTTGAAATTTGAATTGCATGGGTTGGATTAGAGTTAACCTCTTGTGGTTGAATTACCCCCCTTATATTGACTCAAGTTAGCTTACCTTTTGAACCCATTGAGTTAGAATTACCTTCTTTGGTCTATAAATCCATGTTTGGGATCCTTGGTTTGGGGTTGATTTTCATGGTTCTTTTGGATGGTTGATGATTATGGTTGTTCATACCTTTGATGGTGAGAACTTGGGAAACCATGAATGTTATGCTATGTGAATGAATTTTGTGCTTGAAGCACTATGATCTTGTATAGTGTTTGCGATAAGCCCAAAAAACTCTGGTGCAGTTCCTCTATTTCCATTACTTGTCTATGTCCTAGACCTGCACATAAATCCTGATGATGAATGTCGATATCTCGATGGCCTAGGGGGTCTAGATTAACATTGCACTTGGTAGTGGGGTGGAAGAGGAAGTATGTGGTGAGGAATATAGTTTTGGATTCTCAAATTGATACTTAATATATTCTTGAGTGCACCTCTTTTTTGGATCTGTGTCCTATCAAAGTGAGATGTGGCTTTCCAGTGCCAAAGGCTAGGTGGAACGTGGTCCGAATGATGCGAGTTGTGCATTGATAAGAAAAGTGATTTATCTCATGTTTATTTAATTTTATTTAACTCTGATATGATTTCTTGATGAATGCACATGAAACATTTGATGAAATGTATGAGTTATTTGTGGACAAAGATTCTCACAAAATTAAATCTATTTATGCTAGTAAATTTTATGACGGAATTGGAAACTAGTTTTGGGATTTTGTGCACAATTTGTTTGAGGAAATAATTATTTGTTACCTTTGCTACCGAACCGGTATTTCTTCCCATGTTCATTATATAATGTGTATTTTGATGGTATAGTAACCTCGAAATGGTTTCACAAACTTCTCTTTTATGCTTCTACCTTTTATTCGAAAACTAGTTCTTCAGTCAGACTGTTTGGCATAGTTTGAAGACTTAGCACATGAAGTGTTTGTAAAAAGTCATGAGTGTTAATTTTATGATTATGTATGGTAAATAATATTTAAATTTGTGTGATAATGTGAGGATAAATATTCTTCGTAGTGTTGAGGAAATGTCTACCGAAATTCTAGATTAATTTCAAATTTCTAGCTCCTTCAATGGAATTGTTTTGAGTAGATCTGTGACTTTGTATATGAAGTCTTTGACAAAATGTTAGAATGAGATATACCACTATTATAATTGATAAAACATGTTATTTAGATTTAGAATTGTATTTGAATGATTCTATGAGCTGTGGATTTAATTATTCTAGTGATTGCTAGAATTACTAGTCAATTCGGATGAGTAGAATTAACTTGTTCTGTGAGTTATTTAATGGATTGTATATGGGTGGAAAGATATAGCCATATGACTATAAGTGACCCCTGATATGCTTTGCATGAGCTACAATATTCATATATTTCTTTTTATTTTGCATTTGGAAAGTTAAATTGGAAACTAGGTACATTGTGGTGAAATTGGTAAATAGTTTTTGGATTTGAATATCTGTTTTTGGTAAAAGATGAATTGTAGCGTCCCCTACCCTCCGACCGGCGAAGAGGACGCTACCATGGCGTTAACCATCCGGGCCACCAGCCCCATGAACATGTGCATTCATTAAATGCAGAAATGCTGAAACAAAATGCTTTGAACTAGAACATGCATACATGATCATTTATCATACAGCAGAATCAAACATACGTTCATACAAGCATTCAACAAATTCACCATATTCATTAATAGTAAAATGATTGTAGGAGTAGAATAGACAAGATTACTTATCTTATGAAGAACTCGTTCCGTAACTAGCTACGTCACTACAACATTCCACCCAACCATAGGCCAACGTGCTCCTTAATCTCTCAGCAACGCTGCCACCTCCGAGCTGGGCATGATTCTCTAGGGAAAAAGAAACAAGCAGGATTACACATAGCCAAGGATACACAAAACACAGCCAAGCCAACACATTTGGGTTTATCAGGCCATCAACAAGACAACCAAGCCAACATGGTTAGGTTTATCAAGCCATCCAGGAGTTGGGAAAGGCTAAATGCTAAGTTGGTGAACCCATTACAGAGCTAGGAACACCTACACTAGAACTATCCTGACTTCTAAGACACCCACACACACCCAACACAAGGAATCAGTCCCTTCTCTGCTACTCATTCCCTCAGGCCTTGACTTCCCTTCCAGTGCTATTCAGGGGTTGTGGAGAAGAAATCCAGCCCTTTAGCTCTGTCTGTGTGGTTGCCAAACACACCAGGTTTATCAAGCAACCCAAGCCCCCATCCTTGCTCCCAACATAGTCCAAATACCAACCATTGCATGCATGCAATCATTCAGCAGTTACAGCTTAAATAGGGAAAATGACTCCTGAGTCGTTCTTGGCCTTATCATGGCCAAAACGAATCCCTAAAACAATCCATAGCAGCCCCAAAATGTAAGGAAGACCACAACAAACAAAACGTAAGGGAGACCACAGCAACCCACGAATCTTGAGAAGAATGGCGGCAACCACAAATCAAGGGAAGAACAACAATCCGTTCTCAACCATGAAACCACTGGGAAGACTTACACAATCCGAACTTGGAAGAGAGAAGCCAGGTTCTCAGCCGAGCAGGGGAAAAACATACACATAAGCCACAAATCGGTATGGAAAACTTACACACAGTCCCTGAGCGTAAAAATGGCTCTCCACAGGAAAAATCGTGGGCGATAATGACCGAACGGCCCCCAGCTTGCTGTGTGAGTAAACAACAACGCAGAACCCAGTGCATGAGAGAAGGTTCACACCAAATCCCCAATACGGATTGAAACACACCCGATTCCTCTGTGTGGAAAATGTGAATGACAGTGGAGACAGCTCCTCCCTCCTGGCTGCGTGAGACCAAACAGGAAAGAAGCCTGTGCGTGAGAAAAATGAATAGACAATGGTGAGGATGCGTCTGGGCAAGGACTGACAGTCCTACCACACTCCACTCCCAGCCATAACTGCCTCAACTACTCAGCAGACTGTTTAATGGTGGTGGTTGGATAAAACAAGGAAATATGGGAAATTCAAAACAGGGTGGTGACACATGGATTTTATCTCATGGCTCAAGGTTTGACATCCCCCCCCCCCTTATCCTTGTGAAAATCATGCCCTTTTCATTATGGTTGCAGTGAGCATAGCTGGTTGGGTTCATTTAATTAAAGATGTATATTTACATGATGAAAAAAATCAATATGTATGTTGCATGCCTCGACATGCCATCGGTGACAATTTCAATCCGAAACATAGCATAACAAATCGATGGTGGGGCCTTGGCCTTTAGCTCCGCACCATGATTACTTACAATATATACATCATATACATCTAATGCAACAGGATCAAAATCGGGGTGTTACATGAATGTACATCCATATGCTCTATTATTGGTGCTTTAATTGTGTTGTAGAATTTTATTTTCCATATCTTTACATTCACCTTTGTGTGCCTCGTAACTCGGTATGATTGGTTTGACTGAATTCCTGACAGTGTTTATTAACTAGTTGTACTGATTGAACTTGAAATATTCTTCGTTTATGTACTCAGAACATATCTGCAAAAGTACTTTATTTTGATGTATGTGCATGCTTAAATATGTGTATAATGGCTATAGGTTCACTTTTTAGTTCATTGGCATGGTTGTGAGTCGAATTTGTCCAAGACTAGTTGTAAGTATTGAACGACTAGTTAACTAGTTCTTGTGGAATCATTTTCATAATTATCATGTTTAATTAATTGGAAAATGACAATTATGCATGATTTACATCTTATCAGGTGTTGATTGGCCATTGGACTTGAGAAACAATGGTTAAGTGATAAACAAATGAAATTATATTATGTACCATCAATTGTGCGATAAGTGTTGTTAAGTATTGTTGTAATCTCGCAGATCACATAGGGTTACCAATAATACACATTAAAAGCATACATACATAGCAGCAACAAGAGACAAGAACAAGTAGGCAGAATAACAGATTATATTATAACAAAAGGGTCCATACAATACAGAGAACTGAACCGAGTTCTCATCTGGCTCAATAGCCTAATATATATGAATTACAAAACAGTTACAAATAACTACCTGTCAGTTCGGTCAACCGACACAACCTTATGTGGCCGGCTTAATCTCTAATTAGTCGGTTGATCGACTTAGTCGGCTATAGTTCTAGTCAGCTTTACCGACTTGCTCCTCCAACATCTCCCCCACAAACAAAACATTTCTTCGTCTCGAAGAACAGGGAGGTACCAAAATTTCTTTGCCTGTCCTAAGTAGTTATTTCTGTGTTTGATCTTCATGGGCTATGAAGTCTGATGGTTGGTCTCCTCTGTACACAGACTTCGACAATTGCTTCAGCTGTTAATGCCAGCTGATGTTGGAATTTCGTCCAACTTTGCAGTACTTTTTGGATGTCGATGGTTAATGTAGTAAGACTTGATAATATCGACATTTTTTCTTGAATGGAAAGTTCTGCTATTCTTTCCATGTCGGAACCCATAAACTGGCCCTTTTCCTCTGCTATTTCAAAAAGTCGTTTCATATGCGGGCAGATGATGTCTAATTTTTCTAAACTTGGAATTGCTTGATGCACCCACTAATGTGCTTGTCGCTCTTGCTTCTGTAATTTGGCTGTTTCGAACACTATTTTATTTTCAATTGTGCTTCTAAGTGCTTCCTCTGTGCTTTTTCTCTTCTCCAGCGCCTGGATTTCTTGTCGGATCTATCGGGTTTGCTGATAGACTTGCCCATAATAAGCAGGCCAGTCTCGTAGTACTTCTTCAGTAATGACTGACTCCTCCATGTGATCTTGCAGTACCTTGTATGCTTCTGAAAAAGTTGTATGCTGCTGCATCAATAGTCGAGTTGTTTCTTCTTTCTACTCCTCTCTTGTGTCCTACATCTGTGCCTGTAGCATCGACACCGCGCTCTCAAACAGCTGATAAGATTTTTCTAGCGGCTTGTCGGTGTCGGCCTCTATCGGTCCTGGTAGCACAGTTTGCACAAGGTTTCTGCATTTGTTAAGGAACTCAACTTGTTCTTTTTCATTATCATCGAGCTCCTTATGTCTGTTCTGGCTCCTTGTCTTTGCTTCGATTGCCAGTGTTTCCAAAAGTTGCCCTAATTCTCCATCCCTCAGCTTGGTTGCATCGACTGTAGTGGTCGACCCAAGTTGACTGGTATGGACCATTGTCGTCTATCCTTGATGGTCCTTCTTCTTTTTGTCTTTCTTCTTTTTGTGCTTTTGCTGCTCTACTTGCTTTAGCACCTGTGTACCTGCAAGAGTCAAAATTGGATTGTCTGGTTGCTGGCTAGCAACGAAACCAATGTTGTAATCTCGCAGATCACATAGGGTTACCAATAATACACATTAAAAGCATACATACATAGCAGCAACAAAAGACAAGAACAAGTAGGCAGAATAACAGATTATGTTATAACGAAAGGGTCCATACAATACAGAGAACTGAACCGAGTTCTCATCTGGCTCAATAGCCTAATATATATGAATTACAAAACAGTTACAAATAACTACATGTCGGTTCGGTCAACCGACACGACCTTATGACGTGGCAGACCTAATCTCTAATTAGTCGGCTGATCGACTTAGTCGGCTATAGTTCTAGTCGGCTTTACCGACTTGCTCCTCCAACAAGTATCGTAACCAGAACACTAATTACTAGTTAATCGTTCTTAAGAGTAAATGACCTTTAGAGGTGGAATTTATGTCTGAATTGGCTTGGAATAGATATGTGATGTTGCTAAAAGGTGTTAGTAATCATTCCCAACCCTTGTATCATATTTTGGAATAGTTATTGAATTTATTTTAATTTATTGGTAATTAAAGGGACTTTGTCGTGATTAAATCCTGGAAAATAAAATTTAATATTTGTTTAACTAATATATTGTGCTAAAATTATCTAATTATCCTTAAATGGATAATGATATGCCCCTCAGACCCCTTGATATCCCCGGGGGACATTACAATCAGCTTCTCCACTTCTGAGTTCACTGCTTTAAATGAAGTTTGTGTGGGCTCAAGTTGCAACCAAACAAGCTCCCTTCTTACATAATCCTTTGTGGGTTTCCCCACTATCTACTATGGGTTGTATTTATCTGCCATTTAATTCTTTTGATACATAACAAGTTTTGTGAAATCCTATTCTTGGCTTGTTGTAGGCTTGTCTTCCAAGACTATGCCAAATACTTGCAAGACCCCAATAGTAGGTTTTTCCACTAGCTCTATAGCAAACAAATGATGTTTTAATGGACAATTATTTGCATAACAATCTTTTGCACAAATCCAACAAGAAATGGGATTATCTTTTTCCTTAGGTACTTCTAGTTGTTTGGCCTTATCCTTGTCGACATTTTTGAATTGCTTTGTTGTTTCCTTCCCCTTCTTCTTGTTCTTGGAAATTCGTTTCTCTTTGTAAGAATTCACATCTCCCTTTGGTCCACCTTTTCATTTTCCTTTCATTCCAACAACTTATATGTTGCAGTGATGGTTGCTACAAGGGTCTGCACATTTTGGCACCACAAGTCACTTTGTGCCAAAGGTTATAACCCTTTCATAAAATGGAACAACCTATATGCTTGGGTTATGTCCTTAATATCTAATATAAGGCCAAATAACTCCCTAATATAAGCTTGAATCCTTCATGAATGCTTGATATTCAATAGTTGATTCCATGCAATCCAGGATTTGGTTCGTTGGCCCAAACTAAGCCTTCAGGATTGTTTTCATCTCTGCTAATTTTTCAATCCTTTCTACATCGTGCCCAACTGCCAAGTCCTATGCCTAATTTCTCCACTAGAGATTCGCAGTACCTATCAAGAACATTGCAACAACATTCACCTTGGCCTCATTTGAGATTCCACTCATCTACTCCAAGTACAACTCAATATCCCAATAGAAGTTACCAAGTAACTTAGCATTGTTGGTGCCATCCTATGGTTCTAGTTCCTTGATCGTTATCCTCATATGAGATGACAAACTATTCTCACCAAGAACAACTTGTTTCAACATTGTAATGCTCTCCTCTTTCTTTCTCACTTGCCCAACAATAGTCTTTAACAAGTCTTTTATAACTTGTATTCTATCATTCACATTGGTGTTTTGAGGTAGTGCCTTAGTAAGAATGTTTACAGTCTCTTGGAACTCTGACAATGTCTTATTAAAATATTTGTGCATGCTAGTCAACTCTGCCTCCAAGGAGTGTTCCTCCTCCCAGTGCATGCCAAGAGTGTTTGTCATGTTCTGGACACTCCTCTCTAAATTCCCAATTATGATTCTGAACATAGACTAGCTATCATAGTTGTCACTTTGTGTTGTGACCTCTGTCTCTTCAGTAGGCAAAGTCATTTTCCCATAAGCAACAAAAGCACTCACCTTGTGAATGGATTGTTCTAGTATCCTTTTGCACCCAGATCAAGAGTATGTGACTAGCACAATTGCCTACCAAATTGCATCAAGGTTTGCACCCTACTTCGAAGTTCATCCAAGCATGGAGAAGAGTGCCCAAAACTTATCTGCAACCCATCGTCACATAAGTAACAATGGAGAAAATCACTCTAATATCAATTGTCATGGACCTACGATCTATCAGAACTTTTTCTTCAAACTTAGGAATTTTCCCAACTTCACACACACACTGGAGGTTGTGCGACATTAACTTGTCTCAGCTACAAGGATTAGACCAACATTTGTGTACTACAACCAAACTACACCTCTTCACCTATGGTATGCCCATGACTTTGCCTTAGACTAGACACTATCAAATGCAACTAATGCCCATAACTTTGCCTTAGACTACAAACCATCAAATGCAACGAAGTCCTACTCAATGAAGTTAATTTAATAATCTGGAATCATCCAATCATGGCCTCTAAAACATCCAACAATACTTATACTTAACATTGTTCAACACTTAGCCAACGTCAATAATTAACAACATAAAGCATCACGTGACATGAAACAACATGCATTCCAATAAACAAGCCACAATACACATACACATGTACAGTTGACACCCAAGGCAACTGCCTTCCACTTTATTTATGAGAATAATGCTTATAGTATACAAGGGAGGGAAGCCACCTACCTACCACTCTTTTACAACTATAGTTATTCTAAGGAAAATAATTCTCTTACCAATGCCCAATAATCCTATACAAACCAACCCCTGAAGATACTGCATGCCTACCTCTTTCACATCCTATTTGACTCTTCATTTTTCAGCATTTCAATCCAAATTTTCCCTACTACTATGCAAATCCCATAACTTGGCACAACCGCAGAGCTCACTTTGAACTTCACTTGTCAAGCTTCAATGAATTGCCAATGATACCTTAGCCACTTTGAGGCACCCACTATGTATATGAGTCTTTCCAAACTCTAACAAGCCCCTCCAAGTCTAAGTGGATCCAAGCATTTGTATGCAACTCAAATGTGTTCACATGACTTGTATATTGGCATCCATCTCCAATGGTGTCGCCCCCACTCAGCCACACGATTGCAATCCCAAGTCCATTCGGCACCCTAGTGCTCACAAGTTGGCTCATCACAACCTGTTAAGAAAAAGCGTCTGTCGCATTTGTGTCCATCACAAGTGTGCCCATTGCATCCCTTCCCATCATATCTACGTCCATCACAAATGCCTTTGGAAGGTGCGCTCGTTGCATCTATGTCTGTTGCAAGTGCCTCCAACACTTTGTGCTTAAGTGCACCAAAAAAGTGCTTCCAACAAAGCGCCTTCAAGTACACCTAGTTGTTTTGTGCCTATGTGCACCTAAGAAGGTGCACCCACAAGTGCACAAAGCCAACATCTGTCATTTTGACATGCGTCCAAGTGCCTCTAGCCGACATGCATCCAACTGAGTGCACCCACTTAGTCTAGCCTACCGGTGTGCATTTAACCAAGTCTACCGGTCTCACCTATAAACCAATTGGTTTTTCTTGCCACTTCATCTGCCATGCATAGTACATGTCTATGGATGAGGTTTCCTATGACAACTGTTTATGTATTACCAAGTTTCCTCTAAGTTCTTTCGGTCTATCCAACTAGTGGGAGTTGTGACTATCTACAATGTGCTCATGTGTGCTTTTCCTTCATGCAAGGGAACTGACAAGCCAAAGTACCCAAAACCAACCCATCTAGCCATCAACCTCATGTCATGTCGGTTAGCAACCACCAAGGTGATGATTGTGCAAGAGAGTTTATCCAAAGCCTCTCAAAGCTAGGATTTTTTTCTTCCTCTCTAGTTAAATGTCCAACATGTCCATGAGTATAATGTATTGTATTGTGTGTCCGGTTCAAGGAAAGTATGAACGATGTCTATCGTCATGGGAAAAAAGTTGCAAGTGAAATTATGTAAATATTCAATACAAACGTAAGGTTACCATGCTTTATGACTTTGATAAACACCACTGCAACTCTTCGTTATGTGTAATGGTGTTATTATGATTTCTTGTAAGTTGATATGGCATTTCAAAGGAGTAACGCTGAACAGTAAAAGGTATCTTACTACCAGTGCCAATACAATATCTCTATCAACTCACACGTCGAAAACTTCTTGGGGTACTGGCTGTTATAATGCAAGTAGAAGATTTGGCGAGGAGGAAAACAGAACCTATGCATTGTTGTTGCAGGGATGCATGGATTCTAAAGGCTTATCAAAGACTAAGGTAGTGCAAGCGCACATGATTAAAGCTGGATTCTATCCGAGTGTCTATTTACAAACTAATCTCTTAATCAGTTATTCCAAATGGAACTGTGTGGAGTATGCACGCCAAGTGTTTGACGAAATGACTCAGAGAGATGTAGTCTCATGGAATGCAATGCTTGCGGGATATGCGAGACATGGATTTGGAGAGAACGCTTTAACAGTAATCTATGAAATGCACCAGGCATGCATCGCAATGGACGACTTCACATTTGGCAGCGCTTTCAGGGCCTGCGCGAGTTTGGTTGCCATTGAACAAGGTAAGCAACTACATGGGTTTGCCATTAAGCTTGGATTGGAGTCTGGTGTATTTGTGGGGAGTGCCCTAGTTGACTTCTACGCCAAATGTGAAACAAGTATGGAGAATGCTCGCCAAGTGTTTGACAGAATGTATAATAGAAATGTGGTCTCATGGAGTGCAATGATTGCAGGATATGTAAACCATGGGTATGGCATAGAAACCCTGAGGATTCTGCATCTAATGCAGTTGGAAGGTGTGAAACCAAATGAAATCACCTTCACCTCGATTGTCAGTGCATGTGCTAACCTAGCAGCCTTGGAACAGGGCCAGCAAGTTCATGCATCCATAATCGGAAATGGATATGTTTCCTATGATATAGTGGGCAATACTCTTGTTGACATGTATTCCAAGTGTGGCAAGTTGGAGTATGCACGCCAAGTGTTTGATCAAATGCCTAAAAGAGATGTTATCTCATGGACTGCAATTCTTGCTGCATATGGCAAACAAGGACATGGCAAGGAGGTTGTTACACTCTTTGAAAAAATGCAGATGGCTGGCATAAGGCCAAATCATGTCACATTTCTGACTGTTCTTTCTGCCTGCAGCCATGCAGGCCTTGTGGAAGAAGGTTTGCATTACTTTCATTCCATGAGTCAAGATTATAACAATAGTATTTCACCAATGGCTGAGCATTATGCATGTGTTGTTGATCTTCTTGGACGTGCTGGCTGTTTAGTAGAGGCATATGATGTTATCAGTAAAATTCCATTTGAACCAACTGCTGACATTTGGGGAACCTTACTGGGGGCCAGCAGAATCCACAGCAATGTAGAATTAGGGGAACATGCAGCAGCACATCTATTTGAGTTGGATCCACAAAATGCTGGGCATTATGTGGTACTGGCAAATATCTATGCTGCAGCTGGGAAATGGGAGGGTGTGGCAATGATTAGAAAAATGATGAAAGACAGGGGGGTAAAGAAGGTGACAGGGTGTAGCTGGATAGAGGTCAATAAGACCACCTATGTATTTTCCACAGGGGACAGATCGCACCCTAAATCAGAGGAGATCTATGCAGTGTTGCGAAGCCTTGGTGTCGAGATGAAAGAATTGGGATATGTGGCTGATACAAATTTTGAGCTTCATGATGTTGAACAACAGCGCAAAGAGCATGCTCTCTGCCACCACAGTGAGAAGTTGGCCATTGCATTTGGGTTGATAAGTACCCCGCCTAGGACACCCATCAGGATTATCAAAAACCTTCGTATGTGCGGTGACTGCCACAGCGCTACCAAATTTATTTCCAAGATTGCTGGGCGAGAAGTAGTCGTAAGGGATTCCAACCGTTTTCATTCTTTCGAGAATGGACTGTGTTCTTGTGGGGATTATTGGTGATTCTTAGTTATTTCGTGTTATTTATTGGATTGTTCGTTTCAATTCAGGAGATATCAGAGATCATTTCTTCTTTTGGGAATGACTGACAGTATCATTTAGTTATTCTCATTGGTTTCATCAGGCACTAGGTGAATTAATCTAACTGCAGTATACAATGAAGATCCATAGAACATGCATACGACATTATCAGGCCTGGAATTTGACCAACATGGCACATCTCTGGCTCTGAACATTGTCCATACTTTTTTCTACGTTGTGTACAATATAAAAAAACATGTTATATTTCTAATAATTATTTAAGAATTGAATAAAACAACCACCTTTAGTCATGGATATGGACTCTTAACCTAAATGCCATAGGTCACAACGATCAATAAGCAACCTTTCACTCATGGATATGGATTCTTTACCAAAAGGCCATAGGTCACAAGGATCGATAATACAAGTTTATAGAGACTACTATTAACACCAATGTTCAAAGAACCTTTTTTTTTCAGAAGAAAAAGAGCTGTTCCTTGATATTCCATAAGAATCAAAGGTAACTTTTACAAAGCAGTGATATAAATATCAAACAGTAGCTGAAAGAAAGAGAAGACTCTACAAAAGGCCTGCGCTAGAACCTTACAATACAAGAAACCGAACAAGGCCAAGATAATCTGAAAACATTCACTCCAATCACACTCAAGAAAGCCCTCCAAGGCCTACCCAAGGAGAGCACAATAAGAATCCTGCAAGCTTATCTGAGGAAGCACGACTAGGGGAGTAAAAAGTCTCGACCCCTGGGGAGTCCAAAGGATCATCAGATCCATAGTACCAATGACAAAAAAATGTGGCAAAGAGAAAGACAGTACTCAATTCCTAACCATAAGTTAGGTGAGTAGGCCACTCCAACTCATAACAGCTCTTTAAAAGAGCTGAAAGGAACCACCCCCAATAATATCACATTCAAAAAATTCCAAGAAGGCGAGAATACCAGAAGCTAAAGAAAGTGCTTCCTTTGATAAGCTATCAGGACTCTTGTTGTGCTCTCTATAGACATGCAGGAAGCCTAGAGAGAGGAAGGAATCTTTGATCTCAAGGATTCGGACACACCAATAATCCAGATCTAGTGCCGAAAGTGCTGCCACCGAATTAGCCCAGTTGATAATGACAAGAGAGTCTCCAAACACATGAAGGGAAGGAAGACCAATAGCAGCTGCAACAAAAAGCAGAGCCCAAAGTGCCAGCAATTCTGCCCTCGTATTGTGCTGGCCCCACAGCCCATTTTAATATGGAAAAAATGGGATTGACTTAAAGAAAGAGTGATGCCCGCACCGCCAATCCTTGAAGCAGCAGTCCCATCGAAAAAACCAGAAGGATAGCTGATGGTGGGAGCATTATCAATAACCCTGAGCTTCTTTTTAGAGCATGCCACAGGAAAAGATATTACCTGATCCAGAATTCTGTAGCACAGAGAGGCAATAACCGGAGGGCAATCCTCAAAAACACATTTGTTTCGAGATAACCTGATGTGACAGATAAAGAATAAAGGCAAGTAGAGCAGGTCGATATCTAGCTTGTTCCAACAGTCCAGGTTTTCCAAAAGAGTAGGAGCCTTACATGGGATAAACATCTTAAATTGCATACAGAGAAAGTCACGGACAGCCCGAGCAAAAGGGCAAGATACGAAAATATGGTTCATCGATTCCGAATCCGCTTTGCAGAAACAGCAACTGCTTGGACCAGATCAACCCTTCTTCGACAAATTGGCCCTAGTACTGATGCGATTCTCCGAGCAAAGCCATAAAAAACACTCGAGTTTGATCGGAATGTGCCAAGACCATAACTGCAAATGATGCCAACCAGTAGTTTTCGGCAGGTTTGAGGAGACAATAAGATCATAAGCCAAGCTGACCGAGACATCACCATTCACAGCATTATTCATCCAAAGCAACGCGCCTTGCTTGTCTGTAAGTCTAATGCCACCGTGAGACCATCCACTGATGTATCTTGTCCATTCTTCCTTCCAAACACCATCCAGGTCCAGGTCATCCGCTGTTAACCAATAGGAGTGTGCAGAGATCCCATCCTCCACCTTGCAAGCTTGGTTGAGCCATGTGGGATACAACCTACAATAACATTTTCTGTTAGCATTTCTAGTTTTATTAAATCAAAATGGAAGAAAAAGCATATAAAGGCTGTCGAGACAAGGTAATTGGAAGGCCAACAGTCTCTGAAACAGGAAAACCTTTTTTAACCACAACAGAAAACCCCAAAAGACTAGTCTAAGATCATACTAAAATTATAGAACCCAAGAAAATTGTCTCAGCCAAATTTGAAGACATAAAAAGGCTTAGTACCATTGGATAATTGAACCTCATTAAAGAATGTCATGGAAGGACTGCCATGCATAGCATGTTGAGCACCCAGAAGTGTTTGAAGCAATGGCCATTCACCGTGTAATAGGGATGTAAGCTGTGTAGAGATTGTGGAGCTGTCTCCACAAAGCAATGTAAAGCACTAGAATTTCGGCCTACTTGAAGTCTAGCTTCTCCACAATCCACAATCCATGCCAATACCCCAATCAGCAGTGGTGTATATCATGAATTCAACCTAAACAACCTTCACCTATCCATGGCCCAAGGAATCAGAGTTGTTGTTGAAGCAATCCAGCAAGCCTTCACAAACTAGCCTCAATAATCAGCCCTCTGGATATAGAAATTACAATAACTTCGATCTAAATCTCAATTACAATAACTTCGATCCAAATCTCACTTGCAATAACTTCAACTTCCACTTTGAGTAAGTCCCAAAGCTTCACAAAAATGCCAGACATTTTTGCCAGTTATTGACTTGACTAAACAGTAAGAAAGCAACATCCAAACATGCCTGACAACCTTGATTCTGCTTGCCTTAATAATGGAAGGAAGACAACCTTGCAGGAGGAATTTACAATATGTGCTTTTCTTAGGGAAATAAATGTCCATGATCAACAGCTAAATTGTCTTATGACGACTATAAAACCGTCAAATCTAATCAGAGAGTTACATGTCAACTTTCATTTCTATATAATCTTATGTTTCTCGATTTTATCTAGGGACGACTTTTGGGGCAGCTAGAGAGACCCCTAAATTTAGGGGACGACATCAAAAAATATATGTATAAAATAAGTACAAATTTTAATATTTTATTTTTTCAATTGAAATTCCAACAAGTAAATCCACATTTCCATACAATGACTCACCCCTTAAAAAAACAACTCGTGAATCAATGACACTTTTCCACTTAAAGGTATTTAATACATAACTTTGTTTTGAACAATTAATTTTATTCACAAGACAAAATTACATTTTTATATATGCGTGCCAGCGTTCATCTCTGTAAAGGTTTTTCTTCTTAATTGTTAAGGAGAAAACTTATAACTTCAAAAATATAGAATGTAATAAATCTTCTTTAATAATAACATTGCTTTATTGTTCAGTGCTGATGAAAGCAAATAAAAACTAATAGATATCCTTTTTCTGTTTCAGATTCATCAAGTAAAAACCAGAATGGTTCAAGACTCACCTAGTAGGAAGTTCATAAATATTAATAGTAAAGAGGATGCAAATATTTGAACATCTAGCTTCTCATATTTTATATGATCCATTGCCCAAGATCCAACTGAATTTCAACCTTTAGAAGTTTAATAGCAATATCATTCCCCACCCTGTAGACATTTTGGAAAGATATAGAGATAAACATGATCCATTGCCCATGATCCAACTGAATTTCAACCTTTAGAAGTTCAATAGCAATATCATTCCCTACCCTGTACACATTTTGGAAAGATATAGAGATAAACATTGGAATAATGCCTCTGTTCTCATCTAGTAATGACTAACATATTCTAAACAATTTTCTTGATATTTTGTGTTAAATTACATTATCATATTGCCGATGTAACAAACAAAAGCATTTTTTTTTATTTTAAAAACTTGTTTATATAAATGCTTCCCCTTGAGGAGAATCCCGAGCATAATAAAATGACAACTTCTCCAAGTTTGTCACCTCATTAAAACATCAAAAAATCCGAGTTTGAAAATGTTACTAATTACAAATTTTGGCTTTTGAAAGAGCCATCCCTTTTCTTCTCAACTAATAGTTAATAGTCCACACATGTTTTGCAAATAGACGAAGAGAGTAGACCGGAGACAAACGATAAGCATTTATGGTTACACTAACTAAAAATCCAAAACGAATCATTCACAAAGAAATGGTCCAAGGCCTTTATTTTATGTTCAGGTTTAATGTTTAAGTTGCAGGTTTATGCTGATGCCCTATTTTGAAAGGAGCTTGTCAGTAGCTTCACGCTCTATGCAACGACATGGTGTAAAGGCATGCAATGGCGTGGAAAAGGGGTAGTGGAGCCTACATCACACTAGGCACCCCGTACACCGTAAAGGTTAGGTTATGTAGAGATCTGAGCACGCTAAGATTGGACTATGTCAAGGAAGGGAATGGAGTGGAGCTTGCACCCTACACACTGCAGAATGTAACCATGGAAAATGCATGTGGAGAAAAAGCCTCACCTCCACAACGACATATGCCCACATTGCTAAAGAGAGAACCTTTGCTCATAGATTGTTGGAATCTTTTTAAATAAAGATAAACCATGAGTGCATATTTTATTAATATAATACATATAAATAAATATATATGAGATATGATCTTTGGTTTCATCTTCCAAGAGGGCCCTTACTCTTAGACTTCACTATAACTCTTCATATTCACCTATCTCCATTTTCCTAAACTATCTATGAAATTTTGGCCTTTATGATATTGAAATTTTTACGCTAGAGTAACTTGATATGTTTCCTCTACAATGTCACTATTTTGACAAAATTTTGATGAACCAAAAGAAATGTATAGTAACTTTTACAAAACTTGTATTTTTTGTCCCTTTCAAGAGAGGGAACTTGTATGGCCTACCATGTGTCCTAATTTTTTAGATCTACTTCATAAAATTTTCCAAAAACACATAGTTTGTCTTATTTATGATGCAACTAGTGGTACTCAATTTCAAGCTTGAAAGATTCAGATATAATAGTTTTACCTAGACACATGTTTGAGACTGGATTTTGAACTACTCAAAAAAATTAACTTCTACGGAATGTAACTATGAACTTATAGTGAACCAGAAACTAAATTTTTTACTATAGGTATATTCCTAAATATCTAGGCTCCAAAAAAAATTCTAAAAATTTCCCATTGACTCATCACAAGTGGATTGTGTTGTCGTTCGTGTCAAAGAATAAATCAAGAAGTTTGATGCAAAAGAATAAACAAACAAGATTGATATGAACCAAACAAATGAGATGAATCACTTGAAACCAATTTGAAGAAATATAAAAAAGTGTATGAATCCATTAGGCAATGGCTCTCTATGTAAGTGAAGTCAATTTGAAGAAGCACATAGAGAAGAAGTGTAGAAGTTCAAGAAGTGTGCAAATCCCGCCAAGACATGGGGCTCATGTGCGCATAAACCACCAAGTTATTAGACTCAATTGCGCAAAACCCCACAAAGATGAATTATCAAATGATGCACATCGATGTAAGATCAAATAAGGTGGTTAGCTTGACCAAGAAGTAAGAAAGTTAGGGAATCACCAAGTAAAAGGAATCCCAACTTGTGGACACGTCTCTTGAACAAAAAAGAGTATAAATAAGCGACAGATGGAAATATTGAAGTAAGCTTGAAGATGAAGTAGAGAAGATATTCTGATTTGGAAAGCTTTTAATTCTAGGGTACCAAAGGCTTGTTGATCTAGAAGAACTTCATACAACAGAAGAGCCAACTTACACAAAATCGATGAGGATGAATAACAAACTGTGCGCAAATTAGAAGGATACCATGTTCCAAGATGTGCAAAAAAAATTCACAATAAATGGCATAGATCGCACAAGTGCTGAAGTAAAAGGCACATATCACAGAAGTGACAGAGTGTTGTAGAGTGCAAAAAATGCAGATATTAAAAGATTGCAAATCGCATAAGTGTTGAAGTGTTGATATTGCAGTAGACACTGCCACAGATCGCAGACCATTGTGATGCAGATTACAAAAGGCTAAGATGCAAATCAAAGAAGACAAAAATCAAAGAAGATGCATATCAGAAAAGATGTAAATCACAGATAAGACAGACACAGATCTCAGTTCTTGATACACACATTCATTTCAGGGAGGCATGGAGGGGCAAGGAAAGAGAGTTGTAACTTCCCTCTAGTTGGTGTCGGAAAATACAATAGGGAATCAATGCTTCCTTCTAGTTGGTGTTGGTGATCTTAAAATCTTTAGGATCTTTTTAACCATAAATTTGCATTTGAATTTGCATGTTAAATACTCATAAAACATGCTTAGAAAATGAATTTTTTAATGCTTTACATCATTCACATAAGCAGATAAAAAGAGATGAATACCAGAAAATGAAGACAACAGCTAGTAACAGAGTTCACCCCTCCTGGGCTATGTCTTTGGGGCATTTCCAATGGGAAGGTTGACCTTATTAATTCTTCAAAAGCTTACAAAATGAGTGTTCTAGAAACACCCATGTTTTATGTTAGTCAAAAACAGAGATAAACAACACCATTGAACTCCTTGCAAAATTCTAGGAAAATTGAGTATAAAGTCGACTATATGTGCATGAGGCCTCCTCTAGCACGCAAAACGAGTCAATCTACCTACAAATAAGACAAAATAGTACAAATTGTCCGGATTTTGCCTCAAGATATGTGCCCATTAATGGCCTGAGTACCTCGGGATCTTTTCCTATACCCTATCTCGGTCTCTGTGCAACCTACACATTGTGTATAAAACTCCGAGCTTGACCCCTGCGTGGTGGGAAATCATGGTTTAAACAAGGGGTTTTTGGTTGTTTTTGGGTCACGTGCCATGGGCCACGCGCCGGTTTTAGAACCCCAACCTCCGCTGCAACATTTAATCAAAACCTCCTGATCCCGATCACAGATCATTGTGATGGCATGGTGGTTAAAACGTGAGGGGCACAAGGTAGAGGTCTCGAGGTCAAACTTGCGGGCCTCTCCCCTTCCCGCGTTTTGGAATGGTGGCGCACATATTGGTTTGCGGTGGCATGATATTATATGGTTTGTTATATAGTGCAGTGGTATGGCTCCGCGTTGAAATATTTAGATAGGGTTCCACTGCTTATGGTTTATCATATTGTTAAAACATAAAACTTCGAATGGGGTCCTCAGTGTTGGCATGGGTTCGAGGGCTAAGCCCTCCCCATTTTCAACCGTGGAGTGATGTGAAGTCTTTAGTGGGTTATGGAGGTCTTGGGTTTGAATCCCATAGACTCCATCCACCTTTTACCATAGAACATATAAACAATTTTTTTAGCCTTTTAAACTTCAAATGTTGATAACTTCTGCATCCAGAGGTATTTTTGCACAAAACAAGCACTACCAGAAAGCTCTTGACGAGATATTCATTCATGTAAGCTTGACTTTACATTTTGAAGACTTTAACTTTGATCAACAATGAAATGATCCTCATGGATCAAACCTTCCCATTAGGAAGCTTTTGGGCCACAAAAAGCCTGAATCATTAGAAATTCAAGTGAGGACATGTTCGTCTCACTTATCATGTATCACATGTCCATTCTTCCTGGAACCTGTACATGCGACTCAGCATAACAATAATCAACACTGCACTGACATTGTTAATTACATTAATCCATTTTTCCACAAAATCTTCATTCAATATTGTAGGAACAAACCATATACTATTGATCAATAATAAGTTGAATATCAACCTTGAACATATGAAAGAGATTGTACCCATGGCATGCTTATATTTTACCATAGAAACACTATCAACCAATATAGGTGCATTGTAGTCAAATGACACTTCTTTTTTATGCTTAGGATTCTTTTTCTCCTTACATTGCATAGACATAAGTGCTAAATTCTGACTTGCATCAACAACCCTTTTTAATTGTTGTGTAGTTCCCAATGATTTGTCGGTTTTAAATGTATGTGAATGTGATGTACTCAATTCCTTTTTTGAACAAGTGATACTCATTATGTTCCATATAGAATATTTCATTTCGATCATATAAGTGCAAACTACCCAACACAATTCCACAGATATCTAATGGGAACACATCAAATTCAACTTCATCTATAAACTTAGATGTCATTGCAAACTTTAGATCACATTGTTTTGCCACTTGTAATCTTTTATCTTTGCACACCCATCCTAATGGATAAGGTTTCTTGTGTGGTTTTGTTGTTAATCCCAACTTCTTAACTACTTCTTCTGAAATGAAATTAGCTTGGGATCCACTATTTATGAGTGTGTCAATTTTAGTTTGTTTCGTAATCACCCTTATATGGTACAATGCATTCCTATTTTTATCCTTAGAACTGACATGATATTGAGAAGTAGAAGCACATAAAGAACCAAAGTTAGAATCATTACCAACAATAGCTTTACCTTTCACGCTTACGATTGTTATCTTGTTTCATCCTCGAAATCTGATCCAAGGTCCTCAACGATAATTGTGGCTTTTTTCTTCCCTTTCCTTCAACCACTTCGGTTTCAATTCTAGATGTAGTACCCAACACTTTTCCTCTTCGTGCCCTTGTTTTTTACAATGTGAGCATGTAGGCTCTCATCACCTTTCCTAATTGTAGTTGCATGCTTACCTTTCCCTTTTTCCTTGCATTCTATTGCCTGGCTGGATTCAGCTAAAGGAACATCATGAACACTCTTCCCTTTAGATTCAATGTGTGTAGCTTGCACACATACCTCGTCAAGGTTAGTAGGATTAAACACAAGTATTGTATGACACAAATAACTATCATAATCCTTCAATAAACTTAAGAAGAGTTTCCAGAGTATAAATAGGTATGCCCAAAATCAAATCTCTTTTTTCTGAATTCTTGAGCGTACTCTTGTACATTCTAACCTTTACCTTGCCTTAAATTTCACCAATCCATCATGGCTTGTTGTATGCAGCCTAATGGATAAAATTATTTTTTTAGCGCAACAGTAAATTCATACTAGGAATAAATAATTTTACCTTTTGTAAGGAGGTCTTTGTAACACCCCGGTTTTGACCCCGTTTGCATGATGTATATAATGTAATTAATCGTGGTGAGGAGCTAAAGGCAAAAGCCCCACCATCGATTTGACTGTGTATGTTTCGGCAATGGGGATAGTTGCCGATGGTATATCGTGCTATCCGGCACATTATAGTTCGGCATCATGTAAACATGCACATCAATTAAAATAAACCCACAACCAGCTACGGCAGTGCAACGTTAAAAATGAAAAGGGCATGATTCCAAAGGATAAGGATGTGGGGGATGTCAAACCTTGGTCTATGGGGGGGAAATCCATGTGTTACCACCTTGTTTGATTTGCCATCTTCCCTTGTTTCATCCAACATCTTTAATGTTTTGTGGAGTAGTTGAGGTAGTTATTGTTGAGTAGTGGTGGCTGTGGAAGGACTGTCAGTCCTTGCCCACGTGTCCACTCCACCAGCAGACTCTCCTCTTCACGTCGCGTGGGGCAGAAGAAACATTCACTCCACTCCCTCCACTGCTAAGGCATTCTCGCCGTTGTCTGTTCATCCTCACGCAGGAGCGGAAGTCTTTCTCATTTCTCACGCAGAGATGGTTCGGCTTCCTCACGTGCACCGTTTGGGGGATTCTTCGTCGACTGATCACCCTCACACAAGGAGTCATTCTCTCTCCCCTTCTTATGCACAGGATTTCTGCGTTGGTTTTCCTCACGCAGGGAACGAATGAAATCGTGGCTATCACTCAGGATTTTCGGGTGCAGGAGCCATTCACGCTCGGGGCTATGCGCCTGTCACTTGTCACTTGTGGTCGTGTATGCTGTCTACTGTGGTCTACATTTGTGTTTTTCCATGTCTATGCTGGGAGTTTTCCCTCTCCTCTGTTTTGGGACTGTGGATTGTTGCCATCACTCATTGTGAGGTTGTGCCTGTTGATGTACCCTGGTTTTGGGTTGCTGTTGAGTTGTTTTGGCCACGCTAGGGCCAAGAACAACTCTGATTTGTCTTTAGGACTTGATTTGTTTCACCTGTTGGTTGGGATTGGCACCTGGTTGTCTTTGCCTTCTTCACAGAGCTGCGAAGGGATTGTTTTGCTGCGGTATGCAGTGGTTGGTCTTCGGACTGTTGAGAGTGGGATTAGAGGCTGCGTATGCATGAGAAGACTGGTGTTGAGGCCACCAGCTTGGCATTTAGCCTGTCCTAGCTCCTTGATGACTTGGTAGGACCCTGTTGTGTGGGTTTGGCTGATTGGAAAACCTTGGCTATGTGTAATCCTGCATTGACCCTTATTCCTTGAGGAATCATGCCCAGCTCGGGGGTGGCAGTGTTGCTGAGAGATTCATGAGCTGGCCTATGGTTGGGTGGAACGTTGCAGCGACATAGCTGGTTGCGGGAGAGTTCTTCATTAAAAGATAAGTACTCATGACTATTTTATCTCTGCAATTATATCTACTGTTTCATGAATTATGATGAACATGTGGAATGCTGGAAAGTATATGTTTGCTTCCGCTAAATGTTGAGTAACTATGTATCCTTGTATGTTTTATGCATCTTAGCATGTGTTATGTTAAGGTTTTTAATTTCAGCATTGATGTTTTTTCATGTTCATGGGGCTGTTTTCCCGTTTGTGTGGTGTGGGTAGCGTCCTCTTCGCCGGTCGGAGGGTCGGGGACGCCACAGTCTTCTTATGTCTTACTTTCCCACGAGATGAGTGTGGTACATCCAAGATGGAAAGTAGCCAATTTGATCTTTGCTTTATCATATGCAAGCTTCTGAATCCTGCAATACACCTCAATCTGCTTAATTCAATCATCTAGTTTTTTTGCGTTAAGTTCACCATTATATGTGGGCAATTCAAACTTAATATCAAGTTTTAAATAAGGTAAATCAAACTTATCCTTCTCAGGTTGTTTATTTAGATTTGAAGAAGCAGCATTGGATATTTCAGAAGAAGAAGATGGAGAACAACATTCAGAAGGGTCTTCTCCTTTTCCCCAAGTATTATCCTTTGCTTGCTCCTTCTTCATTTTCTTCTTTTCTAACCTCTCTTGATAATCTGAAAACAACTTTTCTACTATGTCTGTCATCTGATAGAAAGCCTTACGGAAGGCCTTCTCATCTTCTCCTCGGTAGTATTCATCTTCCATTTTCTCTCTTTTATGTGCATGCCCAATTTCTGGATTAAAAGCTTCAAGTACACCTTCACCAAGCTTTAGCCTAGATCTTGTTAACATAAACTCAAAATGAAATGGTCATTAAGCTATGATACCAAACTTGATCTAAAAATCTTCAGGATCTTTTTAATCATAAATTTGCATGTTAAATACTCATAAAAGAGGCTTAGAGACTGAATTTTTTAATGCTTTAAATCATTCACATAAGCAAATTAAAAGAGATATGCAAACCGAAAAATGAAGATAACAACTAGTAACAGAGTTCATCCCTCTTGGGATATGTCTCCGGACAACTTCCAATGGGAAGGTCGATCTTATTAAATCTTCAAAATATTACAAAATGAGTGTTCTGGAAACACATTTGTTTTCTATCAATCATAAACATAAATAAACAGCACCACTAAATTCCTTGCGAAATTCTGAGAAAAATGACTATACAGTTGACAATATGTGCATGAGGCCTCCTATGGCATGCAAAACGAGAAAATTTGCCTCCAAATAAGACAAAATAGTACAAACTATATGGATTGTGCCTCAGGATCATGCCCATTGATGACCTGAACGCCTCAAGGTCTGTGCCTATACCATGTCTCAGTCTCTGTGCAACCTGCACGTTGTGTAGAAAAATCTGAACTTGACTTTTGCATGGTTGGAAATCGTGGTTTAAATAAGAGTATTTTTGGTTGTTTTTGGGTCACGGACAACTACGCGCCCGTTTTAGCACCTCAACCTCTGCTTCAACATTTAATAAAAACCCCTTGATCCCGATCACGGATCACTGTGATGGTGTGTTGGTTAAAACGTGGGGGCTACGGGGAAGAGGTCCCGAGGTCAAAACCGTGGGCCTCTACCCCTCCCTCCTTTTGGAATGGTGGAACACACATTGGTTAACACGTTATAATATGGTTTATTATATGGTTATGATATGGTTGATGGTGGCATGATATTATATGGTTTGTTATATAGTTCAGTGGTATGCCCCACGTTGAAATATTTAAATAGGGTTCCACCACTTATGGTTTATCATATGGTTAAAACATATAACTTCAAGTGGGGGCCTCAGTGTTGGAATGGGTTCGAGTGATAAGCCCTCGACCCCACCCCATTTTCAACTATTATTACAATTCAAACATAAATGTAACTTCTACCATATTCCTATTATGTGACACTGGAGGGGAAATTAGATAGTGGAGCAATGTGAAGTCTTTGTTGGGTTATGGAGATCTTGGGTTCGAATCCCATAGACTCCATCCACATTTTACCATAGAATATATAAACCATTTTTTACCATTCCTATCAAAAGTTCAACTGTTGATAACTTTTACATCCATAGGTATTTTTGCACGAAACAAGCGCTACCAGAAAGCTCTTGACGAACTCTTCATCCATGTAAGATTGAATTTGCATTTTGAAGACTTTAACTTCAAACAATGATGAAATTATCCTCCTTGATCATATGGAAAATACAATTAAGAGTTGGTGCTTCCATTTAGTCGTAGCTAAAGAACACGAAGTGGACATTACAGTCTTCAATCGAGTTGGTGCCTGAACACTGTGAGTTGTGCTTGTGCAAAAAGGATTGATATCCATTCAGGTTGGTTCCTGAAGTTAGGAATTTGGTGCTTGCACAGATGATAGAATTCCTTATAGGTTGGAGCATGTAATTAGTCAATTGATGCTTGCAATTAGGTTGGTGCTTGAGTGAGTTGATGCTCACAATTGGAGATTGGTGTCTCCTATCCATGTAATCAATTTTTATATATAAAGTTATTTTACAGAATTTGTGCTCAATTGCGTCCATTATTGTTTTTTGCAACAAAAAAAGTACAATTTATTAAATTCAAACTAGTATAATTTGTGCTATATACTGATTCACTCCCCTCTCAGTATATATAAGAATTCCAACAGTTAGTATCAAAGTGGGTGTCTTCAGTAATAGTTTAACCACTGAAAGATAATTTTTGCGTAGAGATGGACAAGTAGGAAAGATTGTCCACCAACAAAGAACCATGATTCAATGGTTCACATTATACCCTCTGGAGAATAAGGATGGAGGCATATTTGTAATCACTCGAAGTCAACATATGGCAGTCGGTTTAAAATGGCTACAATGCTCCTAAAAAACTCCACATGAAACAACAGACAAAAGTCTATATGAATACAATGCAAGAGCAAGAATCCAATACTTTGTGGACTGACAGGTGTTGAATTTACTAAGGTCGTGCAATGCACTTCAGCCAAGGATATTTGGGATAAGCCAAAAAGAATCTATGAGGGAGTTGAAAAAGTCAAAAAGGCTAATTTGCAAACCTTTCAATGCAGTTTGAAACACTCCAAATGAAAGAAGAAGAAGATGTTGCAGCTTACTTTATTCAAGTTGAAGAAATTGTAAATTCCATCAGAGGACTTGGACCAACCATCGATGAAGAATCAATTGTGCAAAAAATAATGAGAAACTTGCCACCTAGATTTAATTCAAAAGTATCAGTCCTAGAAGACAGTGCTAATATGGACAAGCTGAAAAGGGATGAAATGCAAGGGATTCTCACTACGTATGAAATGAGGAAGGAAAAGGAGAACCCCTCTAGAAAAGAAGTTTCCTTCAAATCCACAAAGAAACCAAAACATAGCAAGCATGAACAAAAGAATCTATCTGATGTATCAGACGAAGAATAAAATTTTGTAAGAAAGCTAAAGAGAGGATGTGGAAAATATAAAGGTAAATTGTCTTTTAAGTGCTTCAAATGTGGTAGAATATGCCATTTGTCCTCCAAGTGTCCTTTTAAAGAAAACAAAGATAGCGATAGTGACGAAGAAATCGATCATCAAGAGCAAAGGAATGTGTATCAACAAAACAAAAATGAGGGAAAAAATAAGTTTTCTAAGCAAAGGAAGAGTTTGTATTTCAAGGAAGACAACAACTCATCTGAAGAACATGACAGTCATGATAGTCCAGGAGAAGTGTTGTTTATGTAATTTATTTAGGATGAAGACTTGGAAGATGAACATATCTTCTGCTTTTTTATTAAGGAAGGATCATCAAATAAAAGGACACACAAAAGCCATCCAGAAACCTTAAGAAAGCATTCTTACAGTGGAATTTATATGTCACCTTCAAAATCTGAAGCATAAGAAGGATCAAGCAATGTAGAAGAAATCTCCAAATATGAAGATAAAGAAAGTGCAGAGATTGATTGGGAAGGAGAGCTAATTAGTGCATTGGAAGAATTAAAGAAGTCAAGAATAAATAACAAAGCATTAACAAACAGTTGGCAAAAGCAGAAGAACAAACCAAGGAGGAAAATGGCACTCAAGAAACATTGGAAAACATATGAACAAGAAGGAAAGAGAGCTTGAAATACAATTGGATTGTGCTCTAAACGAGGTCAAAAGACTTGAATAAAATAATCTTGTGCTGAAAGAGTATATGAAAGAAACAAAAAGGAGAAATCAGTTGCTGATAGAATAACGTGTGCAAAAGGAAACATATATTTCACAATTGAAAAGTGAAGTGGTTGATGAAAAAAGAAAAAACCATTTTTTGGAAGGTCAAAGACAATTCAAACATGAAATATCAGATTATGCAAATCCAAGAAGGGTCGAAATGTGTCTTGACACAGAAACTCAAGCAAAATTCAACAACGACACAACAATCCTGGATGAAATATTAAACAATCAGAGGTCTCCAAAAGATAGTATAGGTCTTGGTTATGAAGGAACGAGTGATAAAATACGTGCTAGTAATAAAGGGTCTCTTCTGAAACAATAAAATAAATTTTAGAAAAAGTCTTTTATACCTTCAAAATGAGTTGGATTCAGACATGAACATTTTTTTAGTTATAAAAAATAAATATAGTACATTCAAATGCTTGAGATGTAATTATACAATCCATATAGTGAAGTACTATCACACTGTAAGATGTTATATGTGTGATGGTTTTGGACACAAGGCTCAATATTGTCCAAACAAAGTGAGACAACTAGAAAGAACTGTTTCATATAACATTGACAAAAAAATACGGAGAGAAAAAGAAATTACTCATGTACAATATCAAAGACGTTTTGCACACATCAAACAATGGGTTAAGAAAAATCCTCAGGCGAGTACAGTTGAAGGAACAAGTGATTGTTGGTCATCTTGCTAACCACTAAAATGTTAAGTAATATTCTTGAATTCAACATGTTATTCATTATGAATTCAAGGGATGTATTAGTATGTATTGCAGTCAGAAAACATTTGAGGATTGTTGCATAAAGTCACACTCATGTAAAGATGAAAAGGAATTGCACATATATCTGTAAAGAAAAATAATAAATATTGCATAGTAAATCATTTGTGAAAATAAGCCACACAAAGAACTCATACATGTGATTGTTCAAAGAAGGGTACAAATAAGCATTATTGATGACAAACATAAGTTCTACGCAAATACAACACATTTGTATAATAAAAAATTGCATTCTAAAGATGATTTCATCACAGGAAGTAAACAATACTCATTTAGTCTACAAAAAGGAGCTTCAAAGATTAGATCATATAGAAGGTTGATCAGGCCACAAATGACATTTAAGTAGAAGAGTACAAAAGACACTACGACCAACATACATTTGTCAAAAAAAAATTAGCAAGCCTATTGGTGCATACAATTGAAGTCATCGTCAGCTACATATGAGAATACGACAGTTAAAGACGAAGTTCAGTATCAACAGTACTAGATAATGTAAGGAGTAGTTCAACATCAGGAGATTGCATAGTAGAAGCAGCGTCATTGGATGCTCCTTGAAGACACTACACCAGATTGAGCTCCTTTGGTTTTCCAAATTGATCCATTTGTCTATTCAAGATATAAATCTCATAAGCATGTTGTTTATTTATCTATGCATGATCATACCATCTGTTATCACTTAGTAAATTCTCTTGGTTGTGATAGAGGAATCCTGAGGTAACCCTTTCAACTAGCTTTAGGTTGGAGTATGACCCTTTCAAGTAGAGAAGGATCTCTCAAAATGTATGCAAGCTAATGATGGATCAAATAAAAATCAACAATTAAAACATAGTTCAGGTCTACGAGTAAATTAGGTTTTTTAGGTTTCTTGGCTAGTAGAGCAGGAAGAAAAAATCATTGGGCATGGAGTCTGAATGGTCTCAAAAGGTGAATATCAGTGGTTGGTGTGAATTTTCCAGGAAGAAGAGGCAGGATAGATGATGTTGATCAATTGGTAGGTTTGTTGTAATATGATAGTAGATAAAGGGGCTAATAGTTTATTACACTTGAAGCGCCTATCTGAAGGTGAATTTCAAGTATAACTTTAGATGAAATAGTTAACATTCAACTGTATGAAATGGAGCACCAAAGAGAGGATGAATTCCATGACATGTAATTTTAGTTAAATACTACAATATTTTACACATATTAATGAAAAATATATATAATAAACACATAGCACATAGAGATAACAAACATCAAAGCACCATCACAAGAATCTCTAGTAAGGAGAAACTTTGTACTTCTACATTGTTTTTTCTATTAATGGTCTGAAAAATCTCAAGTAAAATAGGTCTCTTTTTTTCTTCAAAAATACAACCTCTGTATCTTATAAGGAATTTCCATATATATGCTTACAATCATTGTTTACATCTAAAACACCAAATTTTTTGGCTATTTCTAAAATAGTAAAGTGGCTATAGATAGGCCAAGCATAGTGGCTATTTCTAAAATAGTAAAGTGTCTATCTTGAGGTTGTACCTTACCTTTAGGTTGCATAGGTGAGTCAGGGAAATCTTGAGACTACTCTTCTTCATCTAAGTGAATCTGAGATTGAATATTTTTAGGTAGGGATTTAGATGTAGTTGTGGGATATTTCATACCTATGGAAAACATATCTCTAGCATGTGACCTAGTCCAAGGCCTTTTGGACATTGTCTTCTTAGTTATTTATGGTGTAAACTTCATCTTTTTCCCTTAAACTTCTTCTTTTTTACCTGTTTGTCTGGTCCTTTTACAAATTTTGTTGGCCTCTCTTCTACCTTAATTGATGTTTCCTTCATTGTCTCCTTTATTTTCATATTTCTCTTCGTCTTCTAGGTTTATGAGTCTTTGGCATCCCCAGTTTCCTTATCCTCTGTCTTAGGGGGGGTCTCATCACTTCTTTCCTTCATTTTCCTTTGTCACATGGGATTTTGGCAATCTAAGATAGGATTTCTTCGACTCTAACAAGTGTCTCAGTTCCATTCCACTTCTTCTTTTCTCTGTCAGGGACACTACTCCTTGGTGTTGATGTCATGATATTTGGGTCATACCCAACCAAAAATATGAATATGTTCCACCTCCTTCCCATCTTCTGCAACTCTTCCAGTACCGACAACTTGATTAGGAAAAAATGAAAAATGTAACGGTCAATCTCATGGCCTTTTGATTTTTCTTTGTCCACCATTTTCCTTGGGCTCTTGAAGAGATAAAAGGGCATTTCTAGAGGTTTCTTCCTTAGGAAATGGAGGAACAACCTTAAGTGATACTGATATGCAGTGTCAAAACGACCTTCACAAGAGAAATATTTTTGAATTACCAACAAAATTTCCCCATATTGTTTGGTTAGCCATGCTCTAGGGACTCCATTTGTCAGGTATGATCCCTGTGCTCATCCCTTGAGGAAATGATCACACTCTGTCATCCAAAATTTGGTTACTTTGGACCACTCTTCTCCATGTCTCGGTATTTATGTTGCGGTCACTATAGTGTTTTCATTCACATCCATTTCCAATGGACCCACCCTGGTCTTCTTGCCATCAAAATTTTGTACAAAATCATTGGATATTTTCTTGTCGTATCCCCGCAACTTCTCACAAAACCTGAGGTAGACTGAGTGATGGAAAAAGTGACGGGCAATAGAATTAGCGTCCAATATCCCCGTGTATTCAATCTCATAGTGTACCACAACCACACTCTTTTGGGTGTTATTCTTAGCGGTTGCTGCCTCCATGTCTATGCTTCGAACTCCAACTCTAGTTATTGACACCTGTGATAGTTCAAGAACAGTTGGGTTCTTCACATTAGCAACCTAGACCTCGAAACACACTCTCTAACTGATGGTTGTAACAACATTTTCCGAGCTGGTGATAATGACGAGGCTTTATATCTAGCACATGGATACTGACTCATGGAATGATGAAAAAGGCTTGGCGGTGACAAAAGGAAGGCATGAAATTATTCTACCACATTTTTCAGTTTGGAGAAATGACTGGGATACATCAATTTTATTTCATCATTAACTGATGGACCCTTAACGACTCATGATCTTTCTTTATGGACTACCGTAGCAGTGTCATTTTAAATCTATGACTTGGCACTACAAGAGTTTTAACACTTTTGTAGCGCCAATGGTTTACTTTTTTCATTTAACGCTATGAGAGTGGATAAATGACCAATACCTAATGGGGGAGACTAATTAAGGTGGTAGTTCATGGTTTTGAGTTTATATGACCACGGGTATGCCCTTGACCCCCTCCTAAGATTAACAAACAATGAACAAACACCCCCAACTTTAACCAAGTATCACTTATTTTTTCAACATGCAGGATATTTTGACCATAAAAAAAAACCCTAACATAGACCGACCAAGAGAACCAATGATGAACATGGGATGGGGAGTCAAACCCTGGCTCATGTTCAAGTGATAACACCATCTTTGGATGTCAGCTTCTTTTGTTCGAGAATTCAAATTTTCAAATCTATCATTTAAATTCTACAAGTCCTTACCATTGAGACCACTACTTCAGAAAGCATAGTAATGTTCACATAAACTTGTTGAAGAGAACTGACCATTGCGACAAAATAAAACTATGATTAATAACAATAAAATTTGGTGGATTTGTGCATGACGAAGTAGCCCATAAATAAATTGGAAGGTTATCATCTTGCACACTTCGAATCTAGTGAAGGGATGCAGAATCCCAGAGCATTAATGGCCGAATTTATGAACAATTTATGTCAAATTAAGTGAAAAGATTGTGAGTACATGGGTCATAAATTTCATATTGTAATTCAAGAAAGAACATTGCTTCAAATATGTCAAATCTGCATCGAATGACAAATGGAAATATGTGTGACCACGAGTGAATTTAATGACACTTTTCAAGTAATATTTACTCGTGTACAAAATCACATTAATTAAAATGTGGTCAACAAGCAACAAAATCAGTGATTTGATGTCGATAAATGATGCAGAGATGAACATTTGTGACATATCTAGTGTAGTAGAAATCACAGGAAGATGAATCAAGAATCATAAATTCGGGGGGGGGTGTCAAATACTAAGAGTATCCTTTTCTCATTGATGTCTAAGGGGGAGAATGAAGAATAAAAAACGAAGAATTGAAATTGAATACTAACGATGAAATATATGCACAAATACAAAATAAACAATTAAATGGCATGAACATAATGGGAGTATTTTACACATAGAAGAAGAGCTCACAGCTAGGGGGAGCTTAGTTTCAATTGGGCTTGACATCAATGCCAAAGGGGGATATTGTTGAACATTTGTGTCGTCATTGATGTCAAAGCATAAACCTGCAACAAATCTGATGTCAAAGAATAAGCAGACAAGATTGATATGAAACAAACAAGATGGGATTGATTTCAAACAAATGAGATGGATAACTTGAAGCCAATTTGAATAAATATATAAAATTGTTTGAATCCATTAGGTAGTGGCTCTCTGTGTAAGTAAATCCAGTTTGAATAAGTACATAGAGAAGAAGTGTGGAAGTTTAGGAAGTGCCTAAATCCCACCAAGACATGGGGCTCATGTGCACATAAACCACCAGGTTATTACACTCAAGTGCACAAAACGCCACAAGTATAATTTATCAAAGAATGCACCCCAACATAAGATGAGATAAGGTTAGCTTGACCAAGAAGTAAGAGAGTTGGGGCATCACTGAGTAAAAGAAATCCCAACTTGTGGGCACATCTCTTGAGCAAAATAGTGTATAAATAAGCAAGAGATAGAAGTATTGAAGTAAGTTTGAAGATGAAGTAGAGAAGATATTATGATTTGGAAATATTCTGATTCAGGGGTATCAATGAATCGTTGATCTATAAGTTCATACAAAGATACGGATTGTGCAAAATCGATGAATATGAACAACAAATAGTGTGAAAATTAGTAAGATACCCTATACCAAGATGTGTGAAGAAAATACACAATAAAATATGCAGATTGCACAAGTGTTGAAGTATAAGATGCAGATCACAGAATTGGTAGAGTGTTGTAGAGTGCATAAAATGTAGATATCATAATATCGCAAATCACATAAGTGTTGTAGTGTTTATATTATAATAGACAGTGTCACAAATCGCAGACCGTTGTCCCACAAATTAGAGAAGGATAAGATGCAAATCAGAGAATACACAAATAAGAATAGACATTAATCATAGATAAGACAGTCGTAGGTCTCAGTTCTTGATACACACATATTCATTTCATGGAGGCAGGAAGGGGCGATGAATGGGAGTTGTAGCTTCCTTCCAGTTGGTGCTAGAAAATACAATAACGAATTGGTGCTTCCTTCCAGTTGGTGTTGGAAAATGCAAATGGGAGTTGGTGCTTCCATTAAGTCGGAGATGAAGAAAATGAAGAGGAGATTATAGTCTTCAATCAAATTGGTGTATGAACAATTCGAGTGGGTTCTTACGCAAAAAGTATTGATATCTATTCATGTCAGATCTTGAAGTCAGCAAGTCGGTGCTTGTGAAAATGATATAAGTCATCAAGTTGATGCTTGGAATCAGGTTGGAGCATGAGTGAGTTTGTGCTCACAATTGGAGATTGGTGTATCCCACATATGTGATCATATATGTGTGTGTGTGTGTGTGTGTACAACTGTGTTATTGTTGTTTCAGCAAAAATGTTTTAAGTGGTGAAGATTTATTAAAGTGATACGTTATATACCGATTCACCCCCCCTCTCAATATATATAAGAATTCCAACATGTGTCTCATCAACGATGGCTCATCTACTCTAAGGAATTAACCTAGATTAGTAGCACCCCGGCCCCGTTGAGATAATGGACAGGTAACATTGCACTCCATAGATGAAAATTCATCATTGGTCATTTATTGAGTTGTTTCCCTTGATGTTCAACGTCAATAAATCTATTCAAATTTTGGGATTCATGATGTTTTTTGGATTCCATTTTGATAATCGGTGGAATTCCTTGCCCCTCTCAATACTTTCATTATCATTCGTTGCTCAAGGGATCTCTATCGTATACTATTTACATATTGTACATGCAGAAGATGTACTTAATGATCTTTTCTACAAAACTTTGTGTCAATCCCTTCCCAAGTCAAATAATTCCCTAATATTTCCCCATGTAGGATGATGGGAGATGTCTTAATGCCTCCCTTCCAATGGGTCTCTTCCCATTTAAGTCAACTCATCATGCTCTGGGAATGAGATATATAGTCTCGTTAGTATCGTGGGGATTGTAGTCATCAATGGAAGGTTCTCTTACTATTGGGTAGGAGGAATACATCAATGTATCCTACTCCATATATTCTACAAGTGTTTTACTCCAAGACATCTATTAACACTTGCTAGAATGTACTAAGTACCTTGGTTCTCATCAACATCATTAGTGGGTCACCTCAAATTTGTTAATGGTATAAATCAATGATTGGTAATCAGATGGTATCATCCATGTTCGAATTCAAATCATCAATTCACATGGGTAGGATTTGTACCTCTTGGTGGTTTCTGTAACACCCTGGTTTTGACCACGTTTGCATTAAAAATGTATATGATGTATATATTGTAATTAATCGCGGTGTGGAGCTAAAGGCAAAAGCCCCACCATTGATTTATCGTTTTATGTTCCGGCAATTAAAATCGATGCCAAAGGTGTATTTCATGCTAGCCGGCACAATATAATTGTGTCATCATGTAAATATGCAATTTAATTAAAAACCCCAACTAGCTATGTCTATGCAACAAATAATGAGATGGGGGCAAGATTTTCGTAAGGATAAGGAGGGGGGAATATTTAACCTTTGGGGCCAATGGGGAAAAGCCAGATGTCAAAGGGAGAACCCATGAAACAGTCAACTACCTTTCTTGTCACATTCACCCAATCATTTAATTCTACCATAAATTGGTTGAAGTAGTTATTGCATGGGGATGGGAGGAGTATGGGCAGGAAATTCGAATTTGGGGCAAGTAAACACCCAAAATGCATGCCCATTTTCCCACACACCCACGTTCTTCATTTGTTCACGCGGGGAAAGATTGGGAGTTTTTTTACCTTCACGTTTTTGCTCATTTTCCTCATCTTGCATGCACAGAAATCTGTTTTTGGTGTTGTTCAGCAAGTGGGCAAGGAATTTTTTTGTTTTGGGAGTTTATGGTAGTCATTTGGTTCTTGTAATGCCATAAACGTCCTCAAAATTCGTGGGCAAGGGAGATTCACATTTTTTGTTGTCTGTGGAGGCCGTTTTTTTCCCATGTGAAGCCAATGAACATTTGTTGAAATCGATTTTGGCTACTGGGGCTATTTTACCCACTTATCATTTCTTATTTTAGCTTCCAGGACATTTTATCCATGCCCAACACTGTAATTATGGTGTATTGAATTCGTTTTTGGCCACGTTAGGGCCAAAACATCCCTGGGAAATCGAATTGTTGTTAGGGGTTGCTCTTACCCTCCTTAGCAATTAATTTTGTGGCCGAACTGCTTTCCTAAATCCAGAAATTATGTATATTTCTATGTATGCAATTGGTCTTTGGACTGTGTAGGAGTGGGAAGGAGTTTGCTTGACAAACCTAGTGTTTTGCAGGAGCCTCATAGACAGAGCTAGAGGAATGGCTCTCTTCTCTACACCCAATGAATAGCACTGGAAGGGAATTCATGGCCTGAGGAACTATGCAGCAGAGAAGGGAATGATTCCTTGTGTTGGATGTGTGTGGATGTCTTAGGATTCAAGCTAGTTCTAGTGTAGGTACCCTTACATATTCAATGAGCCCACTAGCTTAGTAGACAATGCTCCCATCTCCTGATAATCTGATAAACCTAAACATAGCTTTGGATTGAGTGAGTTTGACATATATTTGGCTATGTGTGAGTCTGCTTAGTTTCCTTTTCCTTGGGGAAATCATGCCCAGCTCGGGGGCGACAGTGTTGCTGAGAGATTAAGCAGCACACTGGCCTATGTTTGGGTGGAATGTTGCAACGACATAGCTGGTTGCAGGGAGATTCATTCGAAGATAAGTATTCTTTTGTAACCACCCATGCAATTGTTTTGTTTATGTGAATTATGATGAATGTGTAAAATGCGTTGAATGCTTAAACTAAATGTAATTTTCTTCCACTGAATGTTAATTCTTTATGCATCTGTGTATCTTGAGTTCAATGCATTTTATTTTACGTTTTATGGGGCTAGTTTCCCGGATAGATAGTATATCAGTAGCATCCTCTTCGTCGGTCAGAGGGTTGGGGACGTTACAGTGTGGTACCAGAGCACGCGTTGCACCACGGGCCTCAAAGGGCCATGAAGATGCAATGACAGAGGCAAGGTTACCTCTGCCCAGCAGAGGAAAAATGAGAAACATAGGGAGCATTTCAAAAATTCTAAGTATGGAAAATATCGGATGACTTAAGCTGAGTCCATCCGACAAAGGAACCAAAGCAAGGAGAAAAAAATTTGAAAAATTTTCTAAGTTTGAATTTTTCCAAGTGTCTCGGCTGGGAGGAGCCGAAGGTCTCGGATGGGAGGAGCCGAATCTCGGATGGGAGGAGCTGAAGGTCTCGGATGGGAGGAGCCGAAGGAACCGAAGATATTGGCTGGGAGGAGCCGAAGGAACCAAAGGTCTTGGCTGGGAGGAGCCGAAGGCCTCGACTGGGTGGAGCTGAAGGTCTCGACTAGGTGGAACTGATGGTCTCGGCTGGGCTTAGCCGATACATCCGTTAAAAACCCAAGACCCAGCCGACAAGGAAAATGGAGAAGAAAAATTCAAAAAAAAATTCTAAATATAGGAAATCTCGAGAAAAGTTTTCTGATGTTGCTCGGGTGAAGCTCTTCGAGGCATATCGAATAACTTTCCAATGTCTCTCAGGACAAGCTCTCCGAGGCATCTCAGAAGAGAAAAGAATATCGAGCCGATGCATCAAAAGACAAACGGAGATCCAGCCGATGCATCGGAAGACAAAGGAAGATCGAGCCGATGCATCGGAAGACAAAGGGAGATTGCGCTGATGCGTTGAAAGACAAAGGAAGATCGAGTCGACGCGTCGAAAGACAGAGGAATATCAATCTGATAAGCGTCGAAAGGGAAATGAAGATCAACTCGCCGAGGTGTCAGAAAAATTGTCAACAGTGACCCAATACATCGAATGACTTGTTGGGAAGGGATCCGATCGGATGGAAAAAATGAGTTTTTCAGTGGGATTTTTCTGTGGAAAAGCAGGATTCCAGTGGGATTTAGAGGTGCTAAAATGGTGAAAAATGGCAGCAATCTTAAGCGCCAGATTGTGCAAAAATCAATTATTACAAAAAAGAAAAAAATGAGGGCGCTGCCCTCGACCCGCCCTGCAGTGGTGCAAGAAATCCACAAGGGGGCAATCCCCCTTGACCCCCATTGTCCCCCTGAGACCGTCATTCTTGGTGAAAAGAAAATTATGTGTTTTGACAAAGTTATCAATATAGTAATTTCCCAAATGCAGGTAAGTAATTATGAACTCATGATATTGTTATGCAGCTAACAGTTGTGTTTATTAACACATTTTGCAGAACGATAGTCACCTTCAAAGGAAACAGTCCACATAGAGCAGTTTCAAAATTTTCATTCTTGGTTGGGCCAAGATGAGAATCGACGACATGAAATATGCACAGGACCCCTATGAGTTCAAGGAAGATGCTATGGGAGAAAATGTCAGAGTTGGAAATGACGAGACAGAGTCCAATGGGAGGAGAAATCAAGAGACTCCCCAAGATATTGCAGCCACCATGAGGAACCTAAGGGTGGAGTTGCAAAGTTGCAGAGAAGACAATGAAAGGATGCTTAAGGCTCAAGAAGATCAAAATCAGATAAATGCAGCTATACTACAGAGTTTGACAGACATCCAGGGACAGATAAACTCTAGGCATCAGGAAGATAATCCAGAAAGAAGTAGGAGTAGCGCCAGGGGAGATTCCCGTAAAAGGTCTCATATCTCTAGGAGGGCTTCTAGGGATAGAAGGAATACTCCAAAATGGACTACCAGTGGTTCATCTGATTTTGAAAAACCTAGTGGGGATTCAAGCTCTCCATCTCGCATGAATAAGAGGAGGATATGTTACAAGAACAATTCACGAGATAAATTCAAAAAGGCAATGCCTCCTACTTTTAATGGTGAGGTCAAGACTGGTCAAGAAGTTGTGGCTTGGCTTCTTGGGATGAGGAAGTATTTCCAAGTTCAAGACTACTCCGAAAATATGAAAGCAAGGGTAGCTATATTCAATTTTACTGAAAGAGCATCCATATGGCGGGAACACCATAGACACGTAAAGAAGGTTGATGAAAGAATAATGGTGTGGAAACAATTCAAGAAATACTTCAAGCAGAAGTACCTCTCTGACAGGTACTATGATGATAAGATTAAATAATTCCATGAGCTGAGATTGGGACAATAGACCATGGAAGAGTATGCAAATAATTTCCTATAACTATTAAGGTATGTCAGGTACATCAAAGATGAAAAAGTGAAGATCCAACGTTTCCTAAGTGGATTGCCTCAGATTTACAAAGACAGAATTGAGTTTTATGAACCTAGAACTCTTGAAGAAGAAATAACGAAGGCTACGTATTGCTATGAGCAAAGCAAAGGCAAACCTAATTATCATAAGACATGGAAGGACAAAAAGAATGAGAAGTCTAACCAAAGGAAGAAATGTTTCAAACCTTCTAACTTCAGGAATCAACAAAAGCAACCATCACAAGCTGAGAAGCATCCAGCCAGAGTGACGAGAGAGAAACCAAGAGATCCACAGTAGAACAGGGAACCACTCCAATGTTGGAAATGTGGAGGACCCCACATGCACAGGAATTTTCCACTCGAGAATGAGAGTTCAAGGCTGGATTACAACATTCAAGAAGGAGAAATAGTGGGTCAAGTAGCAAGGGTCGTCCCTAGGATTTATCCAGCACTGGAGGACTGCCAGGCAGATCACCAATCAACTGTGGTTGAAGTTGCAGGTAAGATTGTTGAGCAATCTATTTTTATTTTTATTGACCCTGGTTCTACTCATAGTTATATTACCCCTAAATTAGTGGAGATTTGTGATTTTAAGAAAGTAAAGCACATCAAGTCTTGGTTAGTTCACCTAGCCATTGGAACTAAGAGAAAGGTTAGTGGAGTGGTAGAGAAATGTCCATTGGTCATGAATGGATTGGTCACTTGTGTAGATCTGAATGCTCTACCACTTGGTTCCTATGATGTTCTCATTGGAATGGATTGGTTAGAAGCTCACAGGTTAAATCTTGACTGTTTTAAGACTTTCGAATGCATGGATGAAGAAGGGAACCCAATAGTTGTAAGAGGCATTCCAAAGATGATTTTTGTGAGGAATATTTCAGTCATGCAGTTGAAGAAGTCCTATAGGAAAGGTTTTCAGTTGTATGCAGCTCATATTTTGGAGGCAACGGAGGATGAAACTCCTAGGCTGGAGGAATTTCATGTGTTGCATGAATTCAAGGATGTTTTTCCTGATGAGATTCCAGGGCTTCCTCCAAAGAGGGACATTGATTTCACAATTGAACTTGTGCCAGGAGCAGCACCAGTGTCCAAGACACCCTACATAATGAGTACACCTGAGATGCTAGAGTTGAAGATGCAACCACAGGAGTTGTTGGAGAAGACGTATATCAGGCCGAGTGTGTCTCCTTGGGGAGCACCAATTCTATTTGTAAAGAAGAAAGATGGTACACTTAGGTTGTGTATTGATTATAAACAATTGAACAAGGTTACTATGAAGAATAAGTACCTGCTGCCTAGGATTGATGACCTCTTTGATCAAATGAGAGGAGCAAAAGTATTTTCCAAGATTGAATTGAGGTCTGGTTACCATCAGGTGAGAATCAAGGATGAAGACATTCATAAGGCAGCCTTCAGAACAAGGTAAGGACATTATGAGTTTGTAGTGGTACCATTTGGTCTCACAAATGCACCAGCTACATTAATGTGCCTTATGAACAGTTTCTTCAGCATGTATTTGGACAAATTTGTTCTTGTTTTCCTTGATGACATTCTTATTTATTCTAAGAATGAGGAAGAGCCTGAAGAAAAATTGATATTGACATTGCACTTGCACAGGGAGCATCAGCTCAGCAAGTGTGACTTCTATAGAGATAGAATTAAGTATTTTAGGTCACATTATCTCAGACGAGGGTATATCTGTGGACCCTGAAAAGATTGAAGCCACTATGAATTGACCTACTCCAAGAAATGTGACAGATGTAAGATCTTTCATGGGACTTGCAGGATACTACAGGAGATTCATTGAAGGATTCTCCAAAGTTGCACATGCCATCACTTCTTTGCAAAAGAAGGGGATAAAGTTTGAATGGACATCAAGATGTGAAGGAAGCTTCTAGCAGTTGAAGAATCTTCTCACCAGTGCACCAGTATTGAAAGTTGCAGACCTAGAGAAATATTTTGTGGTGTGTATTGATGCATGCAGACAAGGGCTTGGAGGAGTCCTTATGCAAGACAACCACATGATATGTTATGAATCAAGAAATTTGAAGGAACATGAGAAAAACTATGCAACTCATGATATATAACTTCCAGCCATAGTACATGCTCTCAAGATGTGGAGGCATTACTTGATGGGAAGAAGATTTGAGTTAAGGACAGACCATTGTGGTCTGAAGTATTTTTTTGATCATCCTACTTTGAATGCTAGGCAAGCGATATGGCTAGAGTTTTTATGTGAGTTTGATTTCGAAATCAAGCACATAAAAGGAAAAGAGAATAAGGTAGTTGATGCACTCAGCAGGAAGGTGCAGGAAATGCATGTGGAATCTCTTAGTATTTTCCAATCATATTTGAGGTAGTATATTGTTAGTCATACTACTAAAGATGAAATGTATGTGCAGGTAAAAGACAAATTGCAGCAGCAAAGTCTTGAGAAGAGGTATGAGGGATATAAATTGGAAGAAGATCATTAGAGGAAATTTCAATTTAAAATGGGCCTTCCAAAAATAATACAAATTCCATGTCATCATGTATTAGCCAATCAAAATTCTTTAAAATTCAAAAGGGGAGCACCTATTAAACAATTTTTTAATATAAATTTGGGGATATGTATCATAAAAAAAATACCTTTTTTCTTCGTATTTTCGACATATCTCCCTGTGTTTTTACTCAAATTTCGATTGGGAGAGCTCATTGGATGTGGAATTAAATTCCACATCCAACGAGTACCCACTTGAAATACTTTTGACGGGCCTCGCTACCCCAAAAACAAGAAATACCTGAAAAAACGTGATGATGACATCATCATCACATTTTTTTAGGTATTTCTTGTTTTTGGGGTAGCGGGGCCTATCAAAAGTATTTCGAGTGGGTACTGGTTGGATGCGGAAAATTCCGCATCCAATGAGCTCTCACATCATCATCATGTTTTTCAGGTATTTCTTGTTTTTGGGGTAGCGGGGCCCGTCAAAAGTATTTCGAGTGGGTACTCGTTGAATGCGGAATTTAATTCCGCATCCAATGAGCTCTCCCGATTGAAATTTGAGTAAAAAGATAGAGAGATATGTCGAAAATACGAACAAAAAAGTAGTTTTTTCTTTTCTTCCTCCAAAATTAATAAATATTATTTTATTATTTTAACTAGTATTTTATTAATTTTTCTTAGGAGGCCCATTTTTCGGCAAGTGGGCAAGGAATATTTTTCGTTTTGGGAGTTTATGGTAGTCATTTGGTTCCTGTCATGCCATAAACGTCCTCAGAATTCATGGGCAAGGAATATTTTTTCGTTTTGGGAGTTTATGGCAGTCATTTGGTTCATATAATGCCATAAACGTCCTTAGAAATCGTGGGCAAGGGATATTCACATTTTTGTGGTCTGTGGAGGCCATTTTTTTCCCACGTGAAGCCAATGAACATTTGTTGAAATCGATTTTGGATCCTGGAGCTGTTTTACCCACTTACCATTTCTGATTTTAGCTTCCAGGACGTTTTATCCATGCCCAACACTGTAATTGTGGTGTATTTAATTCGTTTTTGGACACGTTAGGGACAAAACGTCCCTGGGAAATTGAATTGTTGTAAGGGGTTGCTCTTACCCTCCTTGGAAATTAATTTTGTGGCCGAACTAATTTCCTAAACCCATAAATTATGTATATTGTTGTGTATGCAATTGGTCTTTGTACGTTGTAGGAGTGGGAAGGAGTTTGCTTGACAAACCTAGTGTTTTGCAGGAGCCTCATAGACAAAGCTAGAGGAATCACTCTCTTCTCTACACCCTCTGAATAGCACTGGAAGAGGATTCATGGCCTGAGGGACTGTGCAGCAAAGAAGGGAATGATTCCTTATGTTGGGTGTGTGTGGATGTATTAGCAGACAAGCTAGTTCTGGTGTAGGCACCCTTAGCTCTTCAATGAGCCCACTAGCTTAGCAGACAATGCTCCCATCTCCCGATAAACCCAAACATAGATTTGGCTTGGCTGAGTTTGACATATCTTTGGCTATGTGTGAGTCTGCTTAGTTTCCTTTTCCTTGGGGAAATCATGCCTAGCCTGGGGGTGGCAATGTTGATGAGAGATTAAGGAGCACACTGGCCTATGGTTGTGTGGAACATTGCAGCCACATAGCTAGTTGCGGGGAGCTTCATTTGAAGATAAGTATTCTTGTGTAATCACCCATGCAATTGTTTTGTTTATGTGAATTATGATGAACATGTAAAATGTGTTGACTGCTTGAACTAAATGTAATTTGCTTCCGTCGAATGTTAATTCTTTATGCATCTGTGTATCTTGAGTTCAATGTATTTTATTTTACGTTTTATGGGGCTATTTTCCCAGATAGATAGTATATCGGTAGCTTCCTCTTCATCGGTCGGAGGGTTTGGGACGTTACAGTTTGGATGGAAGACCTTGGGCCAATAATAGCATCCTCACAATTTGATATTTCCCAAGTTGCACAACATTGTACCACACCTCATGTGACATTGATACCATTGGGAGAACCATTACTCAGCTCAGTTACATAATGTTCTCATGATGCATGATGAGACATATATCCACTTTTTATCTATTCATGTATATGATCTCTATATTGAAATAGATCCATTGTGTATATATATGTGGCTATGATATCCTAATTGGCATGGATCCATTATGTATCATTTGCATGGATGTGACCCACCTATATATATCATATGTATCCACTTTGTATTCTTTTGTGGCCATGATCACTACATCATTTATATATGTCATGGATCCGCAGTGTATACTATTTAGCAGTCATATTCTATCATTTTGAGCATTGATATGTCCATTTCGGGGAAAAGAATGTTTGGCACCTTATCTCTATTGTAGATACTTTTTTGGAACTAAGAGTTTCATAATATCAGTCGTATCTTCTTTATGTCTCATTCCACCACTTATTATAATGTATTTTGTCCATCATGTTCATTTCTAACCTTTCACATCATGGGGCATATGTTATGGATCAAATTTACACTTCTTCGTCTATGGCAACAATTCAGAAGACGACACTCAAAAAGGTCGATTTTCGCTCACAAAAGGACACTTAGGGATGGAAGATCTTGTGATTTTACCCCTATTAATGGTCCTGATCCCTAAAAACAACATCCTAGCATCAATCAAATCAATTTTGAGAGTTCCAACCATAAATTAGGAAATATTCACATCATGCCAGTTCATTAGGAGTGAATTCACTAATTATTTGCATTCTCCTATATCATTGGAAATGAGCCAAATCACACCTTGCTAGTTCGTTATGAGTGAATGCATAAAAAACCATCAATTCACATCTCACATACTAACAAGAAGTGAATCATTCATAATTTTCCAAGGAATTAAGCACGAATTCCCCATAATTTCATGATATATATATATCATTTTTCGCTCACAAAAGGACACTATGGATGGAAGATCCTGTGATTTTACCCCTATTAATGGTCCTGGTCCTTCAAAACAAAATCCTAGCATCAATCAAATCAATTTTGAGAGTATCAACCATAAATTAGGAAATATTCACATCATGCTAGTTCATTAGGAGTGAATTCACTAATTATTTGCATTCTCCTATATCATTGGAAATGAGCCAAATCACACATTTCTAGTTCGTTATGAGTGAATGCATCAAAAACCATCAATTCACATCTCGCATACTACAAGAAGTGAATCATTCATCATTTTCCAAGGAATTAAGCATGAATTCCCCATAATTTCATGAAAAAAAATATTAAAATTCGAAATATGGGAGTTAAGGAAGTTTTACACTGGTTGCACCTACCTAAACCACATGGTAACCATTTACAACTATTTTATCCAAACATAAAAGAGAAATAAAATGGACCAAGAGGAGGACACCTAGACACCCAATGTTATGTTGGAGTAATCACTCACACACCCTTCATCCCTTCCTATCAACAATTCCTATTGTTAATCTCGTATATCCCTGAACATTGAAGTGTCATCCTCATGTAACTTCATCGAGCATATACATGTTATGGACCATAATTTGCACCCTACACACCACATAATGTAACCATGGAAAATGCATGCGGGGCAAGGAATGTGGAGAAAAATACTCACCTTCACAACCACATATTCCTACATTGTTAAAGAGAGGACATTTTCTTGTAAAATGTGTTTGAATCTTCGTAAATAAATATAAGCATGACTGTGTATTTCATTAATATGATACACATAAATATGTATGAGATATGATCATTGGTTTCATCTTCAATGGGGATCTTAAACTTCAATATGACTCTTTATATTCACCTATCTCCTTTCTCCTAAAGTATCTAAGAAATTTTTTCCCTTATGATATTGAAATTTATGGGCTAGAGTATCTTGATATATCTCCTCTGCGATGTCATAGTTTGACAAAATCCTGATGAGCCAAAAGAAATTTATGGTAACTTTCACAAAACTTGTCTTTTTTGTGCCTTTCAAGAGAGAAACTTGTATGACCTACCATGTGTCCTATTTTTAGATCTACTTCATAAAACTTTCCCAAAAACACTATTATTTGTCTTATTTATGATGCAACTAGTGCTACTCAATTTGAAGCTTGAAAGATTCATATATAATAGTGTTACCTAAACACATGTTTGAGACTATCTTTTGGACTAGTCAAAAACTTTAACTTCCATAGAATATAACTTCGAACTTATAGTGAACCAGAAACTAAAATTCTTACTATAGGTATATTCCTAAATCTCTAGGCTCTAGGAAAAATTCTAAAAATTCCCCATTGACTTCTCAGAAGGAGGTTGTTAGTTTTTCTTAAGATCTCATTTAATTATCTAGGATCTTTATCTGAAAGAATAATAAGTATAGCAAGATGCATAAGATGTAAAAGATACACACGACACAAATATTTTCATCGGGGAAACCATAAAGAAGAAAGCCCCGCAAACTTCTTCAGAATAGTAAGATGATCAAAAGCATTAATAAGAAATGTTTAGCAGCTATATTTATCTCTTCCTCTAACTTTTGTTCTCTCTCATGCGCCTTAGAGAGTGTGTGAGGTGTGTGTAAATGAGGGAGAGCACCTCTGTATTTATACACTTTCAATTCACTGAACAAATATAAGACTTGAGCCTACATGTCATCTCACATGCGGCCCACTTCTCCTAAAGAGATCATAATTACATATTGCATGATGTCACACTGGGGACTATTGAGCCGATTTAAAAAGGAGGTTGTACCTGAAGGTCTAGACACAATTTAGACATCCCGTAAAGGGGTAACACACATCCCCAATGGGGGTACAACAACATACAATGATAATATACATAATATACATCCCTCTTAACTAGGAAGGTATTCTCGCTCTACAGATTCATCAACATATATGGTCAGGTATTCATCGCATCATCATTATCACGGAGTCATAGAGTATTCATCATAGTTGCTTCCATAATCTTCTTATAATTTGATAATCGTCCCATACTATCTATCATCAGAATTTTCTACAGTGTCAGCCCTTTTTCATGTTGGATATATGCCTAGTCCTCTGCTAGGTCTTCATCACATCTCGAGCAATCCTTCATGTAGAATCTTTCCAGGATATTCTTCACGTTTCCATGAAAATATCTTCCATCTTCTACCTTCATCTCATCGTATCCAGATCATCTCTTTTGTCTTGAACGAGACAAAACAACAAACAACCAAAGCATCTACGGTTGACCCGCGTTCTATTAAAAGAATCGCCTAGGTGCACCTCTTGTGCTTCATGACATTATCATCTCAGCATGGGAACTTCATATATCTCATATATATGGTAGTACTAATTACGACCCAACAACCTGCTACACTAGGACCTTTTTACGTTCTTATGGTCAACCTCAAGGAATTACATCTAAACAACCTATGTCCAAGATCTTTTCCATTCATATAACCTTTGAGACATATTACATCCTAGTAACCTGCGTACCACTCTAGGGCTTAGTATTTACACTTGGACAACCCATGGGATGTATTACATCCGAATAACATGCGTAACACGCCAGAGCTTAGTATTTACATTCAGATAACCCGTCTCATTTCCCATGTGAGATAATATGCTTTGTATCAAGACTGATTACATCCAAGGATAACCTGCGAGCTTCTCCAGGATGTTATATCCAAGGATAACCTATAGGACTAATTACGTCTGAGCAACCTACAAACTTCGTCGGGATGTTACTATTAAACAACCTATCTTTCTAGCTATGCTAGAACACATCACTCCCTTTTTTGAGGGATCTCGATCTAGAGCACACCAAGTATTTCTCTGAATTACTTGAACTTCACTCTCACAAGAGGATTGGTCAACACATTAATTATTTTCTCTTTTTTTTCCATGTACTAGAACTTCACTACTCCTATCTGCACCATATCCCTGATATAGTGAAAGTTGATCTTGATGTGCTTCTACTTGTCATGGAACACTGGGTTTTCCGTCACCTTCACACAACTCTAATTGTCGAATAAGATGCAAGTCACATCTAACTGGAGATCAAATAAGTCATACAATAGCTTTCGTAGCAACACCGCCTCGCAACTAGCCGAGCAAGCAGCAACATACTCTGCCTTGGTTGTACTTAGCGCCACACATTATTGCTTCCTGTTGAACCAGGATATCATGCCAGATCCTAAGTTGAAGCAGCAACTTAAGGTGATATTCCTATCAGTGGTGCTACCTGCCTAGTCTAAATCAACATAACAGTGTAGGCTAATCTTCTTATTCACATCATATTGGAGCCCATAATCCACTGTACCTTTTAGGTACCTCAGAACATGCTTTAGCGCTATGAGTTGAACCTATATCGGATCCGTCAAGAACTGGATCAAGGTGTTCACCGCAAAACATATGTTTGGTCTCATATTCATCAAATACATCAATGAGCCAATCAGCTGACGATACATCGTGGCATCGACATTCTCGGATGAAGCATCACTCAGAAGCTTCAAGGTAGATGCCATAGGTGTGGCCATAGCCTTGCATTCCAACATTATAAATCTCTTCAGAATTTCCACTGCATACTTCCCTTACCCAAGGAATATTCCATCTTCACTCTACCACACTTCCATGCCTAAGAAGTAGTGCATCATACCTAGGTCTTTCATCTCGAACTCAGTAGCAAGTCTCCTTCTTGTATCTGTAATGAGTTCCTCGTTTCTTGTTAGAAACAAGTCATCGACATATAGCAGGAGTATCACTGGTCTTTTGTCTTCTACCTTGAATTAGAGCTTGGAATCTTCTTTACTCTTGGTAAATCCCAATCTCATCAAGAAGCTATCCATCCTACCGTACCATGTCCTCAGTGCTTGTTTTAAAACCATACAAGGCCTTATTCAATTTTCACACATGGGTCTTCCTATCACATGTCTCAAATCCCAGTGGTTGTTCTACATACACTTCCTCTTCGAATACAGCGTTCAAGAAAGTTGTCTTGACATCCATCTAGTGTACTTTCCATTTCATAACTAATTCCAGAGCAAGTATGGTCCTTATGGAATTGTACCTCACCATGGGTGCAAATGCCTTCTTTATGTGAGAAGCCTCATGCTATGAATCTTGCCTTATGTTTCTCGATATTTCCATCTATCGCATGCTTGATCTTGTAGATACACTTTGAAGTCATGACATACTTCTTCTCCAGCCTCGGAATAACCTCCCAGACATCATTCTTCATGATCGATTGATATTCCTCGATCATCATATCCTTCCATTATTTATTTCTTGTATCCTTTTCATAGGTGGAAGGTTCTTTATCAATGATGCCACATAGCAGGGCCACATAGCTATTTAAGACATTTTCCCTTTTTCTCTCTCTATGTAGTCCTTCTAGAGCTCCACACCTTTCATCTTCTCATAAGAGCTCCTGTGACCATGTTGGTTTCCTCTTTTGGAAGTCTTTGTCAAGGAATGTCTCGATCGTCTCTTATGGTTCTGTCATGTCGTGATATTTAGGGTCTTCGAGAATTGATTCTCCAATTTCCATGTCTTAGACTCATGTCTCTTCAGGTTACTCAACTTCTTGGATAGGATTCCTCCTAGATATGAAGTATGTTGAGTCTTCATCAAAGGTTACATCTCTACTGATGTCGATCTTCTTGAATCCTGGGAAGTATATTCAGTGGTCCTTTGATGAATCATTGTATCCTACGAATACACCCTTCCTCCCAGAAAGATTGAGCTTGGTCCTTTTCTCCTTTGGGACATGTATGTACACCAGACAACCAAATATTCTCAGATGGCTGACTTCAAGTTTCACTCCTGATAAGGCCTCTTCAGGAGTCTTGTTTTCAATTACTCATTGAGGAGTACGGTTCTATACATACACAATTGTTCTTGCTACCTCCTCCCAAAGGTGCATAGGAAGATACTGGTCAAGCAACATTGCTTTAGCTGCTCCCATTATGGTTTGGTTCTTTCATTCTGCAACCCCATTTTACTGAGGATTGTATGGAGTGCTCAACTCCCTCTTGATCCCATATTCTTTGCAGAATTCCTTTAATTCTTCCTAAGTGAACTCGTCGCCATTATCTGGCCGTAGAATCTTAATCTTCCTATCTGTCTAGTTTTTGACCAAGGCTTTATATTCCTTGAACTTACTGAAAACTTTACTTTTCTCTTTCAAGAAATGTATCCAAGTTTTATGTGAGAAGTCATATATAAAGGAAACATAGTACACATACATGCTTAATGAGATAGGAGACATGGATCCACATACATCCAAGTGTACAATATTCAATATTCCTTTAGCCTTGCTATTGCTACTAGGAAATGTCTTCTTTGCATTCTTTCCTTTTGCACATCCTTTGTAAATTCCCTCATGTTTTTCCTAGATCTCTGGAAATCCTGAAGCTACTTTTATTTCCATCGGTAGTGCTCTGTAGTGCACATGTTTAAGCCTTCTATTCCACGGTTCATTTGGTTCAAATGACTCATGAACCAATGTTTATTCATGTTGTCCTTTCAACTTGTACAAACCTTCATATTCTTCTCCAATTATTGTTGCATCCTCTATTGTCTTTCCTCTGGGCCACATCAGAACTTGACCATCGACAAATACAACCCTAATTCAGTTTGCATATAGTGCAGATATTGATAGAATATTCTTCTTCAATACTAGAACATATAGCACATCCTTCATCTTTAAGTATTTCTCGAAGTCAAGCTTGTATGAAGCTTTGCCACCCCCTTTTATGGGGTATTGATAATCATCCCCAAGTTTCACCTTATGAGGTGACTCATGTTCAGACATATTGACGAATGATTCCTTATATCCTGTCATTTTTTTGGAAGCTCCACTTTCCATGAGCCAATCATTGCTTCCATGTGTGATAGTGCCAGTAAGTACTGATATTAGCACATACTCATCATTCTTCTCTTGTTTGAATCTTTTGTTTGTTGGTTCATCATCTTCATAAATATGAGCATGGTGTCTCCTTTTCTGGATGGGACAATATCTTGCCAAGTGTCCCCTTTCATCACAAGTATAACATCGAACATTTGAAATATCTCTTTTTCCATTTTTCTCTTCTTCAGTTTCTTGTCTTTCTTCTTGTTGTGATGAAAATTCTCCTTCCTTTCCTTCTTGAAATTCTTCCTAGTGTAGACTACAAGAGCTTGATCTTCGGTTGCTCCCATTTTTTCTTCTCTTGTCACAAGTCTAGCTTCTTCTTGTGCACATTCTTCTCTAAGTCTGCTGAAATATATCAGCTTCCTTCTTGCACAAATCTCTTGAATGAATCATTCCCATGATCTAGGGAGACCATTCAAGGTAGTCATCACAAGGTCTCCTTCTTTGAAATTTTCTTCAACTGCTTCAAGTTGTTCTTTGATTTGAGCAACCCTACTGAAGTAAGACAATATGTGTCCTCAAAGTCATTTTCTGATTGATGTTCTTTACTTTGAACATCTTTTTCAAAGTATCATATACTTCCTTCAGTGTCTTGAATGCAGACACATGGGGAATGAGGTGATCCTTAATAGAATCAACAATGATTCTCTTATCCTTAGCCATGCTTCTATTATGAGCAGCCTTAACCTCATCTCCCTCTAGTTCTTGAACATCTCCATTAATAAATTGATCCAAGTCATTTTCTTCAAGGATCAGAGAGATCATGTACTTCCATGCTCGGAAGTTATCATCTCCTCCAAGCTTGTCCTTAAGCTGAGTATGGTGATTCATCTTTTCAAAATGAGAACCTCAAATCGAAATAGTAAATATTTGGATCTTACCAATTTGAGGTGTCTAACCAAGTTCTGGAGTAGGCTGACCTAGGGTTTGTTAGAGAAACCCTAATTTTCCAAAATTGGAGTTTGGGAATTATGTTTGGACAGAAAGATGTTGCTCCTATAGGTGAGTTGCTTAGCTAGGTCACTTTCTGAAAACTAAGGTGGAAAGCCTCCGATACTTGATTCCCTAGTTCCTCCTGGTAGCAGTTGCAGCTAAAATTTGAAACTTCTCTTATTCAAAAACTGCTACCGCCAAAAGATTCTCCCTAGTGAGGCGAGTTATCCTAGCCCTCTTTGCTTGATGATCTATGGAGAGAACACCTTCAACTAGGAAGCCCTAGTTCCCGTAGATGCACAATGCCTTCTTTCAGAGAGGCTCTGATACCATGTTATTTTTTTCTTAATATCTGATTAGCTTATCTAGGATCTTTATCTAGAAGAATAACAAGTACAACAAGATGCATAAGATGTAAAATCTACACACGACACAAATATTTTCACCGGGGAAACCATAAAGGAGAAAACCCTGCAAACTTATTCACAATAGTAAGATGATCAAAAGCAGTAATAAAAAATGTTCAGCAACTATCTTTCTCTCTTCCTTTCAATTCCTTTCTTTCTCATGCGCCTTAGAGAGTATGTTAGGGAGAGCACCTCCCTATTTATAACCTTTCAAGCCACTGACCAAATATAATATTCGAGCCTACATGACATCTCACATGGGGCCCACTTCTCCTAGAGAGACCACAATTACNGAGCCCCTCCCTATTTATAACCTTTCAAGCCACTGACCAAATATAATATTCGAGCCTACATGACATCTCACATGGGGCCCACTTCTCCTAGAGAGACCACAATTACATATTACATGATGTTACAGTGGGGACTATTCCCTGACTTACAATGGAGGTTGTACCTCAAGGTCTAGACACAATTTAGACATATAGTTAAGGGGTAACACACATCCCTAGTGGGGGTACAACAACATACAATGATAATATACATTAGAATATCTTCCAAAGTTACAAATACATCAACATAGCTTGTATCTCATCGACAATGACTCATCTTCTCTGAGGCATTAACCTATAGACGTATCACTCTAGCCTTTTTTACATCATTGGCAGGAAACCTTCCACTCAACAGATGAGAATTCATCATTGGTCATCGATTGAGTGGTTTCTCTTGATGTTCAACATCAATAAATCTATTCACATTTTGGGATGTGTGACGTACTTTGGATTCTATTTTCATCATTGGCGTAAGTCATCATCCCTCTTAATAACTTTCATTATTTGTTTCTTCTCAATGGGTATCTACCATGTACTATTTACATATGGTACATGCAGGAGACGTACTCGGTGATATTTTCTACAAAACTTTGTCTCAATCCCTTCCCATGTCAAATAAATCCTTGATATTACTTCATATTGGATGATGGGGGATGCCTTAATTCCTCCCTTCCAATGCGTCTCTTCCAATTCAATTAACCCATCATGCTCTGAGAATGAGATATAGAGTCTCGTTAGTACCTTGAGGCTTGCAGTCATCAGTGGAAGGTTCCCTCGATATTGGGTAGTGGGAATACATCAATGTCTCATAATCAATATATTCTACAAGTTTTTGACTCCAAGAAATCTATTCACACTTGCTAGAATGTACTAAGTACCTCAGTTCCCATCATCATCATCAATGGGTCACCTCACATTTGTTAACAATATATATCAATGATCAGTAATCAAATGGTATTCTCCGTCTTCGAATTCAAATCATATATTCACATGGGTAGGATTTGTACCTCTCAGTGGTTTGGATGGAAGACCTTGGGCCAACAATAGCATCCTCACAATTTGATATTTCCCAAGTTGTGCAAGATTGTACCACACCTCAAGTAACACTGGAACCATTGGGAGAACCATTACTCAGCTCGGTTACATAATGTTCTCATGATGCACAGAGATACATAGATACACTTTGTATCTATTCATGTCTATGATCTCCAAATTGACATAGATATAATGTGTATTTATTTGTGGCTATGATCTCCAAATTGACAAATATATAATGTGTATTTATTTGTGGCTATGATATTCTAATTGACATGGATCCATTATATATCGTTTTCATGGTTGTGACCCACTTATATATATCACATCGATCCACTTTGTATTTTTTGTGGCCATGATCACCACATCATCAAATATTGTTGGATTTATCTTATACTGAGAGGGGGGTGAATCAGTTTAAATCGTGGATTTCTAATTATTTCATAATTGAGTAATTTTCACCGCTTAAAAACTTTTTCAGCTGAAACAGTAATATAAACAGTTGCACACAAAAACAGAAGAATAATTATATATATAATGAATTATTCAATCAATGGGAATGGAAATCTCCAAATATGAGCACCAACTCATTCGGGCGTCAAACTTATCCACATGAAAAAACCTATAAAATACCTCGATTTGTGTGCACTACAACTTGTAGATATGAGGCACAAACTCACAGAAGACTACAATCTCCAATTCTTTCTTTAGCTTAAACTGAATGGAAGCACCTACTCCCAAATTATATTTACCAGCTCATACTGGAAGGAGGCTCCAACCCCCTAATTGTTTTACCAGCTACCACTATAAGGAAGCACCGATTCTCTGATTTTTACTGGTTGCTACTAGAAGGAAGATACGACTCTCTCTTCCTTTCACCGTCCTTCCTCCCTGATAATTTTTACTAGCACCTACTAGAAGGAAGCTCCAACTCCCTTATCCTTTCCCCTTCTTGCGTCCCTGATATAGAAATAATTGTGTATGAAATAACTAGAATATGCAAATTAGCTTGTTTGTAAAGTACAACTATTGTATATCTTCTGGTATGCGAAATGTGTTTGATTATCTACAGTAAAACAACCAGTTTCCTTATCTTCAATGTGCGACTTGTTTATGTGACTTTTCTGCACTTATGCACTGCTTAGTCATTTTTGTGATTGAAGGTATTTGGCATTTACCGAGTATCACTTTCGCACTAGTGCTCTTCTTACTATTCATCCTCTATTGATCTGCACAGTTCGGATCCGCTGCATAAAGACTCTTTCTGCGATTAACGAGCCATTGATGCCCCGAGAAAACAAAGCTTTCCCAAAACAGATTATCTTCAAGTCTTAATTTTACAAGGTTATTTCAACACATCCATATATTGCTTATTTATACTCTTTCTAACTCAATAGATGTTCCCACTTGTTGAAGGTACTTTTACTTGAATAATTCCCCCAATTGTTTGCATCTTGATCAAGTTACCATCTATGTCGACGTGCCACTTATCGTAATTCAACTTTGTGGGGTTTGGTGCACATATGCAAGTTTCATTATGGGACTTTCACACACAAGTTCATATCTCATTTTCTTCTTCATAGGTCACATACCAAAGCAGTATTTGTGCACATATATCATTTTTCGTATTCTTCTTTCAAGGTTGTTATATGAGCACATATGACCCATGTCATAGTGGAATATTTACACTCTCTAAACTTCCACGTGTTTCTCTATGTATTTCTTCAAAGTGCATTTTTATTAGAAACCATTCATTTTATTTTCGACATAAATGATAACACTTGGGTTCAACATTTATTCCTTTGACATTAATGATGACACATGTTCAACACATATGTCATGGATCCATAGTGTATACTATTTAGTGGCCATGTTCTATCATTCTGAGCATGGATATGTCCATATTTAGTGTATACTTGAATAACTCCCCCAGTTGTTTGTGTCTTGATCAAGTTACCATATACGTCGACATGCCATTCATCGTAATTCAACTTTGTGGGGTTTGGTGCACATATTCCATTTTCATTATGGTACTTTCACACACAAGTTCATATCTCATTTTCTTCTTCATAGGTCCCATACCAAAGCAGTATTTGTGCACATCTGTAATTTTTTTGTGTTCTTCTTTCAAGGTTGTTATATGCACACATATGACCCATGTCATAGTTGGATCTTTGCACTCTCTGAACTTCCACATTTTCTCTATTTATTTCTTCAAAGTGGATTTGTATTAGGAACCCTTCATTTTCTTTTGACATCAATGATAACACTTGGGTTCAACATTTTGTCCTTTGACATTAATGACAACACATATGTCATGGATCCATAGTGTTTACTATTTAGTGTCCATGTTATATCATTTTGAACATGGATATGTCCATATCAGGGTAAAGAATGTCTGACACCTATCTCTATTGTTAGTGCTTTGTGGGAACTAAAAGTTTAGAATCTCGGCTTTATCTACTTTGTGTCCCATTCCACCACTTATTATAAAGTATTTTTCTCATCATGTTCCCTTCTAACATCGTACATTAGGTGGAATCTACTATAGATAAAATTGACACTTCTCCATCTGTGAAAACAATTCAAAATATGTCACTCAAAAGTGTCATTGTTTGCTCACCAAAATGACACTTATGGATGGAAGAACTTATGATTTTACCCCTATTGATGGCCCTGACCCCTAAAAATAAATTCATAGCATCAATACAATCAATTTTGAGAGTTGCAACAATAAATTAGGGTAGATTCACATCATGCTAGCTTATTAGGAGTGAATTCACTAATAATTCACATTCTCCTAGATTATTGGGAGCGATCCAATCGCACCTTTCTAGTTCATTATGAGTGAATGCATAAAAAACCATCAATTTGCATCTTGTAGACTGATAAGAAGTGAACCATTCACAATTTTCCAACAAATTTAGCACGAATTATCCATAATTTCATGAAAACTATATATAAAAATGTTAAATATGGGAGTTAAGGAAGTTTTATAAACCAACTTGCTCATTTGTAACTCCCAAAATTGTCTAGTAACCATCCACAACTATTTATTTCTCATATAAAAAGGAAAGGAAGTGGACCAAGTGGGGAGGTTAGAAACATTCAAAGTTATGCTAGTGTAATCACTCACACACTCTCCATCCCTTCTTATCAGTAATTCCTATTGTTGATCGCTTGTATCTCTGAACATTCGGAAGTGTTTCCCTCAGGTAACTTCATCACTCACATACATGTTATAGGCCGGAATGGGATTGTTGGAGTGCATGAGAAAATAGATCAAAATATTCAAGTCCGATAAGATGTTGAGTAGTGACAAGGTAAAATTTTACTTATTTCAATTTTTAATAGAGATTTGGCGTATTTCCCTCCCCCAAATCATTGTTCTTGTAATTGTAGTTTAGCATTAAGAATTATTTGAATTTGATTAATGTTTTGTCCATTTCAATTATATTCTTTATAAAGTGTCAAATTAGTTTGAGAAAGGTTTGTTGTTGGTTTTGTAGGTCAACATTGGGCACCACGGAGCAAATCGAGAAAAAGATCAAGGAGAAGCTAGGACAACCTTCGAAAAACATGCACACTTATTGCTTCACTAATCTCTCTTGTAGCTAAATTTGCTTGTTGAAGTTTGTAAAATGTCTTATGCACGTGTAAAGATATAAATCTACTTGCAAACATACCAATTAATATAATCTAAATTGTTTCATTACGTTGGTGATCATTCCTTAGAAATAGGATTTATTTTCGAACAACTGAATTGGCGACTCTATTGCGAACCAACCAACCTATGTAGGGCCTTCTTGACTGATTTTTTAGTTTTTTTTTTGTGTATCAATATATGATAGACTTAACTGTACCTTAATTAACTTTAAAATCCCAAAATTTTGAAAGTTTTCTTAATTTTGTTGGTGTTTTAGTCCACTTCAAGAGCTATTCGCACCCTATAGTACTTACAAGGGCTAATGGTAGGGTCTATTCTCTCCTAATAGTGGTAGCAAGGGAGAATGGTTTGCACCTAACCTTCTGGACATGTGTGAATTACCTGAACATGGAAATAAAATATGAGTTCTTCCCCTTTAACGTAAAAATACTGATTTTGTTGGAAAATTCTAAGTGTTTTAGAAGCTTTCTCGGTTATGTTGGACCAGTCTAGGTGGTATTTTGGTGTGTTTGTTTTGATATTGACTCATATTTTTTTGAAATGTGATAGGGTGTTTTGAACCTTGTTTGATTTTCATCTATTTGAGTAATTGATAGGCCTTAAGTGTGAAAACCAAGAACATAATCATTTTGTTTGTGCTCGTGGCTACCTTTGCTCGTAAGCAAAAAATTGGCTCCCAAAACCTTGTCACTTAATAGACCTATTAACCTATTTGAGTGTAAGAACTTGTTTTTCTCAAACTTTGCTTTGGCTTGTGGTTGAAGATTCTAAGAGTCGAGAGTCCCTAAGTATCCCCATCATGTCATTGAGATGAAGCCTCATTACCCTCTCTAATTATTATTCTGACCATCACCTAGGATACTCTTAAACTTTTTGTATTTTGTGCTATTGCATTTACATACAGTTGCTTGCACTTGTGAATCTAATTTCTGATGCAGTTTGCATTTAGTTTCCTACCGCCAATGCATTCTCCTAATACCACTCTCATTTTCTTTCTATTGTAGTCACATATCGCTACCCTGACCAGAGAAAACATAGTTCAAGAGCATCCACATCCTACACATCCATTTTGTGTTTTCTATGTAGGTATTGTTCATGCACAAAATAGTAGCCCAAATGATGGACAAGCTAAATTGGCTACTAATATGACACAACTATGAACCCTTAACCTAATGTGTCACTAAACGAAGGTGATTTTTCACTTTAGGATTCACAGGTCCAACAGTGAACGAACCTAAACTATTCAAGGGGGAGACCCTGGACAAGATTTTACTTAGGATTGTGTATGAACCACCCCAATTATACACCTAGCACTAACTGTTAAAGGGTATGTATAAATGATATTGAGTTAATGGAAAACGGGATTAAGTTTAAGACGATTATAATGTTATTAATCAAAGGATAGCATTCATCATAAACCATATAAAAAGATCTCATAGATTTGCAACAACAAAGCAATCACTTTATGAAATTAAAATTTAATCATGAGCATGAACTAAGCTTATATACCATAAACCCCATGAGATTTGACATTATGCATGAAAATTATACTCAAAATATATTGTTACCGTCTCAAATTAAGAGAGGGGAAGATGGGTTCCAAGACATAGCATATGAAACAACTCTAGATGCAAACACAATAAAAAAGACACCTTCGCATGCAATTGTGGTGGTATAGGCCATCTAATTGTCCAAGAACAACCCCAATACACTCTTAGTCTCGAAAGGCATATAACCAGTTCTGTACAATAGGTTGTGCTCCTCTTTCGAATGCATTACATGCTAGAGATTTTAATTACAAGATTTTTTACCTGAGCAGCCCCTTAAATCTCCGTTGCAAATGCACAAGCCACTATTTAGTAATGAGATTGCTATATATCATATTCATGCCCAGATAAACATCAAAGTACTTTGTGAAATGTTGCAATGATGAAAATAGATTAGCAATCATCAACTCATAGAAGTTTAATCCATTTAAAGCATAAAATAGACAATATTAAGCTTATGGATTATACTTAGATGTGGTGAACATGATTCTTCTCTTATTATTAGTGTTATATGTTATTTAATTATTAATAATTCACAAAGAGCATCCACACCATAACAGAAATAAAAGTGTACCAATAGAGTGACCAAGTCACTCTAAAGCCACCCAAGACAAAAGACAACTTGTACCCACAAGTGCACAAGGGGATCTAGAAAAATGAAGAAGCCACCCAAGAACACTATGACCAATGATTACAATCGCTCTAGCTCATTAGTGCTTGGTGGTCCAAAAGGATAATGACCTAGATTTGTCTTGTTACAATCAAATTCAAGTCTTTAGAAAGACTTGTTACGAAGATATTTCCCAAGGAATAAAATCAACTCAAGTAAAAATGGTTACAATGATTAATAATCAATAAGATAACTTCTCCAAAGTAAATGATAACTTGATCACTTACCTCAAGCCTATAACTTAAGTCTCGGACAAAACTTAATTTAAAAAGTAATCCTCAAATCTTAATAGTCTTTAATATCTGAATTACAAATTTCAAAAAGCAATCTTAATTTGATAATTACAACTTACCTTTTTCAAATCAATGATATCCAAAAACATATCATCTACCCACTAAAAAATGTTTCCAACATAAAAACATTAATATATTTATTTTAAAATCTTCCTCAAAACAAAACCAACGATTTGAAATACAAACGAATGTATATATATTGATCTTTTAAAATGTTAAACCAATATATAATTCCAAATACATCACATAATAAATACCCAAAGAAAAAGTTTACCCGCCAACTTTTAGATCTTACTCGAAGCAAATCCCTTTTATAATGCACTTTGAATAGTTTAAACTACCAGCCAATTGTATCTGCAATACTCATTTAAAACGTTAAACCAATTTATAATTCCAAATACATCACGTGATAAATACCCAAAAACGTTACAAAAAAAGGTTACCAACCATTCATTAGTCGAGCCCTAGTTTTGATTTCTTTAATTAATATAAATAAATAAATAAAAAGGAAATGGGTGATATTGCCACGTAAAATATGGAAATCTATATTATTTTAAACCAAGATCCGATAAAGTAAGACGGTAAAGATCTTGCTTATGATTAGGTTCTCAACCTCAACCAAATTGAAAATCGTTGGGTTTTAAAATATTCTTATTAACCAGATTTTAAAAGGGCAGGGCAGTTGATTTCACCTTAGAGATGGTGATGGTGTCAACGTTTCTAGTAAAGATTTAGCATTTACATCACAATGGTTCATTGTTCCTTGAGAGAGGGAGTTTATGTTCATTTAATTTATTTGATATTTTAAAGTAATAACACTCTAAGCCACAAAATATAAAAAAACGAAGATCTTCAAAAGTGTTGATTTGGCATAGGAGCCACAAAATATAAAAAACCAAGATCTTCAAAAAGTGTTGATTTGGCATAGGAGAATAGAAGAGGTAAAGTAAATTGTTGGTCTTGTCATAAATTCTTTGAGTTTAAATTTTTTTTTCTTTCTTAAGCTCACATTAATTGCTATTCTAGATTTCGGAAATTCAAGATTTGTTATTCATATTAAATATGCATAATTGTACAATAACAATAGTGTTTAACAATTAGATCTAAGAAAATAGAAAGCTCGATGTGTAGAGGCTTTAGGTTTAACATTGAAATGTTGTTAGAAAAATATTTAGACAAATTTAAATATAAGATCTTGACTGGATTTTAGATATATTGTTTAAGATGTGAAAATAAATTTCCTTAAAACTATCAAGGTCTAACAAGTTAACCAAGTATACAAGAGTAGTGAATGAAAAATTGATTTGGAGGGAAAATAAATAAAAAGTAAAACTTACCATCATTTTGGGTTTTGTTGATTAGTGCCATGGTAGAAGAAGATTGGGGCACATGGAGTCAAAGAAGTTGATAGTAAATATGTAAAGTGGTTGAATATCCACCAAGAGAAAGAGGAACACCATCAGTCCAAATGCATGGTCGTCATCAAGGTATTTTAAATTATTAGAGCCTGCAATCGCCAAACACTAAGCAACAAGCATTAGCACTAATTAATTAAGATCAAAATTATAAATGGAAGGGAGGAGGAGCACCATCAATCACAATCCTATTTATAACTAACCTTCAACCAAATAGCATGTAAAAGAAAACTCAATGGAAACTTACATCACCATAACCAAAAGTTTGAATAATCACCATAAGATGCCAATAAACTTCTCCAACATGCACCAGTACTAGCCCCCCCCCCCCCCCNTTATAGCATAAGGAGGGCTCAGAATTATTAAGAGTCAAAAAGTGGTTACAATAAAATATAATTTTTACATTGGATGATATCAAGAAACCCTAGCTTGAATGGCTAGGATCTAGATCCAAACTATTAAAACAATAAAATGTGTTGAAGCAGTTATCCCAAGTGGGGCACATCCATCATTTGAGGATAAAACATTAAAAAACTCTCAATACCATGGGTCAAAAGACCAAATACCATCCATCACAAAATACCATGGAACAAGCAATTTTTTTATCCTTTTTAGGCCCAACAACTTCTTCAAAAGGATTTTGATCCATGTGCTAAGATCCAAATCTACGGATGTGGCTTATTTTCTCATTGAGTTTTAAATAATGGACCTTGATCACATTTTCTCTTGTTTTAATAAGTTAATTAGTCTAGACTGATGAAAAACCATATTGTAAACCATAATTAATCCAACCTTATTCAAATAGACTGATATGTGGCAGCAGTGATCAATCTGATGACACTTTTCAAGATAAAAGGCCAAATGGGTGTCCAAAAATGTCATCAGAATAGAAATATACCAAGTCAAACTCAACTTGTAGTATACCACCCATCTACAAACCTAGAAGCACTGAGAACTAGCACTAAAGGACCGAGATCCGAATAGTGTCCTTCAATAATAGGCATGAATATTTTATACCTATATAATATGTCCCTAATGGACTAGCAACATAGAGTGTATGTGTTGGACTGATACAAGTTGCATATTAATCGTTAACATTTGACTCATCACATAACTAGTCATGCATGGCATGATGATATACTAAACACAGAGATATCTTCAAATGGGTTCGTGGGATACATGAGTTATCCAGTAACCAGTATTAAGATAACAACAAGGTATTAAAAGGAGCTCATTTCTCTTATGGGGTTGTAATTTAGATGGTCAACTAAGGTTATTCAAGTGATATGTATATGGCTTAAACAAGACTAATGGATTCTAGACAAGGGGAAATAAGGGAAAACTGTGTTTTTCACCATTCAAACAAACACTAGGTATGTGTCTCACAAAGGGAGTCAAAAGTAGTGAGTTGATCTCCCAGTTGGTCATTACCAAACCACCTTTCACATTTAGTTGTGTTTAACTTTTCCATTTCCTTTAGATTTTTCATTTATAGCACATGTGTCCGCTCTGGATAGCCCTATGGAACCAAGATATTGACACGGCCTTAGCTCCGCTACCAACAAGCATCCACAGCCCCAATGGAGTTGTCACAATAATGTCTTTTTGCATCAAGTATGCTTAACCTCTTAAATCAAGGATTACCTACCCTTCCAACTACCAACTTATTTAACGTTAACATAGGATGACTTAGATAAGACCTTGGGAAGAGCATTGCTCACTTGACAAATATTACTTTATGAGAGGGCTGTGTATAGTGAAAACAAAAATGACCCATAAGCACATAGAATTCGTTGTTACAAATGATCAATCCCAAGACACCATGGAAAAATTGGGAAGTCCTCCTAGTGAAAGAAACACAAACGGGGGAGGTTGAGAATCCATTTGCCAAGTTGTTACCAAAGGTTGCAGACCAATTTATAATGAAGTGAGATATGGAGGATGAATGATAGAGGTCAAAGGTGGACCCAAGGGAAAGGGGTAAAATATCTTCATAATACCAAAGGTAACCTTGGTGACTTGTTACATAAACCATGCATATTTCTCCCTCGTCAACCTAGAGCCTTGATACTGTTAACTATACTGATCAGACAATCACAAACCATTATTGTTCTAACTTTTATAAAGTATATTGTTAGGATTATAATCCTCCCTTGTCCAAATTGGTCAGTTGTGCCTAAATTAGGAGTCTTTTCAGTCATTATTGAGTCACTAGTACCATTGGGTCCACATGACCTAATTGGGCCACATGTATCAGTTACTAGAGTGCAGGGAACACTGATTGAGGCTAACTTCCACTTAATGCACTTGCATGAATCAGTTTAGGCGCCTCCTAGACCAATCCCTACAATTTAGGAGCCACTGGGAGTGTCGGCACCAACCTCCTTCAGTTGAGTTCAGTTGGTGACTAGTTATGAGTCAGTTACATTCAATTAGTGCCATTGTTTGCATGGTTTCATGTGGGAAGGCGCCTTTCCTCACCTACCACATCAGTTAGACTAGTTTAATTGATTCTAACTTATTGAGCCACTGATTTAGACAACTGGAGTTAGCTAGTTAAGCTCCGATAGTGATTTAGACATGTCCAGTTATCCATGCAGTTAGATTGAGTCAATCAATTCGAATTCCCTCTCATGTATTTGAATTGTCTGTTTATTAATACCAGTGTATTGCATTGTAATAATTATCCATTTACTTTTTTATTAATGAAAGCATTATACAACTGCAACCCATTTTTTGCACTATTTCATATCAATTTTGAGTAAATTGTTTGTGACATCTATGTGTGAGTTTTGTCTTGGTCTATAGATTCCTATGAGCTCAAATTTTATATATACATCATTATCATCGTCACAGCATGGCATATAGTATATCCTCCTCTGATCATCCATAAAATATAACCACATACACATCATAGGGGAGCATAATAGCAGCATAGATAGAATCCCATTTCTTAGGAATTTTGCGAAAATAAGTCTGCAAGATCTGTAGGGTGCCCCACAAAATGTGGCACAACAGGTATGTTTTTTGCACTTGGAATGTAGTTGCACACCATGTGATGCTCCTCTTCTCCAATGTAATATAGCACTCTTTTATTCTTTTTCAAGCTTTATAATATGAAAAAGACACAAAAAAAAATATTATAAAAAAGGGATAGGGGGGGAATGTATCAAACGTTTGTTATATTATGGAAGCAAGTCAAGTCATCCTTGAACATAACACTAGTATTTAGTCTCTCAACAAATTGGGTTCTAGTTTTGGACTTAGGGTTTAATCCCTGATCTCATAGTTAATACTCCTCCAATTGGTTACTCTTCCAATCATATAGAGAATTTGTCAATGTCTCCTACTTTGTTTATTTGTATCGTTGGTCGCTTTGTGTCCAAATCTACCCAAGTCACTATTGTGTCATCCTCATTGTTCAAGGATATAACACGTGTCATCCATTCTACAATTTCCTTGACCTCATGTGTCATCCATTCCCTGGTGTTGGTCTGTTCTCGTTATGTATTATTGAAATTAGTGTTTGGACTCATGCTTTGTAGAAGGTTCACATTGACTTATCAAAAGCAGGTTGTGTCTCATAAATTATGAATCATCTTCTCTGGGGCATTAACCTAATTTGAGCTATAATAATCAATACATGAGATACAATATGACCCAAATATCCCACTTCCTCAACACCAAAGTCACACTACGAAGGCTTTCCATATAGTTATTGCTCCTAAAATAGTTTTGATACCATGTCAACATGGTGTACATGCTTGTCCCCAGAATTTGTTGTATATTACTAATAAAAAAATACTAACACAAATGTTCTAATCAATGGCTTAAAAATAGAATTCATCAATCTTTGAAATGTGGAGGGTGCATTGGTAATTCCAAACGACATCAATAAAAACTCATAATGACCTCCATGTGTTCTCAATATTGCATTTGGGATGTCCTCTTGGATCATTATGATTTGATAATATCCGTAATGGAGATCCAAATTGGTTATAAAGGAAATTTATCCATGCAATTCATCTAATAATTCATTAATGATAGGAGTAAGAAACTTATCTTTAATGGTCATATTTTTTATCTCTCTATAATATGAACACATATGCCATGAACCTTCCTTTTTGTGAACCATCACCACTAGCGGAGAAATCACTTTGGCTACGTTGAATGCTAGAATCTAATGTTTCTTGAACCATATGCTCAATCTCACTCTTTTGTGCATATGGATACCTGTAAGGTTTGATGTTAGGTGGTACACTTCCCAATTTCAAGTGAATATTGATGCATGGGCATAGACTGCCTGAGTGAAGTCATTTATGACTTCACTAGGTCAAGGAACACTCAAGGAGACCTAGGGTCTCATAGGATTGTAATTTGCTTTACTTAAATGTTGAATAAGGTGGATAAGGATGCTAGATCCTCTTCCAAATGTATTGGATAGGGTAGGATGAGCAGTTAGAGCATGTCCTAAATGTTAACAATTAGTTAGTGATTTGTCAGTGAGTTATAGAAGTTAGTAGATTTCAATAAAGAGTATGTTCATTATTTGTAGGATCTGAGAACAAAATAGAAACTATATTTAATGCATTCAAGTTATTAGGAAATAGGTAAGTGGAATAGCTCGAAGGGTTTTTGAAAGGCTAATAGAGCTCTTGTTTAGTTCATTTTGCAGCTTGGAATTTAGATCTATGGGGGCTCGGAGTCAATTTCCTAGAGCATTCACAGAGACTTGTCTCTATGTTTTGTAAATATATAATTGCAGTAATTCAAGATGGAAGAAGGTTTATTATTATATTGAATTTGATTTCTTGTTTATGATTAATCATTGTGCAATTCTATAGTTGTAATTACAAATCAAAAGAAATTTCATGTTTATATCATATTGTATGATCCTATTGATCGATTTGAGGAGAAAAAATTGTCGATACGTTGCAAGAAGTGTAGGCAAGTTCGATATCCTAGTGTGTAGAAGTTGAATAGTGAGTATACAACTGTTGCAGCTGCAACATTTTCCCAAAATTCCAAAAAAAATTGGGACCCTCCTTTTGCTTAGAGTAGTTTGATTTTCTTCTTTGATTTGATCTAATGATTTTTTCAGAAAGATTTTCTAATGCTTGGATTGATCTACCACTTGTTTTGATTCTTCCTCTAACGCTTGAAACAATCCACTGTTTGATCAAACTTTATCATTGCTTTTAAATGTGTTTCTAGCATGCTTGAACCGGAAGTTTATTTGATTGATGCTCCCGCCGTTGCGGCGAAATAACAGGTCTTGGCTTCGACGTTTTCCCCGATACGTTTCCCTTAATCGGCTGATTGTTTTTGGTTTAAACAGGAGGATTTGTCATTTCTTTCTCCGCCGTTGCATACGGCAAACTACTAACTCTCACGATTATTGCTTTGACGTTGCGGGTCTCGCTTTGTTATTTTCGTCGGTCCATGAGTTGTGGGCTTCCACCATTGCGGCTACGGAAAGCTCTATCTTTTCTAGGCGTCTAGTCGTTTTAAGCTCCGACGTTGCGGAAGGTCACGCACTTTATTATTCCACCGTTGCAGCTGCAGAAGTCACTAACCTTCCAATGTTTAGTCGTTTTTCTTCTGACTCAGACCTTATGTCACGGACTGTGGTACCCTTTATATCACCGCCGTTGCGGCTCCAGTTCCATTTTTGCTCTGATGTTTAATACTCCAACGCACGTTGTTTATTATCTCTCGGTTATCCCCACAGATAGAGTAATTATTTGGCCACCTGACGTTGCGGAAGGAGTTATGCTTTCGACGTCCGAACCATTTCTCTCTGTCGTCCTATCTTTTAAATTTTCCCGGTCACTTGTAGTTATCCATACACATATATATAAAGGGGGTTTGTGTTTTTATTCTATTACTGTTGGGATTGTCGTGAACTGTCAAAGTCGTGTGCTGTCGTTTGCTCGCGCTCGCCCGGTCCCCCGTTTTCGGTACCCGCATTCTAGGTGTCTCAACCGTGAAGCTTGGCAGGCCTCTCCACGCCGATTACGCATCGTTGCCAGGTAGGATCTTGTCCCCCTACCCCGTTCCGTTTGAAGTGTTTTGTTGATTTTTTGCCTACGGTTCGGTTTTTCTAGGGCTGTTTTCCCCTCGACCCCATTTATTCATGCGTATATAATGGGGTGTGTAGCGTAGCCGTCAATAGTGAGTCGTGTTGCCCATAGGATGTTTTATGCCGCAGCCGTGATGCTTTTCAACCTTGCACTTAGTGGTTGGGGAGATCGGTGCGGACGGCCGTTGCGCCGTTCGCACCAGTCTGCCTTGTTGGGAGATAGGTTGTTTGGGAAGGATCGTTTATGGCTTCCCTGGGTTGTTCGACTGGTTTCCCCCTCTTACGCTGATCATTTCCTTAAAACCCTAGTCGTTTTATACCGTGCGGTTCGGGCGACCCGTTCCACTGTCGATGTCAAAATTGAGCCGATTAGGAATGTATTGCATGGAGTAGCTTTCGTGACCATAGATTGCACAGACTGCATACTTCCTGAGGATACGACATTGAAAAAGCTTGCGTAGTGCTTCTGTTATTCCCTCGCAGTGCGATGGTTATGGCACCCACAGTGAGTCCGAAATTTCTTTATTTTAATGTAGTTTTTGTTTTCTCACAAGAGTTCTGTTAGTTAGGCCATTTCAGCTTATGTAGATGCACATATTTGCTTCATTTAACTAATTGATGTCATGGTACACATAGAAGGAGTGAAACGTTGTACTTTGTTATATAAATATTTGCAACTTAACCGGGAATGGATTAATGTTTACAATGTCATATATGGCAGGAAGTTTTCGAATTCGAAATGTCAAAGAGGCAAAAGAAAAAGGCCCCTGTGATCGAGGAAGAGCCCGAAGTGGAGGTTATTACCAAAACTGAATACATATATGAGGACACCAAGTGTATATCTGGTGTGGAGCCCGAGTACCAGTGGGGAGAGATTTACAGGTTGATCATGCGCCGAGAGGTGCCGGATATGGGCTTGGAAGAAGAGGGCATATATGCCAATATCGAGAGATCTTCACTAATGAAGATTGCCACCAGACCAGAGCTTTTCCCATGCTCTAAAGTAATTGGTTGGATTCTGCCCCGGGCAGACGTGACCAAAATGATCCTGGAGAATGTTGAAAAACAAGGCTATGCTGCATATAGCCCAGGATATGTAGCTCTGGCCTACCACCTGCCAGAAGCGCAAATATTTATGTCTGATGATTGGTTGAATAACATTAGAATGGACCTTGTGGAGACCCTTAAAAGAATGTTGCTATCAGGAAAGCATTTCAGAACCAGGGCTAAGGGAGAGTATGATACAGCAATCTTAAGGGCCCCATACAGGTTCATAGCTTTAATGCTTCACAGGATTTTTGGAAGAGCTCATGGCAGGTTCTTCAAATTGGAATGGCTGCCCATTATTTTTTATGTTGCAACCCAGGGGACCATTTTCAACTGGGCCAACATAGTATCAAACAGTTTATCTGCCTGCTTGGCCTCAGCCTTGGGTGGAGTATCCAAAAAAAAGTCTGAATTCTATATGAGTTCCATACTTGTCGATTGTATATTGTGCAATCAGCCTTTCCCCGGCCTCAAGTGCATCTGGGATAGGGAAAGAATGTCTGTCTATTCTACATATAAACCACTGTGGGTGCACAAGTATCACAGCCATTATCGAGAATTATGTGAACACTTCATCATGCCACTGTATACGCTCATTTTCTTGAAGGTGTGTGATTGCATGTCAGAGGAGGCGCTGCAAGTAATTGAAGAATATGCAGACTACTATCTGACTGAGGATGGCCTTTACTTCAGGATGTTCAGAGGTTCAAGAGCACCTTCCCTGCTACCCAAATACGCCACTGACTACATCATTCACAAAGAGGTGGTTAGGCAGGTCTTCTTGGATGGCATAGGGAGCTTCCTGTTTGATCATAAGAAGGATGCCTATCCTCCTTTGCCCTTCAAGTTAGGAAGTTACAGGTTTACCAGAGTGAAAAAAGATGACGAGTTTGAAGAATTAGAAAGGTTTCATTTTGGCAAGATGTCGTTCCATCGAAATGACTCCCACAGTAAAGTAGCTGAGCATTGCAAAGAAAACAACGTACATTTTGAGTACACCCACCATTGGGATAGGGAAGAATCTGTCTTCCGCAATGCACTGAATATGACAACTTTGAGGAGGAGGTTCAAGAAGAAGATCTCCACCAAAGGTGGGAAGGGAGATGAACAAGCAAAAGCTGATGAAGAAGCAAGGGGAAGAAATGAGGAAGCCCAAAGGTTGGCACAAGAAGCTGCAGGGTGGCTGCAGGGAGAAGAAGAAGAGAAAAGAAAAGTTGCGCAAGAGGCAGCTAGAAAAGCAGAGGAAGATAAAAGAAATGAAGAAGAAGAAAAGAAAAAGAAGCTTGATGAAGAGCTACAGAAGCAAGAAGCAGAGAGGCTAAAACTGACGCAGACAGAGACAGAACAGTCAGCCTCTGACACAGCTGGAGGACAAACTCAGGACATAGAGAACCCCGAGGTCCAGGACCCAGAAGCACCGGCTGCCAGCACAACTATGGTCCCCACACTCAAGCTGATCCCTTTTGTACAGAAGAAAGGGGAAGATATACCTGATTTCAATACTGTTTTCTATGACAGGGAGACCAAGAGGATAGTGAAGAGAACAGAAAGGAAGGTTGAAACAGGTGGTCTGTCCGGGAAAATGATAACGGATACACCCGTTGTATTTGGGACAGACCGAGATCCAAGATTCACCATCAAAGCAGGAGCTGCATTAATCCAAGCTTCGGAGGATAATGTGGACAAGATTATGACAAACTTGGAGCTATCCAAGAAATCCTTTGATCAACTGAAAGACACATTGAGGAAGGAGAGAGAGAAAAGCAACAAGCTGAAAAGGAAATATGAGGACATGAAAAGGGAGATGAGGTTTTCACAAAATGAACTGCAACTCCTCCAAGTGGAGAGACAAGTTAGGGAAACTACACAGGAGTGTCTGGAGAGAGTGCAGCAGGAGTATCAATAGCTAAGGATGGAAAAGGAACAGCTGCTGGGAAAGATAGGAGACTTAGAGCAGCAAAAGACCGCCTTAGAAGCAAATGAGCAGCAAGCTCAAGAACAAGAGAGAAAGCTTCAAGAGCATATTTCTTCTTTAGCCACTGCTTTAGAGGAAGCAAGGGAGCAACAGGTCAACCTCCAACCATTCAAAGAGCACGTGTTGGTAAAAAAGGCCAAGATGTTGAAGCTGCAGACTGCCATAGAAGAGGAGAGATGCAAAGTTCTGCAGGTAAATGGCCGATTAGAGGAAATCCTGGAAACCTCCTCTTACTTTGTTGATAGATCTCAGGACGTCCTTGAAGTCCTGACTGCAAGAATGGCAAGGCTGGAGAATAATGAAGAAACTCCAGCAGAGCTGCCATCGAAGGATAAACAGGCCCTCAAGCGGGATTATGACTTATTAGAATTTGCTATAAACACTGTAAAGGATTTCAAAAAGGCAATTAAAAAGACGAAAGGAGCCTGCACAGAGTTCTTCAAGAGGCTCCTTATTACCTACAATCGGTGCCAAATAGAGGCCGAACAGAGGCTTGATGTCTTCCCAGACCACAACTCATTTGTGGAGATGTTGCAGAAGAGATATCAGGAGGAGGAAGAAAAAGTACAGCATATTAAAGCCCTGGATGATCAGATCTTAAGGAGTGAAGTAGATCATTCAGCCATCAGTGTGCAGCTTTTGGAGGATCAGCTTCGGTTGAGCAC
>LPNX010093396.1:602965-640036 GCA_001517045.1 Pseudotsuga menziesii
ATTTACCACCGTGAGTAATGTATGTTGTTCATAAACAATTGACTATCTGATTTTCTAAATATCTCTAATCGTTCATGCGTTATAGAAAGGAATATCAGCTATTTGTGATTTATCTTTATAATACATGCACAATACACATTACTCATAAATAAGTTACATTTTTTTATCCCCGGGGATAGATAGATAGATAGATAGATAGTTTTATTTTATTGCTGCATATGTGATTGAGATGCTTGTGAGTGCAAAGACGAGAGGTAAGAACCTGTGCATCACGTTGTGAATGCCCCTTGCATCCTTTATCACCCTGCATGGTTAATTAGGCACTTGCATATCATACTTAAGTCAAAAATACAAAATACGCGGTGGACCGGGCCGCAACCGGTGAAACCTTTGTTTTTGTTACTTGACCTACGGTAGCTAAACTGCAAACCGGACGGATTCCCTATACCAAACAGTCATGGGCTAATTGGGAACGTTGACTGGGGAGAATCCCTTGCTGTTGTTGCCTGCGAATTTCCAGGCCTCAACAACACCATAAATATTTGGATCCTGTGTGGTTTAGATCTTAATCGATGGTGTGAATAGATAAATTAACTAATTGATAAATTAAATATGATGAAAATCTATAGCATATTGTGAGAAATTACAGGCAGATCTGCATTGTGAATGCGTAGAGAACATTTGAAGGGTTTATACAATCGATTGGTAGCCCTTGAATGTTTAAAGATCCAATAGATGGTGGAGAAATATATTGAATGGCGATAGCACACAGTCAAACCAATGCTTCCTGAGTGTTTAAAGGCCAAGTCAACTGTATTGAACTGCATATCTTGTTTTGAAAGCAAATGGAGATTATACACAGTCAAGATCTAGGGTTGTTATGCATTGTTGAAGTAAATCGATGGTATCTATGCTTCATCAAGTAGATAAACGGTGAAGAAATATCTTGGTAATGAGCATACCCAGTCAACGGTCGAGATTCAGTATCCATAGGTCAATGGTAGTCTAATACTGTGGTCACAGTGCATTGGTTATGTGTAAAAGGAACAGTGTTATGGTAAGTGTGTTGTTGAAGGCGACGAGGGCTAAAAGTAAAAGGAGCTAAATAAAATAAACCAAGGTAAGGAATGATAATAAGTTTAGTGAAAAAATGAATAAAAGTCACTAAAATGAGGAAGGGCGCCAAATATAGTTAGAGTTAGTTAATTTTTAACTCTGCATAATCATATTTGGGTGATTAGTTTACATAGAAAGGGAAATTATGAAAGGTATCTCTATGTTGAGAGTGAAGTAGCATTCTACTCTCATAATGATCCTCAAGAGTAAACTATTTTGAGTATAGTATGCCATCAAATCTCATGGTCGCAATCTTGAGCAAGTGGAAGACCTTTATAAATCTCTCCAAATACTTTTGAACTTTTTCCAATAACTCTTTGGAGATCCATGAGAACAAATGGTATAAATGTTTAAACATCTATTGAGCACAATTATGAAATCACACCATGGTATCTTTTTTCTAGAAATTTTGTGATGTTGTTAGAGTTTATCACTTTAGAGGGATTCCTTAGGATACCTCTGAGTTTAACTTCCTTTGCTTCTAAGAAGAATATTCCTTTGCTCTTCTTTCCTCCAATTATTGAGGTGTCAACATTGTATCCTGAGTGGGGTTAGGGGTGGAAACATTTTCCTCTATAGGTGTTAGTGGAAATCCTTCTAGTAGTTATATTTTTACTTTCAACTTTCCTTGTGAAGGCATTCTCCAATGATTTAGGCTTGAAGAGACATACCTTATGTTAAATGTTGTCCTTTAAAATTCCCATAATGAGATCCAACAGATTATCATCTTGAATGTTCTTCACTCAAACTCAACTTTTGTATGTGATTAATGTGTTATTTAACTGGACCTCTTTCTCTGAGATTTATTGATTGGCTAAATAACATGTTTCTCATAATATCCCCATAATGTTCTATCAACTCATCCATAAATACAAACCAATATATAATAGAGTCCTTTTGTGATGACAAAGCCATTGGTACCACACAAATTGACCAAGTTCTATAATACAAGGATGCAATAGTTACCTTTAGTAAAATTAGCAATTAGTGTAGATCAAATAATTTCTCCATATGGAATATCCATGTTACTAGATCATTACCTTCAAACTCTTTCATATCATTCTTAGGAATGATGTAGTTCCTTGGTCTCTAGTTGAACTCACAATGATGTGGATCTTTGAGTGATGAATGATCAAGTGTTGATGACTCAAACCTCGTTTTCCCCAATTTTGTTTCAATTTTCTCAATATGTATTTAGTGAACAACCTTCTTGCTCTACTTATCCTCTTCTCGACAAGGTGAATTAGGGGTAATGAGGCTCATTCAAAATCCCCCTCTCATAATTTTGAAATAATTTTTAATATACATTTTAAATCCCTTTTAAACTCTTCCAATTGCTCTTGTCTTACCATATGTGTAGTCCATGTGACAGTGGAACTCCATCTAGAAACTGGAATTAGAGCTAATGTGCACAAGGTTTAGTCAAACTGCATTTTACAGCTGGGAGTTGAAGTAATGTACAGTTCGTGTGACAGTTGAACTCCTAATAAACTCCTCTGAACTCATGTGATAACTGCACTTAGTGGCATGATAATGTGCAGCTCATGTGACAATCGAACTCCATCTAGCAGTTTAGATTTGAGTTAATGTGCATAAGGCTTAGTTGAACTCCATTTGAAATCTAGGAGTCAAGATAACTCAAAGTTGTTATATTAACTGCAATAGCTTTATATGAACTTTTAAATTAACTACTAGATACAACTATTAGCTTAACTCCAATGATGATACAACTATGATCTTAACAACCACAAATTAAATGTTTGTTATATTATGTTAACTATTAAATACAAGTAATTGACACATTATTTAGGAAATAAACATTATCAATGTGTCAAATATATGCCTCTCATTGTATTCTGAACATATTAATCTTATTAATATGGTTGTTGCTAGTTACGCCGAAAGGAATATATATCTTAGAATTTTGGGGTCGAATACCATCTATGATTTTTCATCTATGGATGAGAATGAGACAAGTGTATTTTCTAGATTGATTCTATGGTCATCGTTCAAAATTCATAATTAAAAATTATAAAAAAATCAAAAATCAAAAAATAACTCATGTGATAGCTGCACTTTGTGGTAGTTGGAAAAATAAAATAAAAAATAAAAAATAGCTCATGTGATAACTGAACTTAATGAAATGGTAATGTGTAGTCCATGTGATAGTGGAACTCCATCTGGCAGCTCTAAGTCGGGCTAATGTGCACAAGGTTTAGTAAAACTGCACTTTAAAGCTGGGAGTTGAAGTAACGTACAATTCGTGTGATGGTAGAACTCCTAATAAATTCCTCTAAACTCCTAATAAATTCCTATGAACTCATGTGGTAAATGCACTTAGTGGCATGGTAATGTGCAGCTCATGTGACAGTCAAACTCCATCTGGCAGTTGGGAGTTGAGTTAATTTGCATAAGGCTTAGTCGAACTCCATTTGGAAGCTAGAAGTTGATATAACTCAGAGTTTTTATATTAAGTGCAATAGATTTATCTTAACTTTTAAATTAACTATGAGATACAACTATTAACTTAACTCCAATGAAGATACAACTATTAACTTAACATCAACTATGAGCTTAACAACCATATATTAAGTGGTTGTTATATTAGATCAACTATTAAATACAAGTAATTAGCACATTCTCTAGAAAAAACATTATCAATGTGTCAAATATATGTCTATCGGCGTATTCTGAACATATTAATCTTATTAATATGGTTGTTGCTAGTTACGCCGAAAGGCGTATATATCTTAGAATTTTGGGGTGGACTACCATCTATGATTTTCATCTATGGACGAGAATGAGACAAATGTACTGTCGAGATTGATTTTATGGGCGTCGTTCAAAATTCATAATTAACAATTATTAAAAAATTGAAAATAGCCCATGTGATAACTACACTTTCTGGTAGTCAAAAAAAAAAACTCATGTGATAACTGAACTTAATGAAATGGTAATGTGTAGTCCATGTGAGAGTGGAACTCCATCTAGCAGCTCTAAGTCGGGCTAATGTGCACAAGGTTTAGTAAAATTGCACTTTATAGCTGGGATTTAAAGTAACATACATTTCATGTGACAGTCGAACTCCTAATAAAGTCCTCTAAACTCCTAATAAATTCCTATGAACTCATGATGTGGTAAATGCACTTAGTGGCATGGTAACATGCAGCTCATGTGACAATCGAACTCCATATGGCATTTGGGATTCAAGTTAATGTTCATAAGGCTTAGTCGAACTCCATTTGGAAGTTAGGAGTTAAGATACCTCAAAGATATTATACTAACTGCAATACCTTTATATTAACTTTTAAATTAACTATTAGATACAATTATTAGCTTAACTACAACGATATACAACTATGAATTTAACTTCAATTATGAGCTTAACAACCACAAATTAAGTGGTTGTTATATTAGATTAACTATTAATACAAGTAGTTTAAACATTCTTTAGGAAAAAAACATTATCAATCTGTCAAATATATGCATGTCGGTGTATATTGAACATATTAATCTTATTAATATGGTTGTTGATAGTTACGTTGAAAGGCATCTATATCTTAGAGTTTTGGGGTGGACTACCATCTATGAATTTTCATCTATGGACAAGAATGAGACAAGCGTACTGTCCAGAATGATTCTATGGGCGTCGTTCAAACTTCATAATTAACAATTATTAAAAAAAATTGAAAATAGTTCATGTGATAACTGCACTTTGTGGTAGTTGGTGAAAAAGTAAATAAATAAAATAGCTCATGTGATAACTGAACTTAATGGCACGTTAATGTGTAGTCCATGTGATAGTGGAACTCCATCTAGCAGTTATAATTCGAGTTAGTGTGCACAAGGTTTAGTCAAACTGCATTTTACAGCTAGGAGTTGAAGTAATGTACAATTTGTGTGACAGTCGAACTCCTAATAAACTCCTATGAACTCCTTATAAATTTCTGTGAAGTCATGTGATAATTGCACTTAGTGGCATGGTAATTTGCAACTCATGTGACATTCAAACTCCATCTAGCAGTTGGGAGTCAAGTTAATGTGCATAAGGCTTAGTCGAACTCCATTTGGAAGCTATCAGTCAAGATAACTTGGAGTTGTTATATTAACTGCAATAGATTTATATTAACTTTTAAATTAACTATTAGATACAACTATTAGCTTAACTCCAATGATGATACAACTATGAACTTAACTTCAACTATGAGCTTAAAAACCACAAATTAAGTGGTTTCTATATTAAATCAACTATTAGGTACAAGTAATTGACACATTCTATGGTTATTGTTTTATTTTTCGCAGCTAAGAGAGGCTCGTGCGTGCTAGGGTTCTATTCTGCTACACGTTTTGGCAAGCCTCTGCCCCCCTGCACCTCTGGGAGGCGTCTGCTCTGTCTGGGTCGTCATGCCTGACGGTGGATCTAGGTCTCCAATGGCCCCATGTGATGAACTTGCGGCGTTCAGATCTCTGATATCTGGCAGAACCAAGACTGATCAAGCTCTTTCGATCCTTAAATTTGTGAATAAAATTGACAAAGTCCCAATCATTGATATTCCCCCACAGCATCCCATGCATGTGGATGTTTCTCTGGTAGATCGAGATTTGGTTGGCCAGTGTACTGGGCTCTGGCCCTCACCTAAGACCACGGACAATTGGATTCAAAAGAACTGGAGACCTCTGATCTCCAATAGTGTTACTTGCTATGTTGTAGGCAGAGGTTTCTTCCTCTTTGAATTTATTGCCAAAGAACACCGAGATCTGATCTTTCGAAGTGGCCCATACTTCATGGGGCCCCAAGGCTTATATTTGAATAGTGGGTGACTTTTATCCTACATTAGATGTCCCTAAATCCGTTCCGGTTTGGGTCCGTCTTCCCAACTTTCTGATTCATTGTTGGGCTTCCTCATCCTTGCAAGCCATTGGAAACAAGCTCGGCAAGTCTATTGATAAAGCTCATCCAAAAGAGAACTATTCTTGTGCCAGAATCTGTGTAGAAGTAGATATGGAGGCAAAGCTTCCTGAAGCAGTCAAATTAGCCGTAGGAGAATGGAAACACTACCAAAAACTTGACTACGAACAGCTGTCATTTAAATTTCGTCACTGTCATGAGTATGGTCATTTCCAAAAGAGCTTCCCTAAGAGGCCAATTGATCTAGAAAAATACCAAGAAGAAGGATGGATCCAGGAAAAACAAACCAAATCCAGCTCAACATAGGCTCATAAAAAATAGGAGAGGAAACCGGGCCCCTCCAGGACCGAAGAAGCCCCCAATATCTCCCCCATCGATCAAGGCACCAGCTCGGAGACCCAGGCAACCAAAGCCCTAGACACTAGGAATGAGGAGGTTCTGGATCAGGAGGATGGGAACCCCCCAAGCTCGAATCCATAAATATTAAGCCCAACAAAAAAAGGGAAAAGCTAGGGAGAAAATAGCCTCCCTGAATATACGAACCAGTCTCCAGATGAAGAGGCCTCGGAGGAAGAAGGAGGAGAAATAGGGCAGTCGCAACCCTCCCATATCAAAAGAAAATCCAAGCAAGCAAGGAAGATAGACAAGGAGCAAAGGGAAGAAGCCACATACAAAGATAAACTTATGGGAGTGCAAGCCACTATTGAAGCCATGGTAGACTCCAGGTTCACAAGACAAAAAGGGCAGCCCAAAGGGGCTCCCAAAATCCCAAAAAGTAAGTAATGAATATTGTCTCCTGCAATTGTAGAGGATTAGGAAGCAACAAAAAAAAATCAAATTCAATGAGGTTTCTCATTCGCATTTCCAATCCTGATATCTAATTGATACAGGAAACAAAAATGGAGGAAGAAAGCTTCCTCCAATCAGCTCACTTATTCTAGAAGAATGGTGATGGTCTTGCAAAAAGCGCCTGAGGTGCTTCTGGTGGTATAGGCACCTTATGGAAAAAAGAGGCCTTTGATCTAATCCAGTCCTTTTCGCATACACATTGGATCCTATCCATTCTTCATCATAAAGAATCGGGCATCCAGGTAAGCATTCTTAATATCTATGTTCATGTTTTGATGACGTAAAAAAGAGACTGTTGGCAAAGTATTCAAGAGATCCTCTCTTCCCAAAAACTGAAAAACATCATCCTAGCCAGGGACCTCAATATCACTCTAAATGCCAAAGAAAAAAAAGGAGGCTCAATTGTCAGAGACCCCCTAAGAGAAATAGTGGAGGATGTCATGAGGGATTGGGATCTTGAGGACATTAAGCCAAATCAGGGCAATTTCACTTGGACCAACAGAAGAATTGGACCAGGTCATATTGCGGCCAGGATCAACATATTTTTAGTCCAACAATCCATTGTTGTTCTAGGGTTCAGATCGGATTCAATCATCTTACCCTTCAGCATGTCAGAACATAAGCTGATCTTGTTGAACCTGACAGAAGAAAAAAATTTAGGGCCCATCCCCTTCAGATTCAGCCCCTACTAGATAAGCCAAGATGGTTTTCTAGATCTTGTCAAATCAGTCTAGGATGTTCCAGTTTCTGGATCCCCCTTCTTTATCTGGGAAGAGAAGCTTCAAAGACTAAAAAGAGCTATCAAGGCTTACGCTAAGACTTTAAAGTCCCCTTCTGCCCAAAGGTTAGAAGCTCAGTCAAATTTGGAAAATCACCAAATATGGCAAGAAGATCAACTGATGGATTAGACCAGTCTTGGAAAAGAAGCCAATCTTCATCGTGTCCTTCAGGCTGCTTGTCAGAATGAGGAAGAAAATCTCAGACATAAATCTAGATGTCTTTGGCTCAAAGCTGGAGATAAAAATTCCACCTTCTTCCACGAGCAAGCGGAAGGACGGAAAAACTTCAAAGTTGTAAAGGAGATCCAGAGTCAGGGACAAACAATCCAGGAGTTCAAAGAAATTAAAAAGGTAGCACGTGACCATTTCCAAAAGGTTTACACCGAAGAGGACTCTCATCCCCCCTCCTTGGCTCCCCCATTCTTGATTTGGTTCCCTTTTTGATCCACCTCTCCACTAATAGACAACTTAGTTCCCCGGTCTCAAAGAAAGAAGTGAAGCAGGCCCTGATGACTATGGAACTTGACAAGGCGTCGGGCCCGGATGGATTCACAGCCAGATTCTCAAAGTGTGCTAGAAAATTATCAAACAATCTGATTAAAATGGTCCTCAAGTCTCAAGCCTGTGCCAAAATTGGAGGGAGCACTAACTCGGACTTCCTAGCCCTCATCCCCAAAGAAAAAGGAGCTACTTCTTTTTATAGGTTCAGGCCTATCTCGTTATGCAATATTGGTTACAAAATCATCACCAAAGTCATCGCCAATAGGATCAAAGAGGTGCTTCTCTCCATCATCCCAGAAAACCAAGGTGGTTTCGTTAAAGGGAGGCAGATCACTGACAATATTATTCTTGTCCAGGAAGCAATTCACTCCAGTATTAAGCATCGGGAAAAAGGCATGGTTATAAAACTTGACTTAGCTAATTCCTTTGATAGAGTTAGATATGACTTTCTCTTCCAGGTTATGCATCGGTTTGGCTTTGATCCAGGTTTCATTAGCTGGATCCAAGCCTATATTAAATCCCCTTGGATTTCCCCCTTGGTGAATGGGTGTGCCGCTAACTTCTTTCAGGCTTGTAGGGGCCTTCGTTAAGGTTGCCCGCTTTCTCCCCTATTCTATGTTATTCAAGCCTATGTTCTAAGTTTTTAGCTCAACCATTGCCAGCAAAATAATGAGTTGCTTGGGCTTCGTATTGCCCAAGGTGTCAAAGATGTGAACCACGCCCAATTTGTTGATGATACTATCCTCCTAGGGAGCGCGAGTGTGATCTCGACCAGGCTCTTTAAAAGAGAACTAGACTTCTATAAAGAAGCTTCGGGTAGTCTCATCAACTACAATAAAAGTCAAATTCTTAGCTAGAATCGCAACCCTAGAGAAATGGCAGGCATTAGTAGAATTCTGGGCATCAATGGTAAAACACAGTGGGATGATTTCAAGTATCTTGGAGTCCCTATTTTCAAAGTCGCTCCGAAATCCTATTCTTAGCTTCCTATAATTCATACAATTAAAAATAAGATTAGTACTTGGGGAGAAAATTGGTTGAATCCAGCTAGGTAGGTAGTCCTTATAAAAGCAGTGTTATCTAGTATTCCCATATATTAGTGTTCCATTATTCTTGCTCCAAAATGTGTTCTGGATAGGATTGAATATTTGCTAAAAAACTCTCTCTGGAAAGGTGGGAAACAGAATGAGAAGAAATCCCCCCTGGTTAGCTGGGAAAAAGTGGTCAAGCCCTTAATGCAAGGCGGATTGCAAATCAAGCAGCTGGATCTGCAAAATGTAGCACTCGGAGCCAAAATACTCTGGAATATTATCTCAAGTAAGCTAACGTGGTGTAAAGCGGCCCTTTGGAAAAAATATTTTTCCGATAGTCACCTTAGATGCCTTGACAACCCCCCTAGGGTGAGAAAGGGCTCTGCCATCCTCCCTATCACGTTGAAAGCTCTTCCCTTTTTCTCTACTAAGATCACGTGGATTCCTGGGAATGGAAAGCATATAAAGGTGTGGGAGGAATCGATCATGGGAAATCCCCCGCTAGCCCAGCTTCAATGTATGGGGAAACTAAAAGAAGACATGCAAAGAAGAAACTTGATTGCCATCTGGGATATTTCATAATGGAATCGTGATGACTCCTGGAAGATCTGGGTTATTCCATGTCCAATTCAGCTAGAAAGTGTCAAGGAGCAGCTCCTTATTAATTTAAAATGGAATTCCCCTGAATCCATAATAGGTAAAGATTCAAGAGGTTGGGGGGACATATCTGGTAGTTATTCTACCTCAGCAGGATACAAGCTACTTTCGAATGCTGGGAATATCGAGAATCCTTCCATCTAGAAAAGTATCTAGGCTGTAAAAAGCCTCCCTAAAATTGACTTCTTCACGTGGATGGTTATCCACAGCAAAATTCTTACTGGGGATAACCTTAAAAAAAAGGGTTGGGAAGGCCCAATGACATGTCCCTTCTACCTCATCAATGAAGAAAACCCTAAGCATATTCTCATATCCTGTCAATTTGCTAGAGAGGTCTAGAAAGCATCCCTTCCAAAGGAGACTGACCTCCCCTCGGGTAGCCTCTTGGCTCTCTTTCTTAACTGGGCCTCCAAATCTCCCTTCAGTCTCAAGTCTAATAGAAGAAAATCATGTTGGATGGTGTTTCCAAAGGTCATTATATGGAAGATTTGGTTGGAAAGAAATACTCGAATTTTCTGATGAAAAGTGGGGAAATTCGCTTAGGTTGTTGCAAAAGTTCATGGACTGCTAGGTGATTTCCTCTCTCATCTCTGGAGTGATCCCTGCTCCCTTCCCCCAGCCAATGAATCTTAGATTCATAGATTTTCCTCTAATCCCTTTGGTCGTCCCGAACAACAAGGCGGGGAACTCTTGGCATATTAGGATGGAAGAAAAGGAACTCAACTCTTGGCTGAGACTCTTGAGAACGAAGGTCTTGTTCACAGATGGAGCCTCTAAAGGAAATCCTGGGGCGGCAAGGGGGGACGGAGTTATTATCACTCCGAAAGGAAACTTGGAAAGCAATTTCACATGGGGACTAGGCTCAGAAACTAACAACTTGGCCGAGGCCGTGGCTCTCTGGCAGGGACTCCAAATTTCCAAGAATCAAGGAATCACCGAGCTCATTGTTCTAGGAGACTTGAGAATAATTATTCAAGTCATGATCAAGAACTCTCTTCCTAATCAAATGCACCTCAAGCACCTAATCCAAAAAATCAAGTTGCTATCTCTCTCCTTCCCTAAAATCGATTTCTATCATGTCTTGAGGAAAAATAATAAAGAAGTTGACCGAGCAGTGAATTTGGGTTCCTCTCTAAGTTTTGGATAGCTAAAAATCAATGGGACTAACTCTCTTTGTCTTCCTCTGTAGGACCGAGGCTCTGTCCGGGGAGCCTCTCCCCCCATGGGCCCTCCTTTCCATGGCTCCTGACTCATGTTCGCTAGCATCCAAGGCAGGTGGAGTAGAGATGGCACATGGTCACTCGTTTGAAGGCAGTATAGGTTTAAATGTGAATTACGGTGAAGTCCCCTCACTTGGTGCGAAATTGTTGTTTGTCTCGTCAAAGCAGGGTGAAAGGAGTGAGATCTTAGCTCACTTAATGGCTCGCATGCATGGCATAAATATGGTGATCATTGCATCCCTCAGATGCAACGAATTTAAACAGTGGAGGGGCACGGTAGGAGGCACCATCATCTTGCTGAATGTTTGTGTGGTTAATAACTTGGAAGTGCAGGAACTGTGCTATTGTATCATGAATGGGAAGAAAATATTGGTGCTCAGTATGGAAGTTGGGTCTGCATCCTCTAGCGCGTCCTCACCTCCTAGGTCTATTGAGGCGGTTATCAAAGACCTGAAGAATGATTTCAGAGTGTTGCAAGATCAAGTTCAAGCAATTGATACTGAAGGAGGCAGGCGTTTGGAAAATGTGGACAAAGACCTGGCATATCTGCGGAAGAAAATCAGTCGCGAAGTGAGCAAGGCTGAGAATGCGGTCATTGGTTTGATAGCAAAATTGGAAATCAAGGTAGACAATATCGCCCTGAAGCTTTTCAAGCATGATGCTCCTCCCAAACCAGGTTCTTCGTCCAGCTTTTATGCGAAATTCAACTAAATTGAGAGAATTGATCTGCTTTTTGTGTTGTTGTTTACTCTGTGTGCTGGGTTCGTCAATGGTTATAAATATGTTTCTTTCTGGACACTTTGATATGCTAGACTCAGTTAATAATCTCCATTTTAGTTTTTCCTTGGTGTACTGTAAATATTGTTTTAGTCCTTTCTGTTAAAGTTTGAATTTTACAGAGGGATCTTAAGACTGGTAAATTCCTCTTTGTCGCTTCCATAAGGGCGTATTTAGAAACTAAGATCTTCTATTGCCACTTCCATAAGGGCGTATGTTGAGACTCTGTTGCAGCTGCAACGATTTCCCTAAATTCTAAAAAATTTGGGACCCTCCTTTGATTCATTTTTGCTCAGTTTTTGGTTTTGCTTTATGTTTGAATAAAAGATTACTTTATGCGGGAAATGTTTTGATGTTTGAATTAATTTTGCCTTGCCATCGGAAGTGTTTTGGACTTTGAGTCGAGAGTCTAGTCGTCTGCGCGTCCGCCGTTGTGGAAAGGAACCGGATATCAAGTTCGAAGTCAAATGTATTTGGTCTCCGACGTATTCTTCTTTATCGGCAGCTGTTTGAAATCCTGTCGGAGCCTTTATCTGTACGTTTTCCACAGTTGAGGAAATGGTTCTGCGAAGTTGTCCGAGAATTGCTTCATCCTTTTCTGACCCTGCCGTGTTGTTTCGCAGGTCTTTGGTTCTCTTCGACTTTCGCCGTTGTGGCTCTAGAAAAAACTATGCTTCCGATAGTTTGACTTATTTGTTCCTCTTGGTCGATATTTATTCGCTTGATGCATGTTCATTTTGATTCTGATTTTGTCAGTCTGTGGAACTCGCTCTCTTTATGTTTTCACCATTGCAGCTCTCTAACCATCTATTGACCCGAGGTCTTAGTCTCGCAAACTCCGATGTGAGTGATCATTTGTTTCTCCCACCAACGCCATTGTGGGCGTTTCAACGTTTTCTTCATTCGTCGTTGCGGAGGAGATAGTAACTTGGTCGCCGATCCCATAGCCTTTTTGCTGCCCGGTGATCTATTTTTCCCACCAACTGAATGTTGACCGCGACGTATATATAGTGGGGTTTGGGGTGTTTCTTTTTTTATTGTTATTTTGGATCTTTTTCTGTGCTATCATTTTCACTCGAGCAGACCAAGAATTTCATTGTCGGTACCTTCGCTCCTAGGTGGCTCCGCCGTGGAAGTTCACCATTTTTCCTCCACCAGTCGCGTAGCACAGTTCCAGGTAGGCCCTCATGCTCGTTTTTCCATTCCGTTTGATTGGTCGAACTACTTTTGTTGTCTCCGCGATTAGTGTTTTCCTAGGTTTTCCCATCCCGACCTGTATATATTTGTGAGTTAGGCGTATGGCTGCCTGTTGGGGGGTTTCTTAGTTTTTTTATGATGACTCCCGCGGCCGTTGAGATCTTGCAGACCGCATTCGATTGCTGGGGAAACCGGTGCAGACGGCCGTTACGTTGTCCGCACCAGTTTCTCCCAACCTAGACGTGGCCATCCAGGGGGCGTTTTCATGATTTTCTGCCTGGATGCCGTGAGTCTGGTTCCATAGTTCAGTCGCCCTCGTCTTCACGAACCAGGACCACGTTGTTGTTTTCACTTCCCGCTTAGGGTGAGACTGTTCGAGCTCAAAGATGAACCACGGCCCAGTTTAGGTTCTGAGTGCTTTACCTATTCAGACCATGAAGTGAGCGTTTTTACAGCAAGCTAGCTTTCCCTTATCTTCTAGTGCGCTACCACTTGCAGCGTCCTCACTTGAGTTTAGGCACCGCGTAACATTGTAATCCACAACTTTGAGAGGGGGTTTTTGAAACGGTTTTCTTTTTAGCATTAGGAAGAGGATTTTTCGTCATTTTAGAAAACCCATGCTTTTCTAAGTTAAACTGCGAATGTTGGTTATGTGATGGTTTTAGTCTTTGGACAGGAGCCTTTGATTTTTGAACATTGTTTGCTTCTTCTTCTTTTTTACAGCTGCACTCATGTTTAGCATAGATGAGGTAAAACGCTTATACTGTTGTCTTTATCTTGGAATATTATCTGGACATGACCCAACAGAACCTAAAAGAAATTCCTATCATATGACAGGGAAATTCCTCAGTTGAAAAGATGTCTAAGCGTCAGAGGAAGAAGGCTCCCGTAGTTGAAGAGGAACCCGAAGTCGAAGTCATTACCAGAGTCGAATACACCTACGAGGACACCAAATGCATAGTTGGTGTGGAGCCCGAATATCAATGGGGGGGGATTTACAGATTAATTACGCGTCGAGAAGTACCTGACATAGGTTTTGAAGAAGAAACCATCTATGCCAATATAGAAAGGTCTTCATTAATGAAAATTGCTACCAGACCTGAGCTTTTTCCCTGCTCAGAGGTGATTGGGTGGATTCTGTCCAGGGCAGATGTAACCACCATGATTTTAGCAAATATTGATATACTGGGATATGCTGCTTATAGCCCTGGGTATGTAGCACTGGCTTACCACTTGCCAGAAGCACAAGTATACCTAACTAAAGACTGGCTGAAGGCCATCAGGATGGACCTAGTCGAGACATTGAAAATGATGCTCATGCCTAACAAGAATTTTAGAACTAGGCCGACCGGAGAATATGACACTGCAAGTCTAAGAACCCCTTACCGGTTCATTGCGCTGATGCTGAACAGGATTTTCGGGAGGGCCCATGGTAAAAGCTTCAAATTGGAGTGGGTGCCTATCATTTTCTATGTTGCAACACAGGGGACAGTGTTCAATTGGGCAAACATTTTGTCCAATAGCCTTTCAGCCTGCATTGCTTCAGCACTAAGAGGGGTGTCCCAGAAGAGATCAGAGTTCTACATGAGCTCTTTATTGATAGATTGCATACTGTGCAACCAACCCTTCCCCAATCTGAGGTGCATATGGGACCAGGAAAGAACACCAGTCTACTCAGCATATAAGCCACTGTGTGCCCACAAATACCACAGTCACTATAGGTAAGTGTGTGAGCACTTCATTATGCCATTGTATACCCTGATTTTCTTAAAAGAGTGCAACTACATGTCGGAGGAGGCATTGCAGGTGATTGAAGAGTATGTGGACTATTATTTGACTGAGGATGGATTATATTTCAAAATGTTTGGTTGCTCCCAAGCACCCTCGCTACTGCCTAAGTATGCCACTGACTATGTAGTCCACAAAGAGGCAGTTAGACAAGTCTTTTTAGATGGCATAGCGAGCTTTCTGTTTGAACATAAGAAAGCAGCTTACCCTCCTTTGCCATTCAGGTTGGGAAGCTACAAGTTCACTAGGGTGAAGAAAGATGATGAATTCATGGAAGAGTTGGGGAAATTCCATTTTGGGGAAATGCGTTTCCACAGGAATGATTCCCGAAATAAGGTGGCAGAGCACTGTAAAGAGGCGAATGTACATTTTGAATACACCAACCACTGGGACAAAGAGGAATCCATTTTCCGCAGTGCACAAAATATGACAACCTTAAGAAGAAGGTTTAAGAAGAAAATCACCACCAAAGGTGGAAAAGGAGAGGATGAGCAAGCAAAGGCCGAGGAGGAGGAAATTAGAAAAAGAAATGAAGATGCTAAGAGACTAGCACAAGAGGCCAAAGGCTGGCTCAAAGGAGAAGAGGAGGAAAAGAGAAGAGCTGCACAAGAGGTAGCCAGAAAGGTAGAAGAAGCTGCCAGAAGTGAAGAAAAAGAAAAGAAAAGATAGATGGATGAGGAGCTGAAGAAGCAGGAAACAGAAAAGCTAAAACTGACAGAGACGGTGACAGAGCACTCAACTTCCGCTACAGCAGACAGTCAGGCTCAGGACTTGGGGAACCCTGATATTGAAGATCCTGAGGCGGCTGCTGGCAGCACACCAGGACAGGCTATGGTCCCCACTCTTAGGATAATCCATTTTGAACAGAAGAAAGGGGAAGAGGTACCAGATTTCAACACTATCTTTTATGATAGGGAAAGGAAAAGGATAGTAAAAAGGACCAAGAGAAAGGTCGAAACTGGGGGGCAGTCTGGTAAAATGATAAATGATACAACTGTAGTGTATGGGACTGACAAGGACCCCAGGTTCACTATCAGAGTAGGGGCTGCATTGATCCATGCTTCCGAGGACAATGTGGATAGAATAATGACTGATCTTGAACAGTCAAAGAATTCCTCTTCCCAGCTCAAAGATACCCTGAGAAAGGAAAGAGAGGAAAATAATAGGTTAAAGAGAAAGTTTGAAGACATACAACGAGAAATAAAGTCTTCAAAAGCTGAGCTTAAGTTCCTCCAAGTAGAGAAGAGATATATGGAGGCTGCCCAAGAAAGTCTAGATAAAGTGCAGCAAGAATGTCAAGGGTTGAGGGCAGAGAAGGAGTAGCTGCTAGGTAGGATAGGGGAGTTGGAGTTGCAGAAAGCTAACTTGGAAGAATCTGAGAGGCAATCTCAGGGGCAGAATGCAGAGCTCAAAGGACAAATTACCTCATTGACAGCAGCTCTAGGAGAGGCCAAGGAACAGCAGGTCAGTCTTCAGCCTTTCAAGGAGCACGTTTTGGCACAGAGAAGCAAGATGCACCAACTGCAAGTGGCCATAGAGGAAGAGAGGTGCAAGGTCTTGCAAGTGGACAATCGGATGGAATAGATTTTGGAAACCTCTTCGTATTTTGTTGACAGATCACAGGACATCTTAGAAGTCCTAACAGGAAGGATGGCGAGATTAGAAGCGAATGAAGAAACCCCTACAGATCTACCATCAAAAGATCAGCAAGCCCTAAGGCAAGACTATGATTTACTAGAGTTTGCCATAAACACAGCCAAGGAATTCAAGAAGGCTGTTAAGAAGACAAAAGGGGCTTGTGCAGAATTCTTCAGGAGACTTCTGATCACTTATAATCGATGCTAGGTAGAGGCTAAGCAAAGAATGGATACTTTTCCAGAACACAGCTTGTTTTTGGAAATTTTACAAAGGAGGTATCATGAAGATGATCAAAAGATACAACACATTAAAGCTTTAGATGAACAGAACCTGAGGAATGAAGTAGATCATTCCGCGGTTAGTGTGCAGCTGTTGGAAGACCAACTTGGCCTGAGCCCAGCCAGAACAGAAGTCATAAGAAATCAGGCTGCTAAGTTCGAAATAAATATTCGTTCTCTAGAACCTTCTGAATTCGAAAGTATTGCCTCAGAAGCTTCAGCATGGAAGAAATTTTTGAATAGTCAAGCGAGACCCTCCTCATGAGTATCTTATTTATTTTATTGTAATATATTGTAAGCACTTAATGAAAGAAAATGTGGGAGGTGAAGAGTTGGGGAAGCCCAAGAGTCATTGCGTGGGCAGCCCAACAGTTTTGTCTTTTGTATAAATATAAAGAAGCTAGACATGAAGAGGGACTTTTTTCCCAGTTAGATTGGAAGACATATTGTAAGAAGAACTATTTCCTTTTGCAATAAATAACTACAGTTTGACTGCTGGAGAAAGCTTGGTGGGATGTTCAAATGTTATGCTTTGGATTTGTTGAAGAGGAACTATTTCGTTTTCAGCTTTTGGTCCATTAACTGTGAGATCGTTCTAACTCTTTGAACCTATGTTCTTGTATGAGTGATTTTTGGTTCATTTTATGGAAATTCCCACTATGAGTAATGAATGTTGTTCATAAACAATTGGCTATATGGTTGTTCAAATATCTTCAAATGTTCATGCGTTTAAAAGAAGTATCAGCTATCTGTGATTTCTTATTACAATGCATGCACAAAATACATTACTCATTAATAAGTGACAATCTTGCTCCCTAGGGATAGGTTAGGTAGTTAGTTTTAATTTCTTGTTGTATGTGTGATTTAGATGCAATAGAGCCTAAGACAAGAGGTAAGAAACTGCGCATCGCATTGTGAACACTCATTGCATTTTCAATCAATCTGCATTTTAGATAGGCATTTGCATGTCATACTTAAAACTAAAAATACAAAAATATACACGGTGGACCAGGCCGCAACCGATAAAACCTTTTATTTTTGTTACCTGACCTATGGTAGCCGGACCGCAAACTGGACGGATTCCCTACACCAAACAGTCACGGGCTAGTTGGGAACGTTGACTGGGGAGAATCTCTTACTGTTGTTGCCTGCGAATTTCCAGGCCTCAACAGACTCTAAACTCCTATTGTTGCTATCTCAAGGGCATTTTGTAAACTGGTTCAGTTTCTGTGGTCGCACCACCTTCTTAATATATTATAACCGTTGTTGTCAACAAAAAAAATTGACACATTCTTTAGGAAAAAAACATTATCAATGTGTCAAATATATGCATGTCGGTGTATTCTGAACATATTAATTTTATTAATATGATTGTTGCTAGTTATGTCAAAATGCAAATATATCTTAGAATATTGGGGTGTACTACCATCTATGATTTTTATCTATGAACAAGAATGAGACAGGTGTACTGTCCAGATTGATTCTATGGACGTCATTCAAAATTTATAATTAACAATTATAAAAAAAATCGAAAATAGCTCATGCGATAACTGCACTTTGTGGTAGTTGGAAAATAACTAAATAAATAACAAAAAATAGCTCATGTGATAGTTGAACTTAATGGTGTGGTACTGTGTATTCCATGTGACAGTGGAACTCCATCTAGAAACTAGAAGGCGAGATAATGTGCACAAGGTTTAGTCAAACTGCATTTTACAGCTGGGAGTTGAAGTAATGTGCAATTCGTGTGACAGTCGAACTCCTAATAAATTATTTTAAACTCATGTGATAACCGCACTTAGTGGCATGGTAATGTGCAGCTCATGTGACACTCGAACTCCATCTGACATTTGGGAGTCAAGTTAATGTGCATAAGGATTAGTCGAACTCCATTTGGAAGCTAGGAGTCGAGATAACTCGGATTTATTATATTAATTGCAATATATTTATATTAACTTTTAAATTAACTATTAGATACAACTATTAGCTTAAGTCCAATGATAATACAACTATGAGATTAACAACCACAAATTAAGTGATTGTTATACTAGATTAGATTAACTATTAGATACAAGTAATTGACACATTCTTTAGGAAAAAACATTATCAATATGTCAAATATATGATTGTGGAAGTATTCCAAACATATTAATCTTATTAATATAGTTGTTGCTACTATAATTAATGAATATATATATTGGATCATTCAAATCTTGATTCAAGACCAAATTTGCATAATTAGTATATTTAATGAAGCCTGGCACTACGTGCTGCCCATCATCTCAACTCCAGTTTGATAGTGTCTAACGTAGCAAACATTCAGAAGTAAAAATAACTAATTATCTATTAAGTGGGCCGGTTACATGGACAAATGGGAGAACTCTGATGGTTCTTTGCTTTGAGTTTTGTAAGAGTTTTATATGAATTTGAATTATAGGACCTAGAGGTCATATGAACAATGTGGTTATATATATATATATATATACTCAGATTCTCAATAGCATCCGTGCTGGAAGGGCGCAAGGAATCTAACATATCCCAATACAACAAACACTTATGGCAGGGCTTCGACTGGATTTAATTAAGTCGAGACACTATCAACTGTACTGATTTAATAAGAACTTGAGAGAGTTAACATTAACCTTTTTTATCATGAATTATGAGAAGCGTGAATCTATGATGAGTAGAACAATACTTGCTATCGAATAAGATGGTTAGAATTAACATATTGTTCTGTTCCAATATCGTAAACATATATAATCAAATGTGAAACATATTTAATTCATAAAAAATTGTAGATCCTCAATATTTACACAATCATAGTTCTTAATATCAAATTCTCTTAAAAGAATAAGAGTAGATCTATGATTTGTGATAAGTAGTCATACATCTTTCTCACATATAAAACCGCAGCCTACGTTATTCTAATAACTCCTACAAATATTTGAATCAGATCCTCTGTAATTCAAACTTAACCCCAAATTTAATTCGATTAAAGTTGGATCCACTCGATACGTAAATCAAGTTTAACTACAGATTTAATTCAATATACTCCATACTGAATCAGTTCATGAGTAGATCCATAAGATAATTTTAATGACAACTACAGTACTTATTAATTTGATTTGACATAAAATATACCTAAATCCACATCTATTTGCTAAAACGTAATTCAAGATCTATATGTATACATAATGTTACCATTTTTTTTAGAACAGAAACGAATCAGCAATTATCTTTTCATGTGATCGGTACATAATAAGGACGGCTATTTTCTTCCAATAATAAGCAGTGAACCAATACACCTACTATTTCTTTCAATAGTAAACAATAAACAAATGATGATAATGCATGGATATATGTTATTCATAATGGAAATTCAAACTATACCAAAGCAAGATTAACATTCACTCACAACTATCCATACCAAGAGGCGGAATAACATTATCTTTTCACATCAACATCGACATCGACCAAATTCTAGAACAATTAACCAATAATATTGCACTAACATGAGAGATCACACTTGCCTTATGATGCCGAAACAATAAAAAAGAGTCCATCGGAAACTACCCTATTACAACCAACTGGTATTCTTCTTTGCCTCGGAGCTGAAGCTGCGAGGGGCTGAATGACTAAAAAGCTAGTAAAAACATAGGTAAGTTGACTATTGCTATGAGGCTTCCACCGTCCCTCGTACCAAAGTGAACCATAAACCATACTCTCCAAGTAAACTATTGCTATGAGGCTTCCAACCTCCATCGTATCAAAGTGAACCACACTCTCCAATATACATCCCAGCAAAATCTCTCTCATCCACCACTAGGGTAAAAAATGATAAGATTCTCATGCATTTTCCATCTTTTTATAATTTTTAGAAAACCTCATGTATCTTTTGTGAATTATTTTATTTTTTATTTTTATTACTCACCCTCCCAATCTCACTATCTCAAACTTTTCTAATTGTTTTATTTTTAGTTGGTGAGGACGTTGTTGCACCTCATGTAGAAGATGAAGAAGATGAACATGGCACACATGGAGGACAGTCAACTCCACATACACCAATAGTAAGGACACCTTCCAGAACGCCCAGAACTCATGAACATGGTGAACCACCAAGTGTTGGTGGACGGAAAGGAACATGACCAGAGGCAAGCAATGAATCAAATCCTACATTAGCATCATTAAGGAACAGCGTTAGAGGTTAGAAGACTAGAAGTCTGAGAGAACTGTATGATCAAAATGAAGAAGTAGATCAAGTTTCAAATTTTGCATTTATAGCATGTGATCCAATAGATTTTGATGAAGCTGTTAAAAAGGATGTTTGGATAAAAGCAATGGATGAAGAAATTGATGCCATAGAAAGAAATAATACTTGGGATCTTGTAGATTTGCCTGATGATAAAAATTGTATTGGTGTCAAATGGATTTATAAAACTAAGTTAAATGTTGATGCTGATGTTGAAAAATATAAAGCAAGACTTGTAGCTCACGGGTTTAGTCAACAACCTGGAATTGATTATAATGAGACATTTGCACCTGTAGCCAGACTTGATATGGTAAGGATGGTATTAGCTATTGCTGCTCATAATAAATGATATGTACATCAAATGGATGTAATGTGTGCATTTTTTAATGGATCTTTAGAAGAAGAGGTTTATGAACAGTGAAGGATTCAACAGAAGTCCAAGTGAACCAACGTTGTATACAAAGGTAAACAAAGAAGGTAAAATACTGATTGTTTGCTTATATGTGGATGATTTTATATTCACTGGAGATCTTTCTGTAGATGAGTTTAAGAAAGCCATGAAAATAGAATTTGAGATGACTGATTTAGGAATGATGAAATATTTTCTTGGTATTGAAGTAACACAATCTAAAGATGGTATTTTTATAAGCCAAACTAAATATGCAAATGATGTATTGAAAAGATTCAAAATGCTGAATTGTAAGCCATCTGTAACTCCAATAGCAACTGACACAAAACTCAGTAAGGATGATGATGGGTCAAAAATTCATCCAACGATGTATAAGAGACTGGTTGGAAGTCTCGTGTACTTAACTGCAACAAGACCTGATATAATGTTTGCAGCAAGTTTGATTTCAAGGTTTATGAAAACACCAAAGAGTACCCACTGGCAAGCTGGAAAGAGGATTTTAAGATATATTGCTGGAACAACAAATTTTGGTATCCAGTATACATCAGATTCAAATTTTAAATTGATTGGATATACTGACAATGATTTTGCAGGTTCTATCGATGATAGAAAGAGCACATTTGGATATGTGTTTGGTTTTGGATCGGGATCAGTAGCATGGGCATCAAAGAATCAACCCATAGTGACACTATCCTTTGCTGAGGCAAAGTATGTTGCAACAACAACAGCTGCATGTCAAACTGTATGGATGAGAATAACTCTTTCTGAGCTACAACATGAACAGAATGAACCAACTCCAATTTTCTATGACAATAAATCAGCTATTGCACTATCAAGAAATCACGTCTTTCATAAAAGAAGTAAGCATATTGATACAAGGTATCATTTTATTAGAGAACCGATAACAACAATAAAATTAATCTGGAATTTTGAAGATCAGAAAATCAGTTTGCAGATCTTTTTACAAAACCATTAGGAAAAGAGTTGTTTGAGTTTCATAGGAAAAACATTGGAGTTTGTAAACTATAACAGAAAGTTAGTATTACAAAATTTTGTTTTTTGAAGTGTAGTAATTAAGGGGGAGAATGTTGGAATGGGTTAATTACTCCACCACTGGCTTCAACAATTTTGAAGAGGCAACACCGTTCAGACATCAACTGTCGAAGTTCTGAAAAGGCATCACCGCCCAGAAATATGATCGCCAAAAATTTGTAGAGCTGTTACACTGCCACACTGCCTCACCACTTGACAGACATAAGATTATTTAAATTATGAAAAGCTATTTTGATGCAACAGACCAGTTCCAGCAAATCACATCCAAAAAATATGAAGAGGCAGCGCACTTTCCAAATCCGTTAGACTATAACAAATTGTAAATCATTTGAACAAAGGATTCTGTTTTGTATAGCGAAGGGCCAATTAGCACTTAATGGACGACTTAGTTGAAATACTATATATACCCAGCTTGTAAACATGTTTTGTAGTGACAAAGATATAGATTAATACGTAGTTGAATTTTATTCTGTAATTTCCTGTGTTTTACTCTGTTTCTGAAAAACTCAGTTTTATTTTTTTTTAATGTCAATTTGCTATAGCAGTTAGAGTTTATTTTGTGTGAATGTTGTTTATTAATTCCGTAGAATATTTTTGATAAGTTAACGGACGCAGGGGTGATTAGAAACATGTTAAATAGTGAGCTGTGACAGAGCTGAGAGTAACCGTCAACACTCACAGCTAGCTAATTAAGCGTGTTAATCGTTATTAGCTGCAACAACCAGTTGAAACATCATATAGAGAGTATTGTTATAAGTAGCATCCAAGCTGCAACAGTCTTGTAGGAATTAAATTGATTTTGTGAGCTCTATCAATGAGTCACAACAAACAAAGCACAACTTTTCTATAAGTTGTATTTTGAGTTGTTAGTGAAGTTTTTAGTGTTGTTGAAGCAAAGAGTGGCACTCCCCTGCCTTCCCCACATCAATTACTTTTCCAAGCAAAGCTTGACCAATCGAATTAGCAGAAGCATTGGCCAGAATTCTATCTGCCATTTTCTTAGGCAACTTGTTAAAATGGTTTCCAAAATAAATCATTTAAAAAATTGTTTGAATATCGTCTATATTTTCTCAATTAAAGACCAAGGTAAATCATAATTGAATTCCTCCCCGCCATCGAATACGACAAATATCAGGGTGTTTAGAGGAAGACCAGATAGTCGTCCCTCAATGAGAATGGAATCAATTTTTGAATGCAACTGTTTAAGTATATGCTCCTTGCTCTCCTCATTTGAGGAATCCTGAAAATAAAGCTAAAGTGTATGAAAAATCGATATGCTTTCTGTGTTATATGGTTAACATTCTAAACATTGGAAAAGTTAAGTGTCATGTAGGAAAAGTTAACATTCTAAACATTTTAAATTGATTGGATATACTGACAATGATTTTGCAGGTTCTATCGATGATAGAAAGAGCACATTTGGATATGTGTTTGGTTTTGGATCGGGATCGGTAGCATGGGCATCAAAGAAGCAACCCATAGTAACACTATCCTCTACTTAGGCAAAGTATGTTGCAACAACAACAGCTGCATGTCAAACTGTATGGATGAGAATAACTCTTTCTGAGCTACAACATGAACAAAATGAACCAACTCCAATTTTCTGTGACAGAAAATCAGCTATTGCACTATCAAGAAATCACGTCTTTCATAAAAGAAGTAAACATATTGATACAAGGTATCATTTTATTAGAGAACCATTTTATTAGAGAACCGATAACAACAATAAAATTAATCTGGAATTTTGAAGATCAGAAAATCAGTTTGCAGATCTTTTTACAAAACCATTAGGAAAAGAGTTGTTTGAGTTTCATAGGAAAAACATTGGAGTTTGTAAACTATAACAGAAAGTTAGTATTACAAAATTTTGTTTTTTGAAGTGTAGTAATTAAGGGGGAGAATGTTGGAATCGGTTAATTACCCCACCACTGGCTTCAACAATTTTGAAGAGGCAACACCGTTCAGACATCAACTACTGAAGTTCTGAAAAGGCATCACCGCCCAGAAATATGATCGTCGAAAATTTGTAGAGCTGTTACACTGCCACACTGCCTCACCACCTGACAGACATAAGATTATTTAAATTATGAAAATCTATTTTGATGCAACAGACCAGTTCCAGCAAATCACATCCAAAAAATATGAAGAGGCAGCGCACTTTCCAAATCTGTTAGACTGTAACAGATTGTAAATCATTTGAACAAAGGATTCTATTTTGTATAGCGAAGGGCCAATTAGCACTTAATGGTAGACTTAGTTGAAATACTATATATACCCAGCTTGTAAACATGTTTTGTAGTGACAGAGATATAGATTAATACGTAGTTGAATTTTATTCTGTAATTTCCCGTGTTTTACTTTGTTTCTGAAAAACTCAGTTTTATTTCTTTTAATGTCAATTTGCTATAGCAGTTAGAGTTTATTTTGTGTGAATGTTGTTTATTGATTCCGTAGAATATTTGTGATAAGTTAACGGACGCAGGGGTGATTAGAAACATGTTAAATAGTGAGTTGTGACAGAGCTGAGAGTAACCGTCAGCACTCACAGCTATCTAATTAAGCATGTTAATTGTTATTAGCTGCAACAACCAGTTGAAACATCATATAGAGAGTATTGTTATAAGTAGCATCCAAGCTGCAACAGTCTTGTAGGAATTAAATTGATTTTGTAAGCTCTGTCAATGAGTCACAACAAACAAAGCACAACTTTTCTATAAGTTGTATTTTGAGCTGTTAGTGAAGTTTTTAGTGTTGTTGAAGCAAAGAGCGGCACTCCCCTGCCTTCCCCACATCGATTACTTTTCCAAGCAAAGCTTGACCAATCGAATTAGTAGAAGCATTGGCCAAAATTCTATCCGCCATTTTCTTAGGCAACTTGTTAAAATGGTTTCCAAAATAAATCATTTAAAAAATTGTTTGAATATCATCTATATTTTCTCAATTAAAGACCAAGGTAAATCATAATTGAATTCCTCCCCGCCATCGAACACCACAAATATCAGGGTGTTTAGAGGAAGACCGGATAGTCGTCCCTCAATGAGAATGGAATCAATTTTTGAATGCAATTGTTTAAGTATATGCTCCTTGCTCTCCTCATTTGAGGAATCCTGAAAATAAAGCTAAAGTGTATGAAAAATCGATATGCTTTCTGTGTTATATGGTTAACATTCTAAACATTGGAAAAGTTAAGTGTCATGTAGGAAAAGAAACATGTTAAAAAATGGGGATGGATGGATATTCTGATCACCTGCCCTGTATACACGCCAAAAGACCAAGATTGATCACCTTGTCTTTGAATTTCTTCCCATCTATCCTCCAACATCGGGCTTCCTCTGATGTCCACAACTTGTAGTGTTTTCCTAGGAAGCGTTTCTAGAATTGTACACGTGTACAAAAGGAGTTCTTGCAAATAATTCAATGATCCAAAATATTCTGGAAGCCGCCTCAAATTCTTACATTGACATAGTATCAACACTCTTAAATATTGAAACTTTGAAAATGATCCAAATAATTTCTCTACATATTTTTTAGAAGAAAATATCAGTTCCTTGTTATTTCATTGAAATCAAAGGTAACTTGTTACATCATCAAAAATAGCTATGCGCGAGGCAAAAACAAATACAGGAGAGCATCCTCCTGGTCTAATACAGGGGACATCTAATATGAGTGTCTCTAGAGATCTGTGAATCGTACCTACATCCACTCCACCATGATCATCAAACAGATAGTACAAATCGTGCACTTAATAGCTTCTCCAAAGAAGCAGTACCAGTATGAATTCATAAATTTGAGGGAATCCTCCATCTCAACCATCCCAAGGATGTAATATAATGCCAAGCTCAAAAGGATTCAAAAAGGCAAAAAATGTCAAATGCTTAGAGCTAAAAAAGCTTAAAGGAGCCATGTTCAGTACGTTCACCTTCAGTGAATTCTGAGAACTGTAAAAGGCCTGAGGCCATGGTTAAAGCTTCTTTGGATAATCCATTAGTCATCTCATTGTACTCTATGTATATATGAACAACATCGACATGGATGAGGTAGGATTCCATATCTCGAATGTTATGACACCAACCATCTAATGCAAAAGAGGAGAGAGATGATCTCTTGTTGAACCAGTTGATAATTATAGAGGAGTCTCCATGAATGTGAAGGGAAGGTAATCCACAAGATTTAGCCATGTATAATAGCGTCCACAATGCAAGAAGTTATGATCTTGTATTTACACTTTGTCCCCACCCATTTTCATACAAATATAATGGTCCTGACTAATCAAAAGATAAACACCAATGCCTCCCATTTGGTTGGTTGAGGCACCATCAAAGAACCCCGCAGGAAAGACTAATGCAGGTGCCAATCGAATATCTCTCCTTTTGGACTTCAGCTGAGAATGAACTAGATAGAGTTGAAGTTGTTCCAATAAAGAGTGAACAATATAATTTATGTCTGGATTTTTATCCTCAAAGATACATATGTTTCTAGCCAGCCAAATTTGTCAGGCCATCAAAGGAGGAAGATAGGTGATATTTTTTTCCTTCCTGAACCAGGAAACAACATTCAGCAGGTAGGAAGTCTCCTTCCAGATAATAGGAACACAGAGAGAGGTGCTAATATAAGATAATACCTATCGAGTGAAACAACACTCAGTAAAAAGATGGTCTACAGACTCAAGCGTTGCTCTGCACAAACAACACTAATGAGGTCCTATCCAACCTTTTTTGATTAAGTTGTCCCAAGTATGAACCCGATTGGATAGACACAACCAATTAAAATAGATAATTTTCTGGAGAATGTGGAATTTCCAAATCCGGATGATAGCATCAACATGTTTGATAATGACATATATGTTAGCTATCAGATCATACACTAAATTGTCTTTAACCAAACCCGTCATATTATTGAACATCCAAACCAAAGTATCGGTGCCATCACTAATGCGGATCCCTCCATGCTGAAGTCCATTAATATAATGTGTCCATAAGACCTTCCATTGTCCTCCCAGATCTAAATCATCCGCGGTGAGCCAGTAGCCAATAGTTGCTGAAGCAGTACCCCAGTTGCATGCATCAGACATACAGGAGATGCCATAATCTTCCAGGTATAGTCTAAGGTCCTCTGGCAAGATGTAGTTAGATGAGAGACTAGCAATTGGATCTATGCTGATTTTTATGCTCTTGCCATCCAGTCTTCAACCCCAGACATCTGGTAATCCAAGAAATAGCTCTGATGAAACCATTCCACATATGTGATGTGCCTTGAACCGAGAAGGATTGTTGATGAAGCCATACATCAATAGGCAAGTTTTTGATATATTTGTGCTTAAAAATATGAGACCAGAACCCGTCTCCATTGAGGACTAACCAGATACTTTTCGAATGTAAGGCCAAGCTGAACCATTCAAGATTTTTAATGTTCCAGCCACCTAGTTCATAGGGATTAGAGATCATGAGTCGGTCGACCAAGTGGTATTTGTGATTTCCAGCAGTATTCCCCCACAAAAAGTTGAAAATATAGCGCCTGATATATTTCAAAATGGTGTTGGGCATTCGAGCCAATGAAAGACAGTATACTGCCAAACCCATCAGGACTGATTTGACAAGAACCAGTCTGCCACCTAAAGACAGTAACTTATAAGTCCAATTGCTTAACTTCTTTTCAAACTGCTGAATGAACCATCTCCAGTCATTAATATCGTAGCCCAGAGGTCTGAGGTAGTACCCCAGGTATTTAAATCCGGAAGTGATGGGATCCATTTTGAAAGGTAGAAGATTGCTAATCCTTGATCTAATAGTCTCATCAAAGCCATTATATAGGAAGGAGGATTTGGCCACACTAATCTCCATACATGTGGCAGAGCAAAAGGTATCAAGGATCTCCTTATAGTTTTGCCACTCCTCTACAGTACCCAGACCAAACAAAATGGACATCGTCTACAAATAGCAAGTGAGTGAGATTCAGACTTGGAGACACTTTAATACCAGAAATCACCCCCTGCCTTGTGCATTTGTGATCAGTAAACTCAAGCTTTCAATAATCAGTATAAAGAGAATGGGAGATAGGGGGCAGCCCTGTCTAATGCCCCTCAAGACTGGGAAGAATTTAGAAGGCGTCCCATTGATGAGGATAGCAAAGTTGGAAGACTCCACATAGCCCATAATCCAGTTCACAAAAGTACCCAGAATCCTAATCTGAAGGAGGACCAGTCTAAGGAAAGACTAGTTGACCCTGTCAAAAGCTTTCACAAGGTCAAGTTTCAGCACCATAATCTTTTGTTTTTCAACTTTGATGGAATGGAGAACTTTTTGAACAATTCCAACATGTTCTATAATCTGCCTATTATGTAAGAACCCAAACTGGTGTTTGGAGATAGCCTTGTCCAAAACAAATTTTAATTTGATAGGTACCATCTTAGAAATAGTTTTATAAATCAAATTGCATAATGAGATGGGTCTGAGCTCAACAAAAGAGGACGACCTATCACACTTGGGAATGAGAGTTATAAAAGTAGCATTGAGTGCACCTATAACCCTACCCTCTATCCTAGAGTGTTCAATAGCTTTCAATATATCAAGACCAACAAGGTCAAAAAAGTGGAGATAGAATTCGATCGGCCATCCATCAGGGTTGTGACTTTTGTCTTTTTTAAACCCCTTGAGTACACATTCAACTTTCAGTAATGCAAATTCAGACAAAAAGAGCTCTTTATCCTCCTCTCAGTACAAAGGAAGGGAAAAGTCTGATAGCATTTAGTTGAGCCTCAATATTAGTGTTACCATCATTAGAGAAAGTGTGAGAGAAGTGTTGTACACCCATAGCCTTGAGCTTAGTGTCATCCTCAATTAAATCTCCATTCTGGTCCTTAAGATCCCAAATGGATTTTGTGTTTCTCTTAGATGAGGCAAAGGAGTGGAAAAATTTAGTGTTAGCATCCCCCTCTTGGATCCAATCCACTCTGCTTTTGAGTTTCCAAGTAAGAATTTGATGGGCCAATAAGGAGTCCTTCCTGGCTTTTAAGTGTGTCAGTAAAGTGGATTCCTCGGTAGTGAGTATACCAGAGAATTGAGAAGTGAGAAGATCAAGTATAACAGATTCAATCTATTTGGTCTCTTTAGATCTTGAAAAAATCTTCCTTTTTTCCCAATCCTTGACCAAGCTTTTGAGTCTCTGAAGCTTAAAGGCAAAGGCAAACATAGGACCTACAGAGGGTACAAGCGTGGTCCAGGAGGTAGAAACAAGATCACTTAAATCATATTCCAGGAGCCAAGCTCTATTGAATTTGAAAGGATAAAGGTGACAATTCCACTCTAGACAAATAGGGTAGTGATCAGAGATTTCAGAAGGCTAAGTTCGGGAGTTATAGCTTCCAAGAAGTGGAATAAGATGTAAGGAAGCTAGGAATCTGTCTAATATTTTGCTAACACCCTCAGGTCCCACTCTTCCTTTCCTCCAGGTAGGTCCAAGTGTAGTGGGAGCAAGATCAACCATATTCATCGAATCCAAAAGCTGAGAGAAGTAAAGTGCTTGGTGATCCAACCTGGCTTGGTCTCCCCAGACTTCTAGGTCAGAGAGTAAAGTTTAAGTCACCAGCAAGAATGAGGTTAGGGTAGTTAAAGATACCCCCAGCAACAACACAGTTATGTTGGCATCGGGCCCATAGCAATTGATAATAGAGAAAACAGAGTCAAGTCGTTTGACTCTAGCATATAAAAGGATGCCAGCAAAGGAGTGGTAAAATTTACTGCGAATAAGATGAGGATTCCAAGATGAAAGGATACCTCCAGAGAGGCCATGGGCATCAAGAGCACATAACTTCCATCTAGGCTTTAGTTTAGCAAACAATCAAAGAGCAGTAATATGGTCGCACATCGTTTCTTGTAACATGATTAAGTCAGGGTTTAGAGAATAGAACAGTGTTCTGAGGGATTTTGTTTGGTAAGCCCTCCAAACCCACAGATGTTCATGGAGACAATCTTCATTGGTCAACCTGAATAACAGGTGATTGTGCTCTAAGTGCTTGGGAGGGAGATTGTGCTCTGGCTGCAGCTTTGATCCGGGTTGAGAGAGGAGTATAGAGTCCAGAAGGTGGCTGAGTCGAAGAAGGTTTACCTTTTCTGGACTTCTGGATCGTTACATTCTTGAACCTAATCGAATCAAGAGGTAAGACAGAGGGCGATAATGGAGACTTGTCAGTAAAGATATCCAGATCTTTGAGAAGGGTAGGATTAGTGAACGAAGGAGTATTCAAGGGACTGCTAGGAGTATCAATGGTATTAGGGGAATGGATTCTTTGAAGGGGTGGGAAGTTCTCCAAAGTATAAGGTGGAGGAGAATCAGAGGGGGAGTGGAGAGGAGTAGCAAACAAATCAAGAGGGTCAGAAGGGGGGACAGTGGTGGAAATAGGTTTAGTTTTGGCTGCCAAGAGGGCTAAAGTCTCAACATCTTTTATGTACTGAATTTCACCCTTTGTAAGATCACCGAAAGAGGTAGGAGAGGAGGATTCATAAGGCCCGACAGGAGAGGGAGTACCAAAAGTGTCATGTGTGTGAGCAGTCTCCAACTATGACCCCGGAGAGGTAGCGAGATGAGGTGAAATGGCCTGAGAAGTATTAGGAGTCATATCAGAATCAGAAAAGCCAACACACAGAAGGAATACACTGGAGTAAGGAGGTACATGTATTTCTTAAGTGGCTTGTCTCATGACAGTAGCTGTAATGGAAGGGCATATTTAGATAATCAAGTTTATGGGTTATAACCAAGTTGTTACAAACAATGTCAATTTCAGGGAGGAGCCCTTTAGAAACGTCAAGTTCGACCAATACCTTGGCAGTACGCTTGTCGAAGATGAGGTGAAAATCTTTCTCCAGAGATACGAACCTCCCAATGGTGTTGGCAATGCCAGTAAGGATCTATTTAGACCAAAGAGGGAAAGCCAAAACCGACATTAACACCCATAGATGGCGTTTGACAACATGTTCTTTTAATGGGTCAAAATTCGAATGCCAATGGCTGAGGACAAGGGAACCATTCCCTATGGTCCAGAGTGAGCTCAGGATACGAGAGGCATCTGAGTCCTCAAGGAAAAAAATAACCAACCACCTGTTAGCAAGGAGACTTATAGTAGGAACATAATTAAGGATAGGCTTCCAGTGTAAGGTGGTCCAAGCCACCCACTCCTCCCTATTCATAGAGCAGTACTCCAAGCGCCCAATGAGTGCCCTGTGACAAAGGTCAGATACTATGTCAATCATAACATCCTTTCCTAAGACATAACAATGTTTATGGTCAAGGGCGGTTAAAATCTTGGTCTTGCAACGGGTATGAAGACGCGATGGATGATTCAGGCCTCCCTGAGGGCCAGAGGGCGGGAAAAGTCCCGTGGGCTCCATTCAAAGAGAAATAAGTAAGCTGATAGGTAACCAGACAGAGTAACCCGAACCCTAAGTGACAGAAAATAGAAACCCTAAACCCTAACAGACGCTCCTGGCTAGAGGGTAACGGCGGTAAGTAAATCAACAAGAAGTGCCAGGAATGGAGACCAACAACCCTAACCAAACCTCCAGAGAGGCAAAGGAGAATGTGCCCGTGCTAACAGTTAACAAACCACGAGACAAAACCTAAAAAAAAACTTATTCCACTTTTTGATATGGTTGGTACTAACCCTCTGGTTAGGAGGGTGAACTCCATGTGGGCTTAGTCAACCAAATAGCTGGTAAGAATCTAGGAAGAGCGCTCGGACCAAGCCCCAAAATATTCAAAGACCGAAAAATACCAAGAAACAGGTTAACAGAAGAGTACCTGAACAGTATAAGTCTCTAGTAAGATGTCGGAGCCGATAATAATTGAAAAAACGCCAGTTTGACAATGCGATAAGGTCTTTTCCACAAAATTTGGCGAAAACTGCTGGAGATCGTCAATAGTCAACCAAAATGACAGAAGATACCACAGCGGTAATCCAAAACAGTAGCTGTGAACAACGCTGTAATGTTCAGGGTGACGACCGAAAGGTGGTTGGTAAAAAGGTGGCGAGGGCTTTGAACGGGTATACAAGGCTCAAAATCGGGCTCAAAATCTCCACAGTAGCTGCATCATTCCAAGGGCTAAGTCAGGCGACGAGAGGGAGGTCACTATGAAGCCTCCATGTAGCCGAGCAAAGGCCGCCATGGACTCCTGAAACCCTAGCCAAGCTTTTTAGTATCATTATGTTATATTCAATTTCTCTACATATTTTCACTTTGAAAGTGTTAGTACCTACACATCATATACCACATCATCAACATCTAAAGAATTTTGAAGTTATTGCGAATTTAAAATTAACAAGTCCATTTTGCCTAGTTTTTTAAAATAAGTTTATTTTCAAGAAACATGATTTTCATGTATTTATAAATGATAATACTAAGTTTATTAAAAGAGTGAAGTGTTGATATTTATTATATACAGAATTAAATTATACATTTTATAAAGATGATACATATATTTTTAATAATTTTATAAAAACACATTAAAATTTAAAAACTTTTTTTTGTTAATCTTGATTTTAATTTTGTTTATTTTTAAAAAGAAAATTATTGTAAACCTCAAAATTTTCCAATTGTAATGGTTAAAAACATTAGAAAGTGAGTTCAAAGACGTGAAAATTAAAACACTCTTCATTAAATTGTATAAATAGGAGGGCAGTTGGCATTCATTTGTAAAATGGTACTCGAATCATTAATAGAATTATAGATATTCAGTGCATTTAGGTTGAACTTACCTGATTTAAATCGTCATCCTCTTGTATCAATTCTAAATATTTCAACTTCTTTGACCTCTACACATGGAAGGGAAGGGAAAATCGGAAATTTCGGCTACAAAATAAACCAACTTTCTCTTCGCCTCTATATTGGGAAGGCCACATAGCATGATCTCGCGTGTTACATTGTCAATATAAATAAAGGTTTTTTTTTTCAGCAAGATGCGCTCAATTTCTCGTTGTCCATCCTCAAATGTTCTAATATCGGTCATTTCCATTCCCATTTTCAAGTCTTTCTCTAATATATTTTTGCAGCGTTATCATATTTGGCGTTGATGTTACATCATCAAATAGTCTAACAGTCGAATATTTACATCCTTCTGTATCATGCAGTGCAAATAGATCATCAGCGAGGGTGGTCTTTCCCATTCCACCGAAGCCATGCGCAATAACTGCTACTGCGTTTTCCTCACTTTCCCACTCCAGAAGTTCAAGAACTTCTTTCAATGGTTTCTGAATTCCAACTGTTTTAATAAAATATTAAAACATAAAGCATGTTACATACCATTACAGCTTTTTTTGAAAATAATAAAGCTTTAAGATAAAAATATTAATTTTCGTCGTATATTACAATTTACCTGCATAATCATGATATGGTCGCTCTCGTGGCTTCTGGGGGACGCATTTGCCAAGTGGCTTTATAACTACACGTAGCTATTTCGGTACCCATATGCCTATACATCCTTTGCAAGTTTTCTCAAAATGTTCCATCTTTTCCTTGTTCCCCGAGGCTGTGAAAAACCTGCATTAATAGAACTCTATTACAAAATTTCTTCATATAAGTGGGCAGAGAATGGCAAGAGGCCTACACGGTGCAGGGTGTAGACAAAGGAATCATCAGCAACATTAGATTGGTGTTGTAGCAGCACTCACCTCCAACCTTTTCGAGACCCCATTTGAGTGGAGCACATAATAGAGGCTTCTACTATCAACTCTGTCGCTTCTTTGATTGAATGCTCCATTCCTTCCCTCCACTCAATATCCCATGATCTAAACCCCTTGACATATTGGGCCACATTACAAATTTCGTCCAAAACACACAGGCAGTTGTCTCTATTAGTAGAAACTGTTTCAATTCTCTCCAACACACGTGCCACGATAATAAATAAATAAAACCAGTAGTAGTCAAGTGTGCTGCCCCCATACCTTTTAATAGGCCCTGAGTAATTGTTTGGGCTTCTCCCAAAAAAACATCTTTCTGAATACCATTAATAACAACAAAGGATAATTTAGATTTAGGATTTGTCATATACACTAAGCGTTAACATTTGAATTAGAAAAGTGTTAAAGACTCCTAAACTGCCGAGCTTATCGAGCATGCATCCAATCCATGGATGATAGATAGCCCCCTCCGTCCGAAATTTGTTTTCTAGGTGATCGTTTATTCTTCCCTTTTCTGGTGGCCTCTCGTTTACTGATTCCGTAGACTGGTCAAGAACAAGATATCAAGAAATTTCGTACCATGTGGCAAAGCAAAATGTAAAGAACATTGTTTACTATCTAATTCGGTCTGCGATGGAATGGTGGCAGACTCAAAATGTGGTTCCTATCACAGTGTGCTAAAATATGCCCTCTTCTGGGCGCACTCTCGTAGTTGAGAAGCCACACCTAAAGTTGTTGGTTTACAATGAACTAGTCCTCCCTATTAATCTTGAAGCCAAAGCTATTTACATTTACAAAGGCCGAAGCGTTGTTGGGAAGGCTGAACCTCCATCATATTACTAGGTCATGATTGCTTCAATCTAAACTAGTATTTTTCTATTTTTCTCCTTTTCATATAAAATGACAATTTGCATAGAATTAGTTGTGATGGCATATCCATCTATTTTCCCAAAGTTCATAAGCAACTAATGCAAAAGCCACGACTAGAAGTTTCGTGGAATTAAAATAGTGAATGAATCTGCGATTTCAAGGTTTGTTGTTAGGGAAGTTCTGTGTGGCAGCTCCTTGGAAAGTTTGAGAGTTATGAGGTGCTCCATGTGCCTTGCCGTGAGAATGGTGCAGCAAATGCCTTCACAAAGGGAATAAATAGTTCATTGGTAGATGCAAGTCCTAATTGTCGGTGAGCGCCGACAGGGCAAAGCAATACATTCCTGAAAACGGGTGAGTGGGCACCTTTAACATTGTGGAGCTCTACTCAAGACGGACATGTACACTTACTCTTACTTTTAAGATGGTTCTCATTCCAAAATCTGTATGTGTTGTTTGCTGGCCCAGTCAAGGGTCTATCATATGTGGGATTTGAATTTTGAAGTGCTAACACTCGTTTCTTCAAAAGATAATAGCAGTTCATGTTCCATGTTGATTAGAAACCTTTTTTTTCATGTGATCTTTTGAGCACATTTTGTTTACATACATTTAGAATTCAATCAAAGGAATATTACTTGATGTTTTAATTATTATGATTTTTAATATAAGATTTAATTTTCATTGTCACGTTTAAAACTATGTCATAAGAGTAACTAAATCTTTTAAAATGCATGCAGTAAAATTTAAGTTATTTTAATTAAATTTGTATTTTTTCTTCAAACAGCATTGAATCTCGTATTAATAACTAAACCTTAATTTGATTCATAAACTCCCATTGCCCATCTCAATAACTAAACTTTAATCTGATTGATAATTTCTTATAGCCTTTTTCAATCGATTGTGGCTTAGTCATTTATAGTTTTCTGACAATGTAAAGAATACCAGAACTTTAATGCAAACTAAATGTAGTTTAAGTTTATTATGCTTTATACATTTAAAAAAACCTAAAAACTTAAAGTTTATGGATCATGTTTAATTCAAACCAAATAGAGTTTTAGTATAAGGTTTATTTAAATATTAATTAGATTTTGTTATATTTTAATTTTTTTTATATTATGAATAATTTTAAGAAAAATTTATTTTAGGTAAAAATAGATTTAATTAAATTAATTATGATTGTATATTATAACTCATTAAAATATATTGAAGATGAAAAAGCAATTTATGGGTCGAGTTTATTAAACCCAAGAACTCAAAGTTTATGGCTCCCGTTAAATGCAAACGAAATGGAGTTTTAGTTCAAGGTTGATCTAAAGATTAATTGCTTTTTATTATATTTTAATGTTTTTTATGTTATAAATAATTTTATGAAAGAGTTATTTTATATGGAAAAGTAGATAATTAATTATTATTTTTTAATTAAAAGTTATGATTAATTAAAATACATAGAAGATGAGAAGTATTTTTTTAAATATTAAATTTAAATAGTAATTTTAAAATATATGTTATAATATGTTTTTATAATTTTTTATTCATTAAAACATTTCTTTAATTTTTTAAGTAAATAAATAAAAGTTAAAAGCAAATTAAATAATATTTTAATTTATTTTTAAAATTTAAAAATAAAATAATATTATTAACATCATACTCTAAATTTCCAATATCAACTAAATATAATTTACAACTCCATTAAACTTTTAATTCAAAGTTTATAACTTTAAACTTTAGTAAGAATTAATATTATTAACTATTATGTTAAGTTATTGATTCAAAGTGTATAACCTTTTAACTTTATTTTATTTTCGAAAATGGATATAAACTATTTTAGTTGTAAGATTCAATACTTGAAAAGTAATTTGGCAATTTATAAATGTTAGTAAATATAATGTAAATGAAAATATAAAAATATATATATATATAGGAAAGAAAAAAAATCGAATTAGAAAATGAAAATAGGAGAAGGAGAATGGTGGATGAAATTTGTGATTTCTTGCATAAATCTTCCTTAAGGATGGTGAAGAGTGGGGGAGTTTGGGGAGAGAGAAAGAGAATGGGGGTGTTATGTATGAGGGGGAGGGGGAGGGG
>LPNX010093396.1:640107-716729 GCA_001517045.1 Pseudotsuga menziesii
GGTTATGGGGAGGAGGCTAGAGAGATGGAGGTTATTGGTAATGGGATGAGTAGGGGGGAACAGAGAGAGAGAAAGAGAGATAAGGAGGGGTTGTTAGAGGGAAGGGGTGAGGGAGATTAGGAGAGAGAGGGGGAGCTAGGGCTAGAGAGAGAGAGAGATATTTCGTTAAATTAGGAAACTAGATACAAAAATTTTAAATATAATAGAAAATATATAAAAATGGAATGTTTTCACAGAAAACTCAATGAAAGACATTGTAATGGCTTATTTAATGATGTATATGATGAAGCGACTAATATGATGAATAATGAAAATTAGTTATAAATAAGCTCGAGTCATTACATACATGAGACTCTATTTAAATGATGATGATGACAATGGTGATGATAATGTTATAGAAAAGAAAATGGTAAAAAAATATTATAACTTCCCTACACGATATAAACAATAAATGCCAACATATCAAAAAATATTTAGTGAAGCCCCCAAATGTATGCCTGTCACTTTTATGCATAATTTCTAGGTTGTAATTATGGTAAGACTCAAGCAAGCTCTAGAAACTATAAGGCTTTATTTTTTTAGACCTCTTTCTTTATACTCTTGGTTGGATTTTATTCCTTCTATGAACTACCTACTAGGCTTGGAGATTTTTTGTTTCTTTTAGAATGACCACTTCATATGAAAAAATTCCCTTCTAGAGGGGGTTTGATTCCTTCCAAGAGAGCTTCCTTTGCTAATGTTTGTGTCTCGGTCTCCTCCTTAAATTCTTTTCAAGGATCTCTAAATGTACTAGATCCTCAAAGTAGTTGTTTTCTCCATACAACACCATGTGGTTCATTTATATTTTTTTGGGAGCCTTATCATGGTGTTTTCTATTCTTGTTAATTAAAGTACTAAATGAGTTATGTTGCTCCTAATTGGTGGGATGTGTGGAATGTTTGGGGGTGGGGTGATTCCTCTTATGTTGTATAAACACATAAAAATAATTGTACTCATGACATTAGTTGTATTTGATGGGAATCTTCTCATAATATAATTCTTGTAGGTGATCGTAGTAATCCATATTTATTTAAAATGATTATTGGAAGCCCTTCCCCAAATCCACTTCCATGCACATTTTTTTTGTTTTGATTAAGTTCAATCAATGCATCTTGTTCCCAATTTATTGAAGGTATTCTTATAATATGAAGGGAATATGGGGTAGTATAACCCATACAGAGGATAAATTGTGATCTCATGTTCAAGTTGAAGTCTAAACACTAACTAGTTAAGAGCATTCCTTAATTTATGTACTAAAATCATCTACAAGAATTATATTATGAGAAGATTCCCATTAAATGCAACTCATGTCACGAGTACAAATATTTTTCTATATATTTATAAAGAATAAGAGGAATCACCCCACCCCTAAACATCCCACACATCCTAGCATTTAGGAGAAACATAATCCCATTTAGTCCTGTAATTAACCAGAATATAAAACACCATGATAAGGCTCCCCGATAAACATAAATGAACCACACTAGGTTGTTTGGAAAAAAACAACCACCACTTCTAGTACATTTAGAAGTCCTTAAAGGAAAAAGGAGGAGCACACAAAACATTAGCAAATGATGATTGGAAGGAATCAAACCCCCTTTGGAAGATATTTTTTGTATATGAAGTGGTCATCTAAGAAGAAACACAAATTCTCCAAGCCTAGTAGGTAGTTCATAGGAGGACTAAAATCCAACCAACAGTGTAAAGTGAAAGCACTCTAAAAAAATAAAGCCTTGCACTATAGAGAGCTTGCTTGAGTCTTACCACAATTATAACCTAAAAATTATGCATAAAAGTGACAAGCTTACATCTGGCTGTTCACTAAATATTTTTTTTGATGTGTGGGCATTTATTGTTTATATTGTGTAGGGAAGTTAAAATATTTATTTTATCTTGTTCTTTTCTATAACACTATCTTTCATTGAATTTTTTGAAAATATTCCATTTTTATAGGAATGGTCTATTTGTTAAAGGTTTTGGACTTTCAGCTCATTTTTTATTGAAATCCTGTTAATTTGTTTTTTACAAAATCTAAATTTTGAAGTGCCCGAATCATTAATCCCAAATCATGTTTTTGAATGCATAAATGGATTCAACATCTTCAAAAACCCCAAGGGCACCAAAATTATGCAAGTTTAACAACTAATATATTTTTTTCAAAAATTAATCCAAACTTCTACCATATTATGTAAAAAAAACAAGTTGGAAAAAGAAACCATAAAAAGTTGAAAACATCTAACATTTACTATTGCATTTTTATATATTTTCTAATATATTTTTAAAATTATATTTAATATTATTTTTTAATTATTTTCCTAATTTATAGAGTTCCCCCTCTCTCTACCTTTCCCTACTCCTCTACTACCCCTAATCCCCACCCCTTTCTCTCTCTCTCAACCCCTCAACACCCCCACCCCCACTCTCTCCTAATATCCCTCCTTCCTCTCTCTCTCCTACTCCCCCTACCCCTACCTCTCCTCTCACTCTCCTAATCCCCCTCCCCCCTACCACTAATAACTCCCCTAAATTTCTCTCCAACTCCCGCACTCCTCACCCTCAAGGGAGATTTATGGAAAACATCACAAATTTCACCCACCAATACCCTCTAAGACATCACAAATTTCACCCACCATTCCCCTTTCTTATTTTCATTTTCTAATTCAATTAAATCTGGTCTCTATTTTTCTTATTCATATTTTCATTTGCATTGCATTCTTATTGAGGTTTTCTTTTATATAGTGTATTGTTTAACATTTATACATTACCAAAGTGTTTTTCAAGAACTTGATCTTACATTACCAAATTTACTTTCTTTTACATTGTATGATCTAACATTTATACATTGCCAAATTGTTTTTGAAGTACTTGATCTTACATTACCAAATTGTTTTCAAATACTTAATTTACTTTCATATTTTATTTGTTTATTTAAAAATAAATAAATAAATAAAAATATTATAACAAATATTTTAATATTTTAAAATACTTGCTTTACATATACGATGTATTCTAATTATTCCTAATATATTTAAAAAATAATAATAATTTATTAAATATATTTCTCACAACTTATCTATTTCATAAAATTATTAACAACATATAAAACATTAAAATATTAAATAAAAATCCAATTAATATTTAAATAAACTTTAAACTCCAACTATATCAAATAAAATTATTAAGAACATATAAAACATTAAAATATTAAATACAAATCCAATTAATAATTAGATAAACTTTAAACTTCAACAATATCTCGTTTGAATTAAACCACAGGCATAAACTTTTAAGTTCCCTGGTTTCATTTTTTTTTTAATTATGTATAAATAAACAATATCTAGTTTGAATTAAACCACAGCCATCAACTTTTAAGTTCCATGGTTTCATTTTTTTTAAATTATGTATAAAGGATAAACTTAAACTACATTTGGTTTTGAAATCGTTTGAATTAAACAACAGACATAAAGTTTTAAGTTCCATGGTTTCATTTTTTTTTTAAATTATGTATAAAGGATAAATTTAAACCACATATGGTTTTGCATTTCAAAATTCGGGATTACGACGCCAAGATCGATGTTGAAAGGCTATTAGAGTTTATGGATATTATTCAGGTAAATACCACATTCTCAGTGACATAATTCAGAAATTTCATTTAATTATGATGATGGCGAAAGAATTAAGATGAATCCAAAATCCAAATATGGAGGAAATAATTGATCAAAGGAGTCCAAAATCTAACAGTTTACAGTGCAGCCATTACGAATCATTCAGACGTTTCACAAACATGAAAGACATTACACAGGGAGCGATGTGTTTTGTTAAATTGAAACCTAGATTATTAAAATGTCACACGGATGAATTTATGACCACTTTGTATTAGTGTCAATCAAAGATACTACAGAACTTCATGTATAGAAATTCATAATAATTGAAACAACCAGTAATACAACTTTGATTGAATTCAATCTGTCTGTGAACATAAACAAAATGGGCTGTGGGCTGCAGTATCTTCAATATAGTGAAAAGATAATATGCAGAAAAAGTAGAACAAATTCTAACATATCAACACGGAACATGAACTCCTATTAGTTTTTTTTTAAACTAGTATTCACTTCAAAATTCAAATCCCAGAAATGATAGACCTTGTTGTTGAAGAGAATAATCTCACCCGTAGTTAGGTAACCCACTGCGGTATTTACCTAACTGTGGTATTCACCCACAGTAATATTGTTTTGTAATTCCTATTTAAACACCTCTGAATAATGAGAAGGCAATCATCTGCCCGTACTGTTTCTGCTCCATTCTTTATCATGGTATGCTCCATTCTTTTCTTTATCATGGTATCAGAGCTGACGACCTGATCTTTCCATTGTTGAGGTAAACCTTTTCACAGAGTGGAAAGCACTCTAGCTCAGAAGATCTATTTGACTGATGGCAGTGGAGTCTTCCATTCTTGGCACAGGTCTTTTTTTATCTGATCTGATCCATTTTCGCAGATTCAGATCTGAGTGTTATAGATCTTTCCAGATCTGAGCAACCTCCAATTTTTCGGAGAGAATCCGTCAAGAGCAACACTCCGGTGCCATAATCGTTGTGAGAAAATTGACTTCTCTCATCATCAATTTCAGAAGAGATCGGTGAGTATGATGTTGTGAAGATTGAAACATAAAAATTTGCAGATACGAACCGTCTGACTGCAGGTTATACCGCTCTCCGTCAGCACCTCAAAGTCCTAGCTTCCTTGATCAGCTGGCGCATCACTCCCAGCAGCAGTGGCGTATTCGCAGCATCAACTAAAAGATCTAGCTTGGAGTGTATGCTTTGCAAATTGTCGCAGAGGGTAGCTATTACCAGTCGGACACTTGCCTTAATTTATGTCTGATGAATCAGATTTGCATGGTCAATAATTAGCCGTTGGCAAAATAATTGATGTCTTTTTGCAAGTAGAACCAGAGTTTACATCACATTTGACTTGAAAATCAAGCTTTGAGAAAGGTACTTCCACCCCGATGTTATCAGTACAGGTAAGTGAACGTTCATATTTCTCTATGAGCAACCGATTCGGTAACAGCTGAGGGATCCAGCAAAAAGAAGATATTAGTACTGAGCCATTTCTGAAATTGCCAGACGCCCGGTGCAGCAGCTGCTAGCTGAAGGATCCAATACGGCTCCAAACCAGAAGCCTACTTCGCACTGCTCACATTCTCTTTTGCCAAATGAATTGACGGGCTTCCAGATCTGATCAATTTTTTTTTGTTTTTGCATTCACCGCTCTCCCGCCTTGCAAGAGCGGTGCCACCGCCCATACTGAAAAGTCCATAAGCGGTACCACCGCTTTTCATATTTCTAAAGAATGCCGTCACTTATACTGATTTGGGGCACCGCGCCCCCTCACCGCCTTTTGTCTTTGCACCAGGAGCAGTGCAGTGAAATTTTTTTTATTAGAAAAAAAACTAAGGGTTTTGTTTTTCATCTATATTAAAAAAAAGTGACAAGCAAGGTGTTTTTTTTTTTAAAGCAAGGAAATTTTTTTTATTAGTCATATCCAATGGCTAATACAAGCTCTTTGAAGCCGATCTCCGAACCTGTTTTGACCGGAGCTAACTATGAATTTTGGTCTATCAAAATGAAGACATTTCTGCAACTCAACAAATGTTGGGATATGGTGGAAACCGAGTTCACAGAACCCGAAGCGGTTGCTCTAGCCGCAATGAATAATGCCCAGAGAAATGCTCTCGAAGCTCGTCAAGACCGAGATCTCACAGCCACATGGCTGCTCCAAAGCTGCATTGAAGAGTCCATTTTCCCAAGGACCTCAGTGCACATCAGGCTTGGAATCTGCTTGCATCGGCGTACAAGGGAACCGATCGCATCAAAACGGTAAGACTGCAAACCCTACACCTTCAGTTTGAAAGTTTAAAGGTGAAGGGGTCAGAATCTGTAAATCTGTTCATGACTAGGGTTTCGGGTCTTGTGACCCAATTCCAAACCTATGGTGAACCTCTAGAACAAAAAATAGTTGTTTAAAAGATTCTTCGGTGTCTCACCAAGAAATTTGCTATGTTAGTGACTGCCATAGAAGAAGCCAAAGATCTGTCAAAATTCACCTTAGAAGAGTTGATTGGATCTCTTCTATCTCATGAAGCGCGATTCACTCAAGAAGAAGAATCGCTGACCAATGCATTCAGCACCTAGGCTTCCCTCAACAGAGGTTGAGGCAGAGGAGGACAAGGTAGAGGAAGAAGAGGCCGATGGTCTTGATCTACAGAAGACAGAACCAATAATGAACAATCAGAGCATTCAGAACACTCTCACCACTCTCAAGGTCAGAGGGGAAGAGGCAAGAGATGGACAAATAAGTCCAATGTTCAGTGTAACTACTGCAAGAAGTATGGGCACTATGAACGAGAATGCAAAAAGAAGCAAGCGGACTAGAACAATAACCAGAACAACAGCAGAGCCAATGTCTCCAAAGAAGAAGAAGGCTCGTCAGAGGTGATGTTTCTGTCTTATCAAGCAACTAAAGAACACTGCAGCTCAGATCTATGGCTACTAGATAGCGGTTGCAACAATCACATGACAGGTAACAAGTCATTATTCTCTAGTCTAGATTCCTCTGTTATCACAAATATCAAGCTAGGAGATGACTCTCTGGTTCCAGCAAAAGGAAAAGGTATTGTTCCTGTACTTAGTAATCAAAATGAAAAATGTCCATTCATGAGGTGTTTTATGTACCTCATTTGACTGTAAATTTGATCAGTATAGGTCAATTACTTCAGAATAAGTATGATGTTAGGTTTTATGATACATAGTGTGCTATCTATGATAAACCTCCCAGTAAGAGACTCATAGCCAAAGTTGAAATGACCAAGAATAGAATCTTTCCTCTTAGAATTAGGAGTGCTAACCTTCCACATCCTATAGTTCATACAGTTTCTAGTCAAGATCAATCCTGGTTATGGCACCGTAGATTCGGTCATCTTCCTTTCAAAAGTCTCCATCTCCTACACAAACAGTGAATGGTCAAAGGATTACCGGTTATTCATAAACAATCCAGCACCTGTGAGGATTGTATCACTGGTAAACATCATAGGGACAGTTTTCCCACTTCCACATCTCGAGCCAAAGAGCAACTTGAGTTAGTTCATACAGACCTCTGTGGACCCATGCAAACCCAATCCATAGGAGACAGTTTCTATTTTCTGACCTTTATTGATGACTTTAACAGAAAAACATGGATTTATTTTCTCAGGCACAAATCAGAGACCTTCTCCAAATTTAAAGAGTTCAAGGCTCTCACTGAGAAGCAGTCTGGAAAGTCCTTTAAAATGCTCAGGTCAGATGGTGGAGGTGAATATGATTCACACGAGTTTTCAGACTTTTGTAAGTAGCATGGCATCCAGAGACAGTTCACCACCAGATACACTCCACAGCAGAATGGAGTTGCTAAACGAAACAACCGGACTATCATGAACATGGCCCGTAGCATGCTGTCACACAAGACGCTGTCAAATGAGTATTGGGTTGAAGCTATTGGATGCTCAGTCTACTTGCTCAACAAATCACCACCTACAGTAACTGTCCAAGACAAGATTCCTGAAGAAGCATGGAGTGGCACTAAGACTAGTCTCTCACATCTCAAAATCTTTGGTTCTGTTGCCTTTGCGCATATACCTGATGAACTCAGAAGAAAGTTAAACAAGAAAAGTGAGCGTTGCATTTTCACTGGTTATAGTGAACAGCACAAGGCATACAAGCTATATAATCCTGTCACCAAACAGCTTGTGGTGAGCAGAGACGTAAAGTTCATTGAAGACAAATGCTTGAGTGATCCTTCAGACATACAACATGAAGATCACTCAGATCTACCTATCAGACTTCACAGATTGGAAGTACAGTAACAAGAAGATGCAGCAGATGGTCCACCACAGAACCGGAAAACCAAAAGCTTGACAGAGTTATATGAACAGACTCTAATTCTTGACAAGCAACTTCAGTTTGCTCTTTTCTCTTGTCAGCCCACATCTTTTAATGAAGCAGTAAAGGATGAGCAATGGGTAAAAGCCATGAATGAAGAAATTGATGCAATAGAGAAAAATCAAACTTGGGATCTTGTTGACATCCCTGCAGACAAAACCAGTATTGGAGTCAAATGGGTCTATAAGACCAAATTGAATGAAAAATGAGAACTTAAAAAGCATAAGGCAAGGTTGGTTGCCAAAGGTTATGCACAGAAGTATGGCATAGATTATGATGAAACATTTGCTCCTGTAGCAAGGATGGATACCATCAGAGCTGTACTTGCCATTGCGGCACAAAATCAATGGCCTGTGTATCAAATGGATGTGAAATCTGTCTTTCTTAATGGCATTCTTGAAGAAGAAGTTTATGTAGACCAGCCACCTGGTTATATTGTCAAGGGTCATGAAGACAAAGTGTATAAGCTCAAAAAGGCCTTGTATGGTCTAAAACAAGCTCCACGAGCTTGGTACAGTAGGATTGACTCCTACCTCATCAACAATGGTTTCAACAGAAGCAACAATGAGCCCACTCTGCATGTCAAAACATAGCAAGGTAAAATATTGATGGTATGTCTTTATGTTGATGACATGATTTACACTAGTAATTTGATGCTTGAAGATTTCAGGACAGTCATGAAAAAAGAATTTGAAATGATTGATCTAGGACTGATGAAATACTTCCTTGGCCTGGAAGTTACTCAAATTGAAAAAGGTATTTTTATCTACCCGCATAAGTATGCTACTGATATTTTGCAGAGATTCAGAATGGATAAATGTAAACCAGCAGAAACCCCTATAGCTCTTGGCACCAAGTTAACCAAGAATGGTGATGAACGAGCAGTAAACAATACACTCTATAAACAAATGGTAGGCAGTTTAATGTATTTGACTGCAACTAGACCAGATTTGATGTATGCTGTCAGTCTTATATCCAGATTTATGGAGTCTCCCAAAGACTCTCACTGGAATGTTGGAAAAAGAATACTGAGATATGTTGCAGGCACACTTGGATATGGCCTCTGGTACACTCATACACCAGACAATACTCTTACAAGGTACACTAACAGTGATTTTGCAGGTAGTCTTAATGATAGGAAAAGCACATTTGGTTATGCTTTCCATTTGGGTACAAATCTGATCTCTTGGGCATCTCAGAAACAGCCCATTGTGAGCATGTCTTCTGCAGAAGCAGAATATCTAGTAGCCACCACAGCAGCTTGCCATGCAGCTTGGCTAAGAAGACTGTTGAAAGATATGGGACACACTCCAAAAGATCCCACTTCTATTTTCTGTGATAATAACGCTGCAATACAGTTGTCTAAACATAATGTATTTCATAGAAAAAGCAAACACATTGACACTCGCTATCACTTCATTCGTGAGTTAGTCAATGAAAAACAAATTTCTTTACTGTTTTGTGGCTCTAAGGAGCAGTTAGCTGACATGTTCACCAAACCATTGGGAACATCTGCATTTGTATATCAGAGAGAGCACTTGGGCATAGACAATGCTGATAATCTACTACCAGTTGAGATTAAGGGGGTGTGTTGAAGAGAGTAATCTCACCCGTAGTTAGGTTAGTGAGTTAGGTAACCCACGGCGGTATTTACCTAACTGTGGTATTCACCCAAAGTAATATTGTTTTGTAATTCCTATTTAAACACCTCTGAATAATGAGAAGGCAATCATCTGCCCGTACTGTTTCTGCTCCATTCTTTTCTTTATCACCTGTGACGAGTTTAGAAAACAACACATATAGAATTTGGGATGGTAACCATGTTGACAATTGTCGACACTGTTGTTGTGAAGCTTTGTCCTTAAACAAAACAAGCTAGATAGTATCTAAGATGAACAACAATTGAAAAGTACCCTCGCATTAAGCTTTTTCAAGAATGTCATAATTCACCCCCTCTAAAGTTATGCAATGCTCAAAAACTCAGCAGTGACAATAAGGACTTGCATCTATGAATGGATGATTGGTTCCATCATTTGCGAAGGCATCTACGGCACCATTTTCGTGGCAAGGCATATGGAAGACCTCATTCTCAGGGCAAGGCATATGGAAGACCTCATAACTCTCAAACTTTGCAAGGAGCTGCGACACTAATTGCCCTAACAACTGCGACCCTGCAAATTACGTAACTCTCAAACTTTGCAAGAAGCTGCGACACTAATTGCCCTAACAACTGCGACCCTCCAATTTGCAGATTGATTCAATATTTTCAGCTCACAAAGCTTCTCACTGAAAAGTAATTCCATTACTACTAAGATTTTGTTAGGCACCAACCTTCTATATGTGGCTTCCCCTTACAAACTTTGGGGAAAAACATACGGATATGCCATCAGAGCTAATTCTATGCATACTACCATTTTATTCTTCTGCTGCCATCAATACCAGTCGAAATCTAAGCATTTTAAACAGTAATGAACCCCTATAATAAACACGAGCATTACCTTGTCTACACGAAGAAAAAGAGAAGAATATAAAAAAAAACAGTTTAGATTGAAGCAGTAGACCAGGTAATCTGATGAAGGTTTAGCCTTCCTAGCAACGCTTAGGCCTGCAAGTATTGTAAATGTAAATGGCCCTTTTGGCTTCACATTAATGGACAAGAGTAGCTCATTATAAACCAACTCATGAGTTGTGGCTTCTCGCCTACAGGAATCTGCTCATGAGGGCGTATATCCTAGCACACTAGGTTATTTTAGTGTTACCAATACATTTTGGCAAACAGTTTTATTGGAGAAAGATCAAACATTAGATCTAAAAAACATTAAATTTATCCAAAATTGACATTGATTTTACAGTTGGAAGTTTATAAAAGTTAACATTGATTTACATTGTTATTGATACATTTTGGCTCTAGGTTGGCTGTCAAACCAAACTGCGCCGGTGTTGGGTTTCACCGCTGCCTTAAGAAGTTTCTATGTCCGCCAAACGAATCACCTGTGCACAGCCTTAGGATCGATCCTTTCGCACAGATGAGAAGGAGGGCCACGGCAATACCAATGAAAGTGTACATCAAAACTGGGTAATCGGATGCGGTTTGGACGAACGGTAAGCGGACTATACACTAAATTGAAATTTTAAACTTTGCCAGCGCAAGTTCAAATTTCAAACTTCGGCAGGTGCAAGTTGCAATCTTGCCCCTTCACTGAGTTCCAATTTCAAATTTTTGCATAGAAAAATAAATGCATGGATGCCATGGCATGAATGATGCATTACCTTGGGTAGTGGTCATCTAGATAATTGAGTGCTGGTTACATTGTACGAAATTTCTTGATGTCTTGTTCTCTACGCCAGTCTAGGGAATCAGTTTACAAGAGGCCGCCAGAAAAAGGAGGAAGAGACGACCACAGGAAAAATGAAACTCAAACTCCTAGCAGAGGGGGCTATCAATTCATCCATGGAGTGGATGCATGCCATGGCTTATCCAACATGAACGTACAAAGCTTGGTTAATACTCACAAAGACATATCGCCTTTGACGTGACCTCCCTCAATCATTTTAGGCTTTCTGAAGAAATCTTCGAGGAGGATTTAGCCTTTGACGTGACCTCCCTGAATCGTTTTAGGCTTTCTGAAGAGATCTTCGAGGAGGATTTAGCGCCCTCCGTCTTTGACGGTTTTTTTACCTTATTTTATCCTAAAATGAAAAAAAAACAAAAAAAAAACATTATGTTAGCTCTTTATTATTAACTGATGTCAAATATGTGAATGTAATTGAATCATAATTCACGTTGAGGATAGATGCGAAAGATTGCAATGAAAATATTGGCAAGCATAAATTTGGATCTAAAAGTTTAGAAAATATTGGAAACATCAAGGAAAATATTGGCAAGCATAAATTTGGATCTAAAAGTGTAGAAAATATGACAACTTAGACAACTTGAAAAACCTATGAAAAATCAGAAATATTGGGAGAAACCAGAGATATTTGCAACGTTGCTTAAAACACAAAAACAACCTCTCATTTTTACCATTTTATCTTTGGCAGAGAAGGGAGAAACAGTCCAGAAATGAAGGGATTTTGAAACTTTTTCTTGTTGCAAATTTGTGTGCAGGGATAGACATGAAGTAAGTGTCAAATTCAAATGATAATGATCGATGGTGCATTGGTTTTGGGGACAGGGAAACGAGTCCCTACGACGGCTAGAGCGCACCCTGAATTTTTCAAGGGACGGTTGGGGACGGCAACTGTGTATGTATTAAAAAACTTTAAAACATTAGAATTCACCATAAATATTTGTAGTTGCTTGTAAGCACAATGATCTATACTATATAGTATTATGCACATTCCTACACTTGCTAGTTCTGAAAAAATTAAGGCAAATAAGAAAATGGCTGAGTGACATCACATTATTGGCACTTGAACATGAGCAAAATGCAGTTTAGCTTTAGGGAACTTAAGTGTAACTATTTTTAATTTGCAATAAATTCCATGAAAGGTATATGAAAAGAATGTATGTCTGTATATAACAACTTTTTTTCCTTATATTTTTTACCTATGATGATTAGGTTAAACTTTAAAGCCATTCCTTTCTCAACTGGTTCTGCAGATTTTTACAGTTGTGTTGAAAACCAGTACAAAACACTTTGGGATATACTTGCTTGCATTCTATAAAGAGATTATATTTATATTTTAGATTAAGGATAATGAATAGGAATTTATTAAAATGTTTAGTACCAAATCTAAGTCTTTACTATTCAAGTGTTTTCACAATGCTTGAGGTTGGGATGGGGGAAGAGTTGGACTTGAATAACTCCTAGACACCTATGTACAATATGTAAAAGCTAAGATGGCCCTAAAAATGAGAAAAACAAGACCAATACCCAAAAACATCAGACCTTCGAGTTGTTGCATTTCTTGGTTTGTTGACATGGAAGCTTTGTTACTTGTAATGATGTTGCTGAAAAGACAATAGTTGAATCATCAGAAATCTAAATCAAAATCCATCATACACGGCCCATATTTTGATCTGCAACTTGTATAGATTCAGATTTGGATTCAGAATTATACAGAAAATATAGATGGGATGATCATATTGTCCAATCATCAATGTCCACTGTCAAAATTAAAGATACATACCCAAAACATCACCAAAATCTGCCAGGGACATCTCTGAAATCTACATCGAATGTCTCCAAAATCTGCCCAGACACCACCGAAATCTGTTGGGGACGTTTCGGGTACGGCAAGCAAATCCCCAAGTCCCCAGTGAAGTTCTAGGCAGATTGGAGACGTTTCCTAGGGGTCCCCTGGTTCCCAAAACATGGGGATGGCTGGAATAAGGCTCTTTTCAGGGGCCACAGGTCCATGTGCAACATAGATAATAATCAAGTTTACTGTTTTCTTATTATTGTAAGATTGTTCAATGAATCAATGTTGAATTATGATTTCTTGGATTTTGAATCATGAATATCATAATTCATTGATGATAGATATATAATATGTGTCTTATGCATGGTTTTTTGCTACTTGCTGAAAATGATATTATGAACCATTGTTGAATTACAGAAGTTCCAATTATGTACTTTTAATTTTTATTTTTGCATGTATTTAATATCTTATATGTATCATAGTTTTAAAAATTGGTGAAATCGGTTTCGGAATCGACCGATTCACCGAGTTGAAGTCACATCGATTCAAATTGGTCTAAAAATTGGTTTGGTACTGAACCAGTCGATTCAGACACCAAATCGGCCAATTCGTGTCAGAATCGACCGGTTCAGTACCAAATCGGTCGGATCGGCTGATTTATGTACAAAATCGGTCGATTTTTTATGAGGTTTGCAGACTTGAAAAAACACAAAAAAATATCTTTTTTTCTTTGTTTTTTTTCTAATCTAACCTAATCCTAGGGCCTAAATCTACTTAATGAACCATCCGCCCACCCCCCCTCTATTTTCCTATACCTATTTCCTATTCTCATTGTGGAGCAACGCTGCAGCAGTAGCAATTTGCAAACAGTGTGACTGTGTGAGCGAGGGACAGCCATGGGGACAATTGACCATGTAGTATGTAGTTGATGATGTATGACAGTTGACTATGTAGCATGCTGTTTTTTGGATTCTACATGCCATATAGCCTATGGGCCTCATATATTATGTATTTTGTTCTAGTCCCGGTCTCCTAGATATGTATTGCACAGTACACTTTGTGCAATTTTGATATATTCACTCATATATGGTATACACATGAGTAGACTTCAGATATTTTAGCTCTAATGCTCTGGAACCATAGATTAAAATCTTGAAAATGTTCTTTTTCTGTAAAATTTAAATATTTTATGTATGTTTTAGTAAACCAAGTCACTAAATTCAAATCGGCCAATTTATGACTGATTCAGATTCCGAGTCTGAGTTGACCCTCGACCGATTAAAAATATGTTATGTATAGCCTTGACAAAACCAAGTCCTCTGTTTCAAAGAGCCCCGTCTCAGTCCGTGGTCCCCAAACCCACATTTCCTGGCAGCTTTAGGCTTTTAGTATTAAGATGGGCTTGATTCATAAAGAGCAATTCTTAATTAAGGGTGCAGCCAGATGTTATTAACTGAAATTCCCATTCAGGCCCTTACGCCCTAAAGACTAAAAACTTTGAACCGAACATGCAAAACAAAAAAACAAAGCAGGCAAAGAAAGGATAATAGAAAAAGAAAATGACCTATGCAAAAGTCGATCAAGACAAAAGCGACTCATTTAGAGTGTTGGAAGCCGCAGCAATAGAAGCATTGAAGAGGGTGACAAAATACATGACAGATTTGAGATTTTACACATCAGTCTTATCTGCAAGATAGTCTTTAGTATTACACCCCAGGATGAGTACACCAGTTGTAGGCTTTCCTCTGGAACCAATATCTTTAGTACTCGGGGATCTTACAGGCCGTCTCATTGTGTTCCTACAGAAGTGCAAATGAAATTGCAATAAAAAAGGAGAAACAGAAACAAAAAGAGACAGAAAAAACTGAGAAGTAGAAAAGAACTATAATTGTTAAAAAAACAGAAACAGTCGTCAAGGGAAATCATATGTTTTCTTCATTCATAGCTATGATCGTCTAATGGCAAATGATAGGAAACAACGTACAAAGCTTGCAATTTTTAGGGCACCAGTTATGATGAATTTTTCAAAGATGGCCCTCAAACATCACAATAAATACTTAATTCTCAAGTGAAACATCACTGAAAGTTAAAATCGCTAACACCCATTTCTGAAGTAACTAAACACAGACACGCGCAAACTTGACCCTGTCTTGGTTGACTTGAAAATATTCAATGCACTTGCCACAACCTAGTTTACTATGAATATCACAACCTTGGACTAAATAAAGAATGTACCAATTTAAAACCGGTAGAGATTGTGTGCAGCATAGATAAGAACAATGACTTCAGGTCCAGGCACAATCTTATCCATAGGAGCGAGGAGCTCAATATACCCAGATAAGTTTACATAGTCTAACCTTCTTGGCATACAACTATTCTATCCTAACTATCCTGTATAACGGTGATCCCACTTGAGTAAGAAGACAATCTATATGCATAGGAATCCAGGTTTATTTGAATGGCAATAGCAGACACTTGAAATAAATCGGGGCCCTTGCAAGTGATGGTTAGTGTTTACATTCTCCTTTGCATCCCCTTCCTCGATAGCATCCTAATTTAAACTCCTATCATTTCAGTCAGATCTGGGCCTTGTTTGACTTAATGCACCACACAAATTTTGGGGAAATGAGAGTGCTAGCATTGGGCAGTCATGAGTTATCACAGTTTTCTGGGGTGGATAACATGTAATTGGACCTTCTAGCATTTTTCTGGGCCTTGTTCAATTTACAAGCCACTATGTTTGGGGAAATAAGCACAAACATTGGACAATAATGACTTACCAGTACCACAGTCTTCTGTAGATTCTGAACAAATCTTCTCCCCAGTTCAACATTTACGACCATTTTAAGACTTAAGTATCCTATCCACTTCAAAATCCTTTCAGTTGAAGGTACTTATAATTGGCAATGTTTTGTGTGTCCACTCCAACAAGGTTAAAAGCTTGAATAAGGGACATGTAGGGATTCCACAGATATTGAACATTACAATTGTGATTGCACCTCTGTTTATTAAATGCTCAAGTAGGACATAGCATCTCCAGTTCAAATTTACAAAAGAATAACCATGACGCATAATTTACAATTGAATAACTACTAATGCAATCAAATAAACCACAGGGTAGTGTTCATCATTTTAAACATTCAGCAAGAAAAAAATCTCATTACGTTATCTGTGATCTATTGATGCACTATCAAAACATGAGCAAGGACATCATTTTCCACAATTTAAGCTAAATAATACTTCGTATCCTGGCCAATTGAAACTTGATCAATAGACATACCAAAACAAGTTAAATGATAAAGCTAAAGTTGCCGCATCCTGCATTAAAGCTGCATCCTACTATGACTGTGAAATGGAAATAAGGTCCTCATAGGCTCATATATATGACACATGTATTGAAACTAGACCAAATTTCAAACTAAGGTTAAAAACTGTTCAGTTGTTTTTCTTAAATTTTATGCCATATGATTGTAGGGATCCTTCAAAACTAAAGTTAAAGACAGTTTATTTGTTTTCTCAATATTTATTCCATATGATTTTGTAGGGATGCTAAGCATATGTTTTTATTATTTGGAATTTTAAATTTGTGGGTGAAATTATTATAAATTTTATTTCTGTATAATTTACCGTTTTTCTGTCTTTTAGGTTCTGTATTTGAGGTCCACCATAATGAACATATTGTGTAAACATTGCGAACATGGGTCAAACTAAGCACAGACAAACAAGATAAGATAACCCTGATCTTGCAAAAGGTACAGACCATAAATAAATTGCATGTTCATGCCTTGCACAGCCAAATAAAACATCAGCATACATTTTCAACTCAACTGTTTTTCATAGAAGAAACAAGGCAATAATAGATCCTGAGTCATAATGCCATTATATATAGTTAGGTTTGACCATTATGAAACCACAGAAACTGCCCATCCTACATTAAAGGGAACTCGTATCATTTTACCCAAACAGATGACACTGTAAAGCTCAATGAAAATCGCCAACCAACAAAAGCAATAATCATCAAAAGAGTTGCATCTTTTACTTCATTAGCAAAAAAGTGAGATCCACCATACAATCCAACTTAGCAAGCCAAAGTTTTAAAATTCTTATCCCTCCTTACATAAACAAACAGTTTTGTCAAGTTCAAGTGAGTTTATATATTTCCTGAAAGTCCCTATCCTAGCAGAAACTTAAAATGCTGGGTCTAATTGAAACCGGGTCTATTTTTCACAGAAGAAGCTGACACGCAGTAAAAGTCCATAAAGCCATTACATATCACATTTGAATGTTATGTTTGGACATTATGAAACCACAAAAACTGCCCATCCTACACTAAAAAGGAACTCATATCATTTTACCCAGACAGATGACACAAAAAGACTCATAATCAGTGAGAATCTGTTACAAACAAAACATCGATCCTTCTGAGATTATTACCAGATGATAAAAATGACCAAAATGCTACGGAGAGCTATAAAAATGCACGGCCTAAGATGATCAACATCACCTACTTATACTGCCCAAACAGCATATCCATGACACCCCTGTTGAACCGACCCATGGTCTTCATGTGCTGCCTAGCTGCCTTGTCGTCCGCGACGAAGCCCTTATCCTTCAGTTTCACCAGGAGCTGCTGCATCTCATCAGCCTTCTGCGCCCTCAAGTAGGAATCAACCAAAGTGACATAAGTAGCAGCGTTGGGCTTCCAGCCATAGCCCAGCATCTCAAGCGTATATTTGCCTGCCTCCTGAAGCATTCCACCCTGGCAAAGCCCCTGAATGAGAACAGAGTAGCTGTAAGAATTGGGCAAGCACCCCGAGGCCTGCATTCTCATAAAGACCTTGAGGGCATCCTTGGGCTTACCGGCCTTGGCATAGGCCTCCACGACGGCAGTGTGGGCAACGACGTCTGGCATCTTGGACTTGTCCTTCATCTGTCCAAAGAGCTTCATAGCCTCGTGGGTCAGGCCATCCTTGGAGAGGGCGTCGAACATCTTCACAGCCTGCTGAACAAGGCCGTCCTCTCTCATCTTGTGGAATACCTCCTGCAGGTCTGTGGGGTTGTCGGGCTCCTGGATAACGGGCTTCTTGTTGAAGGGATCGAACAACGGTTTGTATTTTTTGGCGTCCACGGCGCCCTTGGGTTTCTCGGCCTGCTTCTTTTTCTCCTCTTCGTCGTCCGAGTCTTCGTCTGAGGCGTTGTCGGAATTGGCCTGGATGATGAGATTTCGGTAACGCGATGCCCTTTCAAAGGGCAGTTTTGTGGGGTATACTGATCTGTGGAGGGCGATATAGGGTCTCATGAATTGCAGGGATTTCGAATTTAAAGGAGTGTTATGGATTTGTGAAGATCTGATTGTGAATAGAGGGAGGGGAGAAATGGAGAATTTCGATAGAATTAAAGAATTTAAGCGAGGATGATATGAGAATAGACGCTTACTGATTCCGCTGGCTGTCGATAAATTGCAGACGATGGAGTGTTGCAGCAACATCCTGTTCGATGCTATGCCAAACTGCAGCAAAGAGAACTGACGAGTAAAAATTCTAATGTCCTTCGTAAAATGCCTGCTGGGGTTGCTATTGAAGGTTTATCTCTCCTGGTTGAAGGTTTATCTCTCCTGGATGATAACCAGGGCTTATCACAGGGCTTACTGGCTGCAAAGCTAGGGTTTATCAGAAGGTTTAGCGGGTGGAAAGCTATGACAGTGTTTAGAATGAAAAGATAGGGTTGGGTTTAACACGAGGTTTAGCGGGTGGAAAGCTGTTACAGTGTTTAGAATTAAAAGGTGGGTTCAAAGTATGTAAGGTTATAAAGATAATTTGTAGAGGCTATTTTTTAACTATCCGGCGGCACACCGAGGGTGACATATATTGATTGTTAAATTCAACTATATATGGGTTTAGTGTCTTTTATTTTATCAAATGTTTTGAATTTTTTTATTTAAATGTAATTAAAAAAACTATTTATTAAAATGATGATTAGTTTGGATCTTGTTGGCGTTAGCATTCGATTTATGCTCTCCAGCGTTGGCGACAGAGCATGCGTCATATCATGTTACGGTAGTGTTAGGAATCTGTACTACAGCGATTGAACCCCTCTGCCTCATCCTCTTGGAGAGCAATAAGCACCCCGCAGCGCAGCAATTAATGTTGTGGCTGTGGAGCACAGCAATCGTTGAATCAACAGTGGGATCAAATCCGATGGTTGCTGTGCCCCACAGCCGCAGCATTAATTGTTGCGTTGCGGGGTGCTTATTGCTCTCCCATCCTCTTCGTCATGTGTGAATGGTCTCGAAGATTATCACGCTTCCTTAAAGCATTTGATTAATTAAATGCTACAAATCCGTGATGCAAAAGGATTCCATCCACGGTCTAGTTGCAAAAAATGTGTTAGTGTGGCGGAGCTGAGTTGCCTTTCTCTGCTACAAATCTGTGATGTAAAAGGCTTCCATCCACGCTCCAGCTATAACAAACGAGCCAGTGTGGGCATAGCCGAGTTGCCTTTCTTTATCTACATGTATGTCTCTCTGTGTTGTTAATTCATCATTGTACTACCTCTAACATGAATGTAGCGCCTTCAAAACACTCACATTTATAACTATAACGAGCGGAATAGTACTGGCTATGATTGCGCAGCCCTGGAGTGGTTGTATGTGTTCTATTTATCGTTCATCTCGCTCTTGCTTTTGTTCCAATATTCTAATCTATTTTTTACAATTACATGCCTGCTGGTGGTGATAATAATACCTATGTTTGTCTATTGATAATGACCCTGTAAATGCTGAAGAAGGCAAAGCGTATCAGCAACATTGCCTATGGTTAGAGTGGTTTCAATGACATGTGCAACTGGCTAATTATATTTTATGGCTTGGCTGGCTTATGAGAGAGTTTGGGAATGGTAATAACCTTATTCACTTTTTCGGCAGCCCCAGGGGTAGCTACAACCTGTTGGAGACTAACGCGTCAATTAGTTTTGTAACTAAACGGTTATGCTACGATTATGATCATTTTAGTTATGCAAATTGTTTTGTCATGTAATACAAGCCAATACAATGTATGTAATTGTTGCACTGTGCACTATACCAATCAATAAAATTATATGTTTTCTTTTCAATCTATGTGTCCATGATTTAATAAAAATTTATGTTTTCTTTTCAATCTATGTGCCCATGATTTATTAACATGATATCAGAGCCTCGACAACTTTGACTCTCTCACTAGAGTGGTTGGAAGATGAGCTTATTGTAATCATGGTCACTATAACGGAGGTGTGTAGATTTCTATTAATAGTATTTGTAGAAACAAGTCAAGTGTTGTTAGGTGTAGAAATAAATATGCTTTCAAGCATTAAAGGTGTTGTCCATAGCCATTTTTGTTCAAATCTATATATCACACAGTAATCTGTAGATTATCGGCAACCCATAAAGGGGAGAAGCCCGCCATTCAAGATGTGGTGTATCCAATACTAGAAATTTCGTGGGTGATCAGGCTAGAACTTTTATGAATATTCAACAGTTATTCAACACTAGAATATGACGCATCTATCATATCAAAAGCAAATATTTGTTCGGCCGAGTGTTATTTACATAATATATTATGCATATAATCTTGCCTAATGTGTTGCAAATATGTGGAGACATATGATAGAACTTCCTATCAAGATGGTGGTTGCTACTGAATCAAGATGGTTGTTTCTACTGATGATGGCAGCAAAACTAAGACATGTTATTTCTTTGCTACATGACGAGTAAAGATTCCAATGTCCTTCGTAAAATGCCTGTTGGGGTTGCTATTGAAGGTTTATCTCTCCTGGTTGAAGGTTTATCTCTCCTGGATGATAACCAGGGCTTATCACAGGGCTTACTGGCTGCAAAGCTAGGGTTTTTTCTTGCAGAACATACTACATGACCTCCTATTTAGATAAGGATCATCGAGATGTCATTTATACCATAAATTTTATGAAGGCTTCCACATATTGACTCTTTTTGTGAGAAACATGCAGGTAACATGAGAGAAGTTCCCCACATCCCATTTGATTGGACAATACCACATTGGTTTGAACCAAAAAGAAGTTTCTAAGAAGAGAAGAAGTCCCCCACATCTTATTTTATTTTATTTTGATTGAATTATTTACAAGATGTAATAGTCAATTTAATTGTTGTTAAGCTCTATTTATCCACTATTTTTTTTAAAGATGGGTATTAGAACTTCCTCAACCAACTAAAAATACCATACCTAGAATCTACTTTAAACCATAAAGCTTGTCTATCACAAAGCATGACACTAAAGGCATGCAAATGTTTCCAACCATATAATCAAGTATGTATAAATTTCCATAATTAAATGAAATAATGATACCATATAGGTTCCCAAACTACAAACTAACTTTGACCACTATTGCCAATTTGATTTATTCTTCACAGCGTTTTTCTATAATGTAAACAAGACATGTCAAAAATTATTACTCGTGTCAAGGAATCTGGAATGGAAATTCTTTTGCACAAGAATGTGAATTGTACATAACATTAAAGTGGATATACAATTTCTTTCAACATCGAAAAGAAGGCATGCTAAATAGTTACATACATATAATGTATGAATAGAGTTAAGATGACCATTTAAGTTATGAATAGATGTTGGTATTTAAGTAATGAGTAACACCCTAGAAGGCAGGTCACAAATGATGTTTTCAACAAACTATACATGTTAGTTATACTAGAGGAATATGTGCACTTTAGATAGTATTCTATGTCCGCACTTATTGATACAATGCAAATTTGTCAGGAATATTATGATGTTGTCATTGAAAGATTGTGGTCTACTTTTTGTAAATCCAAATCCCATAGCAGTTGCCTCCTAACCTAAAGATATTCCTCCACATCTTTTTCTTTCTGTGCCAAAACATGTTTACAAATGCTACTCAATGTATTTACACAATAAAATATATATATCAATGTATTTACACAATAAAATATATTTAAGCACAATATTGCTTCTCATTTTTTTTCTTAGTCATTTTCTTTATTATCCAAATCTACAAAATAAAAACAAATAAATTAGTTCACGCTGATAAAGATAATAGAAACAAAATAACCAACTTACCAAAATAGTTCTAAGCAACATGCTTAAAAAAATTATCATTTTCTAAGCAACATGCTTAAGAAAATTGTCATTTTCTAAACAACATTCTTAAAATAAGAAAGTGAAAACAATTGTTTAAACAATTTTAAAAAACAAATAGACTTATTTCATCATTTATCCAAATTTCCTTTTAACATTTTCTCAACACACATCTCCTTCAACTTTTTTACTACCAAGTGAGATCAATATGACAATAGTAAATGCATCTAGCCATCTTTGACATCAAGTTTAGTTTCTCATAAATTTCATAAATATAATCTTCTTTGACCATCTTTGAAATTTTGTTAACGACGAGGGCATAATATTTTGGCATTGATTGTTTGTGTTTGGCATCCATGAGAATTACAAACATTGGAATTTGGTACCTCGCAAGATTTATTCAGCTAAAGACATTGGAAATTCCTTATTTTGGAGTTCAATCTCCTGGGTTGGTCAAACTTTAACTAACATGCTCATCCAATAAAGGAGGGAAGGAGGATCTAACCTTCCGATACTACACATTTACTAAGAAACTGGTATTATGATTGTCCATTTCAAAAGGTGTTATAAGAAACACACCCTTTAATAAAGAGGGGATTGGAATACCCACATCGAATAAGATTAATTGTAGTTGAGGTGACAACGAGACAATCCAACTCCATATATTTGAAAGAGATTGAATATGACAAAGTGTGATCAAATACAATAGTGGTGCAAGTTTATTGATACCCATCACAAGTGCATATCATAGAGAGAAACTCAAAAGGAATCTTAAGATAAGACTAGGTTATAAACACCTATTGCATGGTTGACCATAGCTAAAAAAAAATTAGAGGGTCAACATAAGACTAGGTATATCCAATTTGAAAGCATGCTTGACCATAGCTGAAAAGAAGTGAGAGGGTCAACATAAGGTTGGCCTTGTGCACAACATCCTCCTTGAAGATGTATAAGAAGCCATGAAGAGAAAACATTAGATTGGATTTTCCCACTTAATGTTAAATGCAAGCTATCTAAAGATAGAAACTTGCCAAAACACTATAGAAACATGGTTCCACAACCAGGTAAAGGAAATCTCCCCCATATTGGGGTGTAAAGCACCTTGCTACTCTCGATGAATGACTTAATTTTGTTCATGTCCTTCATAATGACTGTAGTTTTATAATTTTTTAAAGTTGTAGTTTATGAGTAAAATAGAAATGTTGATGTTGAACTGTAATCCTAGGAATGGTTGAGAGTTCACACTTTCAATTATGAGTTTTACTTAAATGTATGGTCAATGGTTACTAAAGACAACTCTTTCTTTTCCCTATTTCTTTTAAATTCCTCATTTTTTCTTTGTTATTAGTCCCTATCTATGACAATGACTATTGTTTTCAATTAGTTGTATGGATTAAAAAAATACATATAAAAGATTGACCAAAATTATTGAATTCACCTTTATAAAATCCTCTACTAATGGTCACAAAGGTTTTTGCGAAGGTTACTTGTAAATTAAAATTTCTCCACGAATGGAGGTTTTGTGCATGTTTCTTTTATCTTAGTATGTTAGGACTGTTGTACTATATATCCATGTGAATTTGTGTTATGCAACCAAGTGTTGGCAGGGGTTTTGGGACAAGTCAGTTGCACAGCATCGTGGATGTTGCACAAGAGAAAAAGACGCCGCGCAAGGGGAGAATGGTGTGCAAGGCGGAGAATAGAATATTTTGCATATTTTGTGTCACCTTTTTGTACTTTGGACCATATTTTGTGGATATTGGTCATAATTTTGTAGAATCAGTTAAGAGTCAGTTAGGAAGTTGTCTAAGTGGACCTTGAATGTAAAGGTGCAAGCCTATAAATAGAAGTAGAATTGCAAGTGTCGAATAGATTAGGAAGGAGCAATTAGAGAGCACTTGGTGATTTGTGAACTGCTTTGAAGAACCTGATGTTTTGTGCGGAAGTAATATGACAAAGAGGAAGTTGATCTAATCACTGTGTTTTCTATGTTTTATTGTTTTACTGTTTGCTGCAGCCCAATGATGAATGTCAAGTGAATATGTGATATGGATCTATGATGCGATGTTTCGTTGTCGTAAATAGTGTTATCTTGTTAGATATGTTTTGCACAGCAATATGTTGAATCCTGTTATGATTGAATGATGCGATTTATTTAAGAATAATGATGAATTATTATGTGAATGCTAATGAGTAATAAGATTTGTTCATGTCGCGCATAGTTTAGTAAATAGGTAGATGCACATCTCCCTCTCCTATTATGCGAAAACTTGGTTCCGACAACTCTCCCCCGAACGCCTTGGGTGAGACCTCATCTGCTTTGCGGGTGTTGCTGGACGGGGTAAAACCTGTCTGGTCCGATGTTCAAGGATATCATGGTGGTTTTGGGGTCGATAAAGTGGAACCCTTGTTGATTGGGTTTTTTTGGCTGGGTTTGTGTCAGCAAATGGTTCCGTTGCTGGTACCTTGTTGCGACCGAGGGGAGGATATGTGGCATCCGACAAGACTAGAAATTCAAGAGTGGTTCGACCAAAAGTTACGAGAATTTGCTGAGACAGAGAACCAAAACCCGAAACTGACGACAGATAAGTGGCTGGTAAGGCACATGCACGACGGTCCACATGAGTACTTTTTTTCTAAATTTCCCATCATATTGTATGAGTGGTTGGCACAATTTACCTATCGTAAGAGGAATTTCTAGGGAGGTGATCCAACATCTTGGACCCCTGAATTGATCCAAGAGCTGTAGGAAACCAACAACAAGGCATCGAGGGCTATTGAAGTTTGGTTGGACAGTATCTTAGAAGGAGATATCACCAAGTTCACATTCGATACTACTAAATCCTACAACGAAGCAGAAAGGGAATTCTTCAACAGACCAAGAGGTAGATTCTTATTGTCCCTGCAATTGTCAATTAAGATGCTTGTCTGTTAAAAAGGAATACTGAAGATGCACCTCAAGTAGTAGACCTCCGGTGTGCAAATGTTATGGATACTGCGACGAAAGGGGGGAGACGAATGGAAGGATAAGGGGTATATGGGTGCAAGTTTCGAAGAGACCGTGAGGGAAGCCGAGGAAGAAAGTGGTATTATGAGCGGAGGAGCAAGGTTTTGACAAGAGAAGAGGCAGAGGACACGGGAAGGTCCTGTTGCGATCGAAACATAAGACCGCAAAGGAATACCACATGGAACAAAGCGACCCTATAGTGATGAAGAGGACAACCAGGCTATGCCTAGGATAATAGTAATATCAACCCCCAACATCACCATGCCCAAACCTCCATGCACTACTCTGCATTCAGGAAGAAACACAAGTTCCACGTCGACTTTCCCGATGTGCCAACAACATTCTAGTAGTAGATCAGCATCTCTAGGAAGAAGGACCAGGATGGCGGGCGAGGACATGGAGTTACCTTTGTTCCATGGAAATGAGACGAACGATTCCAAGCAGTATTGGTTTCTATGTGAGGAAGTATAGACTGCTAGGAAAACTGCAGATGATGATGTCAAGAAGGGGCAATTGGCGACCACTCTTCGGGGTCGTGCACTGGATTGGTACATGAAATTTACACAAGTTCCTACAAGGACCCCTCCAAAGACATTGGCGGAAATCAGGAAAGGACTCATTGAAGAATTCAGAAAATCAAAGTCTGAAGCACAATACATTACAAAATTGAAGGAGATGAAGCAATTTCCTAATGAAACTGTATGGGATTTTGACTAAAGATTCAAGACATTAAGGGCGAGAGTCAGTTTCGAGATGAGCGATGTCCAGCACAATGAATGGTTCATCACAGCCCTGGTATCTCATATCAGGAAACCACTGATGTAACAGAAGATCACGACACAGAGCGAGGCTCTGGAGATCGCAATGAAGTTGGAAGCTTCACCCATTGGAGAAAGTGTAGCTAGTATGAACTTGATTCAGGCACAGATGGCCAACTTAACACTTCAATTGCAAGATATCAAGAAGGATAAAGAGCATCACAAAGACCTTTGGTGTACTCGGTGTCGCGCAGACGGACATACCAAAGATACTTGCCCCGATTTCTGAAATTATCTGTTATTAGGAGCACCAAACCTATTGAGTTGTGGTGGTGTACCATGGTGCTGCATTTGTTAAGTATATGGGCATCAACATGAAGAATGTGGATACATGCATAAGATGGTGACGAAGCCGGCGAACCTATACTGTTCATATTGTCGATCTGTTGGGCATGAAGATAAAGACTATTGCGCATATGACCTACTTCAGGAAGGAACATATGAATCATACTAGGGAAAGGGAGAAGTACAATAGCCACAGCCACAGGTGGTATGCCCACCACCCCCACTACAATATGTACCTCCACTGCAGATGCAGTTTATACCACCATAGCCACAGTTTGCACCGCAGCCGCAGTATTATCAGATGTCGATGGCTCTATAAGAGCCACAATATGTTCAATCAACAAATTATGTCCAGAAATAGCCGAATCCCCCACAGCAGCAAGTAAGTCAACCATAGTACCAGCAGCAAGGAGGATTCTGAGGACGAGGAGGAGGATTTGGTTGAGGAGGCGGATGAGGTCGCGGACCTGTCCAATGTTATAATTGTGGTGTATTGGGTCACTATCAAAGGGATTGTCCACAGTTACAGTTCTTGTGTATGTATTGTACCGCGATTGATCACACTATTGAGAACTGTCCACAACTGATTGCAAGATGGCAGGCAGGAAAAGTTCCTCAGTTGCAGAATCAAAATCAACTACAGAACCATAATCAATTGTAGAATCAGTTTCCAAACCTGAATCAAGTGCAGGATCAAGGTGATAACCAAATTCCAATTCAGAACCAAAATGCGACTCATAATGTAAATCAACATATGAATCCACCGCTGAACTAGAATCAAGGGCCGCTAGTTGTGACAATCTCGGCAGAACCTAGAATGAAGGATGTCGACGTCGTTGTCATCACTCGTGGAGGTACGATGACTGGAGAAGATAGCCCTCATCTGTAAATTTGGTTGGATGGGAGGAAGAAGGTACAGTTCGATATCGATGCTAAGAAGGACACCTTCTTTGAAGCTTGCGATTTGATTGGAAGGAATCCTGGTAAGTCACATATTTATGAAATGCCCACTTCTTTTGATTCTTCGTTGGAGGCAGGACCATCGTGGAAGCATGGTACCTTGCAAAACTTCTTTGAGAGTTTTTTGTCGCTGGAAAAATATTCTGATGCTCTTGCAGAGATTGAGAACTTATTGCATCAACCGGCAAAGGGACGAAAGGATTCCGCGATGAATTATTTGCATAAGAAAAAGATGGGCAAAGAGATGCGCATGAACATTCTGATTGGGGACAATGAAGCAGATTCAGTCATTCTGGATCTAGGCTCAGATGTGAATATTATAACAAAATAGACATGGCAGAATATGGGGAGACCGACATTGGGCTGGTCTCCAGTGCAACTGGGATTGGCTAATCAGGCCAAGGTACAACCGATCGAGTGTGTGTCGCACTTGGTAGTGGATGTTGAGGGTATGAAGACCTATGCTGATTTTGATGTGATTGAAGTTGTTGATGGAGGAGGCTCCTATCTCGCATTACTGGGGATTGTATGGGATAACGATAGTATGGCAGTAATCAATTTTAAGAAGAGGATGATGACCTTTAAGAATCAAGACATTAGAGTCATCGCTCCAATGGATCCAAGCGAAGGGAGAAGGTATATTGAGCTAGTAAAAGATGAAGTTGTCAGGGGATGGGATCATGCTTACAACATTTCAGAAGATTACATCCATCCAACTGCTGATGGAGAACTTGGTTAGCACAGTGCTATATTTGCGTATTCCGATTCAGATGATGCATTAGAGAACTGAAAGAATCACATACATGAAGTATCAGCCAGGAAGTGTGGTTTGATCACACAGTCGATGGGTTGCGTTGCGACTGGGACTATTGAATACCCACTTATGAGGGACTTCCTGAGTTGTCTGCATTCCTACTGGAGTTTGAAGAAAAGGTATATGAACCTCAGTGCTTGTTGGCATTGGAATAAGCATTGAAGGCTACCCCAGCACGCTAGTGGGCGACCCATAAAAGGTCAATCATGGGATGGCCGCAGTGTCGAGGACTCTGTGGGAATCACGACCAAGGGATGAGTGGGTCCATGCCTTTGTCCGCTCTCTAGATGAAATGTCACGATCTTGGTACATATCAGTTGAGCTACACCAAGAAATAACCACTTGGTAAGAATTAACAATTTGTTTCACTCACACCTTTAGCTTCGCGGGTACAAATTCATATATCCATAATGCACTGCAGCTCATCCACGATGTGGTGCTGAAGGTGGTTCCAGTCACGTATCTAGTGGATCCACATGCGCATTGCCACATGCAGCTGATGGTGGAATTTTATAATGTATTTGGAGGACCTAAGGACAATGATGAGCTACGAAACATCAATATCCCAGAAACAGATGGGAGTCGGGATGTCATAGTATCGGATGTATCGATGGCCCCAATGAATCAACCATTGAAGATAAGAAAAGTCAACATTAGGACGGAGGAGAACAAAAAATTTGCAAGTGTTGGGGACTATTGGTATGAATAGACCATGGTAAAGATCACGGATCTGCTACATGAATTTCAATATTTGTTTCCGACCAAGTTCTCTGAAATGAAAGGGATACTGGGTGATTTAGGGGAGATGGAGATCCCATTAAAGCCAGATGCGAAACTAGTACGGCAGAGGTTGTATCGCTTGAATCCCCCATATAAGGAGAGGGTCAAAGCTGAGCTTGTCAATGTGTTGGATGCTGGAATAATTGAGCCAGACGAAGAATCAGAATGGATGAGTCCTATGGTGGTTCAAGACAAGAAAACAAGTGAATTTCGGATCCGTGTCGATCTAAGAAGATTGAATGATGCATGTATGCACAATCTATTTCTGACACCATTCATAGATGAAGTGCTAGAAGGAGTAGGCGGTCAAGAGATGTATTATTTCACAGATGGATTTTTTGGCTATCACCAGATCTGGATCACAAAGGAAGATCGACATAAAACCACATTTGTTATTTAATGGGGCTATTTTCAGTACACTGTGATGTCATTTGGGTTGAAGAATGCACCTATGATATTTTCCCGGGTTGTCGTCGCGACATTCAAATATTTTATTCAGAAGTTCCTACAATTCTACATGGATGACTCAACAATTTATGGATTGATCAGAGACCATTTAAAAAACTTGCGATTGACGCTGGAAAGATGTCGACAGCATTAGATCGCATTGAATTTAAAGAAGTGTATTTTCTGTGAACCTTTTGGGATGTTGTTCGGTCACATTGTTTGCAAGCAAGGACTGTTGGTTGACCATGTGAACATTGCACTCATTTTGAGCTTACCACCACCTACAAATGTGAAGATTCTTAGAGAAACGTTGGGGCACACAGGGTATTATCGCAAGTTCATAAGAGGTTATGCTGCAATCACAACCCCTATGGAGAAACTATTAAAGAAAGACACAACATTTCTATGGAGCCAAGAGTGTCAAGAAATATTTGACACGCTGAAGGCCAAGATGGGTTCCGCACCGATCCTGGTTTTCCCATATTGGAACAAGGAGTTCCATGTCCATGTGGATGCATCATTTGTTCCGGTGGGAGTGGTGCTTACGCAACCAAGAGAAGGAGATCTTGATCACCCGATTACTTTCGCTAGTAGGAAGTTGTCTTTTGCAGAGAAGAACTATACGACCACAGAGAGAGAAGTTTTGGCGATGGTATATGTGCTACAGAAGTTTAGGCATTACCTATTAGGCGGTCATTTCAAGATGTTTACTGATCATTCTTCTTTGAAATACCTAATCAATAAGCCTGTGTTGGGGGGGGGGGGATGTTGTTGGCTACTTCTCTTCCAGGAATTTGATTTTGAGATAATTATGAAGCCAAGTCACTTAAATGCAGGCCCTGATCATTTATCTCGAATTGAGACAGGTGAGGAGCCCACAAATATTGAAAACGGAATTCTGGATGCGCAGTTGTTCAGAGTAGACATGGAAAATGAATATTATGCTTGAATAATTCAGTTCTTGATGATGGGATTCACGTTGGAGGAATTTTCAACAAGTCAGCAGAAGAAATTGGTGGTAAGGGCTTTGGATTTCCAGTTGATTGCTGGACATCTATATAAACTAGGACCAAATGATATTTTGTGGTGATGTGTCCTACCACATGAACAAGGGAAGATTCTGGTAGAAGCACATGTAGGAGTTATTGATGGACACTACAGAGGTCGAGCTACTGCAAGGAAGGTACTTCATGCAGGGCTTTGGTGGCCCACTCTACATAATGATGCGATGGATTATGCATGGAATTCCGATGTTTGTCAACGCACTGGAAAACCATAATGGAGGGATGAGATGCCGCTGGTACCGAAAGTAACATTACAACCATTTGATAAGTGGGTCATGGACTTTATGGGGCCAATCGACCCACCTAGTAAGAGAATTGGTGCACGATACATCATTACAGTGATGGAATATTTAATGAGGTGGGCGGAGGTCGCACTTGTCGTGGATTGCACCGATGTGATAGCAACAAGGTTTCTCTTTGATAACATTGTAACGAGATTTGGATGCCCAAGGATACTGATGAGTGACCAGGGGAGTCACTTCATCAGCTGCACAGTAAGCGCGCTAATGGAGGAGTTGCAGATACAACACAAGAAAAGTACGCTATATCATCTGTAGGCAAATGGAACAGTAGAAGCATTCGACAAGATATTGGAGCATGTGCTTGCAACAGTATGTAATGCTAACCGCGATGACTGGGATTTGAAGATTCCATCAGTCTTGTGGGAATATCGCACCACTTGCAAGTGATTAACGGGGAAAACACCATTCAAATTGGAATATGGGAAATAGGTCATCATGTCAATGGAGTACATTGTTTCGAGTCTAAGCATTGTAGCAACGACAGGCATGGACGATGAAGTAGCGCTCGAGGAGTGCGTGGAGCAGTTGATACAGCTCGAAGAGGATCGTGTCATTGTAGGTTTCCATCAGCACATTGAGAAGGATCAACATAAATCTTGGTATGATCACCACATAAAGAACAAACAGTTTCAGCAAGGATATTTGGTGCTGCTATACTACAACAAGTTCATGAAGCATCCAGGTAAGTTACAAATACATTGGTTAGGTCCATATCTTGTTAATTCCATTAATTCTGGAGGTGCAGTTCAACTACAGAAATTAGATGGAACGATGCTGCCAAAACTAGTGAAGGGTAGCAGGCTGAAGCTTTATGGGCCCGGGTCCAGAATTGTGCAATGCTTGAGGCACTGTGCGCTAAAAAAGAAAATAAAAATAAATAAAAATAAAACCAAAAAAGTGGGTAGGATGATGGGTGGAAGGACGACGCACTAGGAGGAAGTGGTTGCCGCAAGGCCATGGCATAGTCAAATCCACAATAAATGAAGACAGTTAAAGTAGTTAACCCACGGCTCTCGTTGAAGCGACGCACATTTATGGCAAATTCGACCGTTGGATTGACATGATCGTCGACGGATTCAAGTTGTTAATGATTGATTTGGTCATGATGACCACGTTTAATTTGGTAATGATGAGGAGGGATGGACATGATGTTATAAGAAGGCACTAGACGTAGGTTGGAAGCACCATTGTGTTAAGTTCAAGTAGCGGAATTGCATAGTTGAGGCAAGCACAGAGTGACTTGACCAAGTGAATCCGAGTGAATTGAGAGAGTTTCCAATAGTAGAGAGGGTACGGGACTGTTAGAGCCTTGGGGGATATTGTTGTGGCATGCAGAGCAACCTAGAAACTGTTGAGATATCAAGAGAACATGATTTTCCAATGAGACCAGTCACCATTATGAAAGAATTCACTAGCATGCCAGTCAGATCGTCGTCGATGCCGAGGGGGAAGAGAAAAGGGCAGAAGCCTATCTCTCTAGCGCCGGAGAAGAGACAAACCAGAACGTCCATCAGGGTGCAGGAACTTAGCAACTGCATAGATGGGGCCATTGATCTCCAATGGTGTAGAATTAGTGGCTCGAACAGGGGTTTCTGCCAAGGACATCCCTGAGTACATACCTCCCACTAGACCTAATGCGTAGCCTCGACGACTCACCAAGAACCAAAAGTATCAACCGAGGATGCCATCGTTTCCAAAGGGGATGGTATGCAACAAAGATATCATTCATGCAATAGTATGAATGAAGTACGATGACCATGAATTGCTCACATTGGCGGACGTAGCAAATGAGCCCTATGTGTCGTTGCTCACAGTCAAAGGTGGGCCAATAGTGTGTATCTCGCAGGATTGGGCGAAGGGATTAGACAATGCCGGATTGCTGGGGTTAATCAACATGCCCAACTTTGGGAGATTGAATGAGGCAAATGCCTACGTCAAGCATATTTTGGCCTGCTTTCATGGCGGCACTGTTATACCAAAATCCTGTCACCACCATGTGATAAGACCTTTGACTTACATATTTTCCCTTGATCCCAGCACTTGGAATGGAAACCCATAATGTTTGTCAATATTTCATGAAAATACTCAGCACCGCGCTTTCCTTGTTATCCATGAGTGATACCTTCCTCGCATTTCCTGTATCTTGTTTACCATAAGCGGTGCCACCGCTTATAGCCTTTGGGCCATAAGCGTTTTTGACCTAAACCGCTCTGTTATAAGAGGCAAAAGGGGGTACCCTAGGTAAAATGGGAAAAAAGAGAGGTTTCTCAAGGCTTCTAGATCATGAGCCTCGTGTCCTCTCTAATTCCTAACATTGTGGGTCAGTTGAGCTCGAGATCCCCCATCATAGGATCTTAGAGGCCACCTCATCCAAAAATATCTCATCCTTCCTATCCATTGAGCCTTATAAATACAAGCTCATGACCATGGTTGAGGGGGGAACCATAGAGGTATTGTTATGCTATTGGATTGACCACTTGGCCCAAGCGATTGGAGAGCATAGAGAGCAAAGTTGGAGCTTATGGGGATGAAGTGTTGGTTTCATGGAGATGCATGTTGACACTAAGGTTTAATTGGTTGTAAACTTCTCCATTCATCTTAATGCAAAGCTGATTTCCATCCCACATTACTGTTGTTGTTGATTTCACATGTAAATGTTGTTGGATTCCTTAGTCACTGACATGGATGAATAGATTATGTTATGGTAGCTTTGATGTGTTTGCGTGCTTAATCTAATTACAGGTACACATGTTTACTGTCGAAGTGGCATTCCAGGTATCTACGACATCCAGGGAGGGTCTTCATCCTTTGTCGTTCATTTGTTCTGGATCTGAACCATTCAAACCAGAGGAACATCTTCTGTCCGCAAAAGGTGAAATATTCCTGCCTACAAATCTGGAGACTCCGTTGGGGAATGAATATACATATCAGTTCATCTAATCTTCCCCAGTTCTTCAACTTTTGTCCGAATCCAGGCTCCTTCTCCAACTCTCTTTAGTTAGATCTGCTATCTGACTCAGTGAATTTTGGTTTGAAACTTCCAGATCTGTCTAGATATGAATTATTTCAACCTCTTATGCTCTTTTTACTCTCAATATATCAGTTTTTACCCTGATCTAGTATTTTTATAACTTGATATGTCCTTCTCTTTGTGTTTTGGATTTTAATAGGGAACTGTGCTTATGCAGTTGGCAAGAAGCGGTGCCACCACCTAAACCTAGTTAGCAGCCCGTGGTGCCACCGCCTGAGTCCTATTGGCAAGAAGCGGTGCCAGTCCAAAACCACTTTGTCAAGATATGTCCAGCGCGGTGCTAGGTAGGCATCATTCCAAGACCTCTTTTTTCTCATTTTTTGCAAAAAAATTGAGTGGATTTGCTTTCAGCCCTGCACTGTCAGGCTTGTGTGTTAGAATCTGATGCTTTTGGTTTGAAATTTTATGGTTTAAAGATTGGTTTGATTGGAAAATTCAAAAGCTAGATTAGACTTATTGATTGTTCATTCACTTTGGTGCTTGTTGGTTGTGATTGTGAAAGGACTTCTTGTTTTTGAAAATCTTAGGGTGTTAGTAAGATCTCTTTTCATCTCTGTGATATAGACTGAAAGAAAAAAATTTGATTAGCGTATAGGTTTCTTTTCTTGTTTGCATAGAGAACTTCTTTTTCTTCCTTTAAAAAAAGAAAAATTTTGACTGAGGTTAGGTTACCATCATTAAGCATTGGACATTGTATCTTTGATTGGATTTACAAGCTTTCAGGCTCTTCATGTTCTTTTATCTCTTATGCATTTAGTACTATCTCGTCAGAATAAAAATATGGTAGTTTTAAGTTAGATTTGCCTATGTTTTAAGAAAATTGAAGATAGAGTGCATTTGCATGTAATGTGCTTCTTATTTTTCTTTTAGGAAAAGAGACTCTTCCCCTTCTTATTGCTTTTAGAAAAGAGAAATCAGTTTGGAAAGTGCTGCTTGTCTTTGATTTTGAGTTCAAGATTGTTGTTTGGAAATATTTTTGGTTTTGAAACAAAAGAAAACACTCTCTTTCCCTCCCGTAAGTAGGCATACTGAACGGTAAGTGAAATATTTGCATACGCATACTGCATGGTTTTACTTTTCTGTCAAAACACCATGCATTCACCTAACCGTCCACTTTAGAATTAACGGTAGTTATAGGTTAAAATTTACATAGCAATTGGAGTGATGGGTTAGAGACGTGTTCGGGAGTCGTTAAGCATAGGAGCTGTCGTTATTTGTCCGCATTACATCCCAGGAGTCGCGTGGTTCTTCCACGTACCGTTGGTATATCGAACGTCCTTTCACGTACCCTTGAGGTATATAGAAAGGTACTTCACATACTTGATTGTATATCAGAAGGCCCCTTGTGTATGGTTATGCATTAGACAACACTACTACTGATTCGAGCTCCCACGTACCTTGAGAATATCGGGAGACCCCACTAGGATACCTTATCCATTTGAGAAAATCCCTTTGGTCGTCTTGCTTGGAGCCATACACCAAAAACAACATTTAGGGAGATTACTACGCACGTACCCTCAAGGTAAATCATGAGTGTCACCTTCTTGACAATCCTGGCGAGAGACTTGACTATCTAAAGTCCTCCTATCATTTTAAGTATGCTTGTTTGACCTATAGCTTGTGTATGGAAATTTTTTGGTGTGTTTTCTAGTCTTTCAGACCCTAGGTTAGATAGGAAATGTACAAACTGGCCGAGTTAATACAGTCCATAAGAGTACGGGGCTTGCCACCCAATTTTATTCCTTGTTCAGGAGAAAATCCAATGGAAGCTATTGACCAAGGAGCTGCTACCACCGCCCAGGTGGGAGATAATGTGGTTGCGGAAAGTGGAGGACCATATTCTTCACACTCGCCTCCCTTGGTCCAACAACCTTCTTGGGGAAATACCTCGTCCCATTCTCCCAAAGAAGGTCATGTTGATGATACTACCCGTCCAGATTATGGTCCCAATGCTCCATTTTGGGATACCTCTATAGGACAAGCCATTGCCTCATATGGCATGTTGAATTTCTAATGGTTATATCAGATCTTAAAACATTTAGCATCATAAAAACATAACCATAAGCCAAAATATCACTGAAATATAGACAAGCACAACCATACAAACATAACACAAAGATTTATCCTGGGAAAACCCTAAAGGGAAAAACCCAATAAAAGCTTCCTCAATATAGATGCCCCAAAAAGATAAAAGGTAAAACCAAAAAGGCTGATCAAAGACTGATCCTCCTCCTTCTCCAGCTACTTCTCTCTCCTCCACTAACGCGCTACACAAGTGAGTGTATGTGTTCCAAATGAGGAGCGCCACACCTCTATTTATATTTGTCCATTCACTTTAATAATTAATTTTGACATGTAGGTTTGAGTTAATCATGTAGGCTCGAGTTAAACATGTAGGCTCAAGTAACCACAACTGGGGTGCTAATGACTCACCTTTACAATTTGAGGGGACTACCTCATGATTCTTATTAGTTATTTCGATTAGAAGCATTGGAGTATAAAGAAATACAATTGGTTCTCCCAAGGACCATCGAGGACCACAAAAGATACATATAGAATATTCTTCGAAGTTACAATATTTCAACACTCCCCCTTAACGAGAAGGGTATTCTACAACATCATCAACAACAACAATAGTAGGAGATAGAGAGAGGACATCATCAACACCATCAAGGTAACACATCTATAAATCATTGGAATCTTTTCAACATCATATAGTCTTCATATTCGTCTTCAACAACAACAACACTTTGACCGACAACATCATAATTAGTACTTTAGTCTTCATCTTCAATCTTCAGCAGCAACAACACTTAGACTACTTGATTGATAACATCATCATCAACACTTTGACATTTCGATCAGCAACATCATCATCAACACTTTGACCTTTTGATCAGCAACATCATCATTAGCACTTTGACCTTTCAATTAGCAACATCATCATCAACACTTTGACCTTTTGATCAACAACATCATCATCATCATACTCTGATCTTTCGATCAAAAACATCATCATCATCACATTCTGATCTTTCGATCAGAAACATCATCATCATCACACTCTAATATTTTGATCAGAAACATCATCATCATCAACAACAAGATATAATTCATAGTTCAAAGACAAAGAAGTCTTTGGATCACTTTTGGACTTAAAATCCAGGGATGATGCAATCCCACCACATTCTCGACAACCGAAGTCACCAGATTGATTACGGGATAATCAGTCCCTATCTCTTTAGGACTAATTCCAAGGATGATGCAATCCTACCATGTTCTCCAGTACCGAAGTCATCGGATCCATTCTGAATCGAAGTTCAAGGATGATACAATCCTACTACGTTCTTGAGTACCGAAGTCACCGGATCCGTTCTGAACCAAAGTTCAAGGATGATACAATCCTACCACATTCTCGATGACCAAAGTCATTGAATCTGTTCTGAACCAAAGTTCAAGGATGATACAATCCTGCCACATTCTCGATGACTGAAGTCACCGGATCCGTTCTGAATCGAAGTTCAAGGATGATACAATCCTGCCACATTCTCGATGACCGAAGTCACCGGATCCGTTCTGAGTTGAAGTTCAAGGATGATAAAATCTTGCCACATTCTCGATGACCAAAGTCACTGGATCCGTTCTGAACCGAATTTCAAGGATGATACAATCCTGCCACATTCTCGATGACCGAAGTCATCGGATCCATTCTGAACCGAAGTTCAAGGATGATACAATCCTGCCACATTCTCGATGCCCGAAGTCACCGGATCCGTTCTGAACCGAAGTTCAAGGATGATGAAATCCTACCACATTCTCAAGGACTGAAGTCACCGGATCTATCATGGACATATGTCCCGGGATGATACAATCCCTCTTCATTCTCGAGGACCGAGGTCACCGGATCACTTTAGGGCAAGTGTCCAGGGATGATACAATCCCACTGCAACATCACTACTCCCCCTTTTGAGGAAGGTATTTCCGAACAACACCAAGCTTGTCTCGAAAGTGTTTGAACTTTATTCAGGACAGAGGCTTCATCAACACATCAGCAACTTGTTCATCAGTACTCACATACTGGAGCTTTATGGATCCCTTCTGCATCATATATCAAATGTAGAAATACCTGATTTCTATGTGCTTCGATCTGTCGTGGGACACAGGGTTCTCTGTCATATTTATACAACTTTGGTTGTCACATAGAATCATGGTAGTGTCCAACTCTAGGTTGAATAATCCTGACATCAGCTTTCGAAGCCATATGGCTTCACAACTAGCAGAGCAAGCTGCTATATATTCTGCTTCGGCTGTGCTTAGAGCAACACTGGACTGCTTTCTGCTAAACCATGAAATCATAGCAGATCCCAGACTATAACATCCACCTGATGTGCTTTTTTTGTCTAAGATACTTCCAAACCAATTTGCATCTGTATAGCCATACAATCTATACTCATGGCTACCATTATAGCATAGACCAAAGTCTATAGTCCCTTTCAGATATCTCATCACATGTTTTGTAGCTATCAGGTGAACCCGTCTAGGTTGAACTAGATATTGACTCAAGGTGTTCACAACAAAACAAATGTCTAGTCTGGTATTTAAGTACATCAATGACCCAATAATCTGTCTGTATTGAGTCACATCCACTAACTTTGATGAGTCATCGGCTAATAACTTCAAGTTGGAATCCATGGGTGTGGCCATGGCTTTTCATTCAAACATATCAAAGCTTTTCAAAATTTTCAATGCATACTTTCCCTGACTGAGAAAGATTTCTTCATACTTCCAGACCTAGGAAATAAAGTATTAGACAAAGGTCTAAATTCTTCAGCAAACTTCTTCTTGCATTCTACAATCTGTTTCTCATTCCCTGTCATAAATAGATCATCCACATATAGTAATAGTATGACAGGTTCATCTTCTACAACCTTGTATTAAAGGTTAGGATTGGCTTTACTCTTGGAAAAGCCCATGCTCATCAGGAAACTATCTATTCTTCCATACCAAGATCTGGGAGCTTGCTTCAGGCCATAGAGGGCCTTCTTCAACTTGCATATGCGAGTCCATCTATCTTCAACTTCAAATCCTTGTGACTATTTGATGTAAAACTCTTCCTCAATCATACCATTAAGGAAGTCTTGTATTTACTTCATCATGGAAGAAACTACCATGATAGTTCTGAAGGAAGTGTACCTTGCTTCCTGGAGTAAGTGTCTCTTCAGAATTAATTCCCTCTTTTTGATAGAAACCTCTAGCCACAAGTCTTTCCTTACTTCTATCAGCAACATATTTTATCTTGCAAATCCATTTGGAAGATACCACATTCTTGCTTTCTAGTTTGAGTACTATATCCCAAACATCATTCTAGTATTCCTTCATCATAACATCTTCTATGAGTTCGTCTTGTCAGGTCATCAACATATCCTAGTCTTCTACATTCAACCTTGAATTTTGGAACCCACTTTACTCTTGGTAAAGTCTCGATCCATCAGAAAGCTATCCATCATGTCGTATCATGTTGAACTCAGATATATTCTATAGTCACTCCCCTTGAAGTGGAGTATCATCTTCCATCTTCATTCTGTACAGGTGGTTCTATTCTTGATATATACTTCTAGTGGGTCTGGTCAATAGAGTACGTCATGTCATAGTCTATTATTTCTGAGGTAAACCATGAACCTTGCTTTGTACACTTGTTCTAGTAGGTCCATATGGAAGATACTACAGACTTCCCTTCAGGTCTCGAAACCATATCATAGACATCACTCCCCATGATCGACTATTACTCTTTGATCATAACTTCTTTCATAGCCGGAAAGGTTAGCATCAATGATGTCACCCAACGATGTTACACAACTAGAGTGTGTACGAGGCCTCTTACTTTGGTTTGGAAGTCTCGCCATTCCTTTCTTCATCTTGAGTTATATCTCATACCCGTGTTGGTCTTCATCCTTCGAGGTAGATCTACCACTCTCTGAAGCTCTTTCTTCCGTCATGATGTCTCAAACCCTGGGAGCTTCATATTCATGTTTATTGGAGTGAATCTTGAATTGTCATCACTTGTTCTTCGGAACAAGTCTCATCCTTCTTTTCTTGTAGGCGGTTGTACAGGACCTTTCCTACAATTCAAATGCACCAGTTGCATGGTTAGAACTATTTCATAAAACATATGCATAATGAAATATTCTTATGCATCATGCAACTGTTTAGCCAATACAACATTCATCCATATCTCACAGAAACTTTCTAGATGCCTTCCATCTCTACCATGACATCATTGAGATTGTGCACTAATCCAATATGTCAGCAAAGAGGTTTCATTCTAGATAAGTAGCAATGGAGAGTTGTATAGCACCATGAGCTACTTACCCATCACATGCATATTAGTAGTATACTATCATTAATGCAAACAGTCTATCATGCATAACACATCAATTGAATATAATCAAATGCATAACAATATCATGAAATGAAAATTGAATACTTATCTTGTATTCATTTCATGGGTAGACTCCTTCTTGATCCTTCAGCTTCATCATCTTCTTCATTCATAATAGCATCATTTCTTATCCAAATGATAAGATGGATAAGAGGTTCTTCAAGAATTGAGTTCTTCATATTCCTCATCACTTGAGGTATCTTCTTTAGATGGTGAGAGCTTGATCTTCAGTTGCTCCCATCTTCTCTTCTCTTACTATGAATCGAGCTTCTTCTTCTTTCAATATCTTAGTCAAGGAATCAAACATCTCTTTCGGTGTCTTTAGGAGAGACACTTGTGGTACAAGGTGATCCATGATTGAATCAGCAATGATCTTCTTGGCCTTGACCAAGTTCTTCTTGTGTAAGGCTTTGAGCCTCATCTTTGTCTGGAACTGGAACCTCTCTACTTGTGTAGGTGTCCAATTCATTTTCTTCGGAGAGATCATATACTTCCATGCTTGGAATTTGTCAAATTCACCAAGCTTATCATCAAGCTGATGTGATAGATCACTTTGAAATGAGAACCTCAAATGAAAATACCAAAAGATTAGATATTACCGATTTGAGGTGTTCGTCCTGGTTCCGGAGCTGGTTGATCTAGGGTTTTTCAGAGAAACCCTAATTTTCAAAAATTGGAATCTTTCAGATCTGATTGGATATAAATATAGATCTCTTCAAGTTTAGCTGTCCAATGTACTCCGTTTCTGAAAACAGTGGAGGGAAGCTCCCGAAACAAGAAGCCCTAGTTTACCAATTTCTTCTGCAGAAATGTCTGCTACTGTTTCTGAGGTATCTTTGAAATTAATGCTCCTCTATGTTTGAAACTTCCCACTAAGGTATCCTCACCTATTCCTATTCCAACACTACAGGTTTTATCAGAATTGGTTTCACCAATTGGCACTTATGATCATTTTCCCAAGGTGACCTGTTACAAGACTGTTCAAAACAATGAAGTTGTACGGACTGCCATGTGTCACTGTTTCATCTTCTGAGTCTAAAACTCGAACCACAGAAAGTAAAGTCTATGGAATTTCTAGAACATCTTCATAAATTTCATTTGGACCTTTGTAGCCCAAGATATAGCAATTCTCCCTAGGTGTCCTGTTTAGGGAGGAATCCTGGAAGAGGCCAAAACCCTAACTTGGAGGGATCATATCTCCCAAAATATAGCGAATATGAGGCTGAATTTTGGACACAGTGTAAATCAGGATTTTATCTTCGGCCTGTGAAAGTTTCAGCTGCTGATCCTTCTCCAATATCACAATATAGCGAATGTACCAAAATGTATCAGTTTTAGTATTTAGGGTTTTTCTAGCTCGGGGTCAAACTAGGGTTTGACTTTCCTGAAGTTTCACACAACCAAAAATCTTGAACCAGCTATCTAAACTTCTATTTTGATGTAGAGAGAAATCCTATGCTAGGCTTAATCAAAAATTCCTCTTCTATAGAAAGCCCTAATTTTCTGCACCGAAATCTGAAAATGCTCGGAATCGAATTCCGCTTCGACAGAAAGATGTGCCCTTCAATGGAGAGTCAGCCTAGCATACTTTTGCTGATGGATTGTGGAGAGAGACCTAAAAAGTAATAATCCCTAGCTTCTGTAGCTACACAATGTCTTCTTTCAGGGTGGCTCCAATACCATGTTGAATTTTTAATGGTTATATCCGATCTTAAAACATTTAGCATAATAACAGCATAACCATAAGGAAAAAGATCACTGAAAGATAGACAAGCACAACCATACAAACAGAACACAAAGATTTATCCTAGGAAAAACCCAGTAAAATCTTCCTCAATATAGATTCCCCAAAAAGATAAAAGGTAAAACCAAAAAGGATGATCAAAGACTAATCCTCCTCCTTCTCCAGCTACTTCTCTCTCCTCCACTAATGCGCTACACAAGTGAGTGTGTGTGTTCCAAATGAGTAGCGCCACACCTCTATTTATATTTGTCCGTTCACTTTAATAATTAATTCCAACATATAGGCTCGAGTTAATCATGTAGGCTCTAGTTAAACATGTAGGCTCGAGTTAATCATGTAGGCTCGAGTTAAACATGTAGGCTCAAGTAACCACAACTGGGGTTCTAATGACCCACCTTTACAATTTTAGGGGACTACCTCATAACTCTTATTAGTTCTTTCGATTAGAAGCATCGGAGTATAATGAAATAAAATTGGTTCTCCCGGTAGGACCATCGAGGACCACAAAAGATACATATAGAATATTCTTCGAAGTTACAATATTTCAACATGGCACCCATGTAAACCCTTCTAGAGAAGTTTCTTCGAATGAAGAAGAACGTAGACAATACCTCATAAACTTGCTTTTTAGATCATTACGAAAGTAGTTGGAAAGAAAGTTTTTCGAATAGTTCTGGATGAAGGAGCTTCGACCTCAGTTTTGTCTCTGTCTTGTTAGAAAGCTCTCGGCTCTCCCGAGCTTGTAACATCACCTACGACTCTCAAGGCCTTTGATGGATGGGGTTTCTAGCCCCATGGTTTCATATAAGCCCTGGCGGTCGAGCTTGGGGGAAAAACTGTTTCCATTCAAGTAGAAGTGGTAGATGCCCCATTAGATTACAACCTCCTTCTAGGAAGAAATTGGTTCTATGCCATGATTGTTGTCGCTTCAACAGTATTCCGAACAGTCCAATTTCTGCATCTAGGGAGAATTGTTACCATTGACCAGCTTGATTTCTGTACGTCGGATGTTACTACCTCCACGGCTAATAACATCCCATGTTAGGCTAGTCCCCTCCTCCTTACCAGTCGACTGGGGTAGGCATGTTGAAGGATTCATCCCTTATGGGGATTTTTCCATCCACTCCTCCTAGCATGGATACCGCGACAGTCCATATGATCACCTCATTTGATGGTGAGCCTAAGGGTAAACAATTTGTTGAGTCCACCTCGTTGAGTTCACACAAAGCAATGTATGACACCATTCAAACCTTTTTCGATGATCACACTGATGACCTTCATCTAGTGGCTTCGGATCCTTACCATTTACCGTACTAGTTAGAACCTTCTCTTCCTGTTCTAGATTATCTATCTGAGGCTTTTCCTTTCTATGAGTCTATTATCGAGATCATGAATACAGATGAGTCCATTTGGGAGGATTACCATCATAAATCCATGTTTCTCCCTAACACCAGTGTGGTTCACAATGATTATGCATCCTTGTTTCCTACTGATATTGTCAACGTCCCCCAAAGTCCTATATTGTTGCAAGACACAAGTTTTGAAGGAAACCTTTGCAACAGTACTCAGACGAATCCGATTGACATATCAGCCAAGCCTCATACCATCGAGCATGTTCATGTTGGACAGAACTGCTCAACAGATGAATCTGAAGCATACAAGGTACTTTTCAAATAATTTCGTGATATTTTTTCCTGGTCCTAATAAGAGATGCCGGGGATTGACCCATCCATAGTGGTCCATGAGATTAAAACCTATCCCACAGCTAAACCTGTCAAGCAAAAACTAAGGCAAGTCCATCCTCGAAAGGCCATAGCTATTAAAGCTGAAATTGAGAAACTTCTCAAAGCTAGGTTTATTTATCCTGTACCCCTGATGGAATGGTTATTGAACGTTGTCCCTGTCAATAAAAAGTAGGGCACCATTAGAGTCTGTATCGACCTTAGGGATTTGAATAAAGCTTGTCCCAAGGACAACTTTCCTACTCCGCACATCGATCAGATTATCGACAACTATGCTGGAAGTGTCATATTCTCATTTATAGATGGCTTCTCTAGCTATAATCTAATTGAGATATTACCCATCGATCAGCATAAGACGACATTCATTTTCCCATGGGGAACCTTTGCATATAAGAAGTTACCTTTTGGCTTAAAAAATGTTGGATCCACGTTCTAGCATGCGATGTCCTATGCGTTTCACAATATTAAACATATTGTTGAATCATACCTTGACGACCTCCCTACTCATTCACAGCGACGGGACGACCACCCTGGTCATCTTAGAGAGATATTCCTGAGATGTCGTCATTATAATATATGGCTCAACCCGCATAAATGTGTTTTTTGCATTAAAACGGTACGTCTGCTAGGTTTTGTGGTATCCAAAGATGGCATCCGGATTGATCCTCTGAAAAATTGCCACCATTTTAGCTCTACCAGCCCCAACCAATCTCCTTGAACTCCAAAGTTTGCAAGGGAAGGCAAACTTTCTCCAATGTTTCGTGTGCAATTTCGCAGAGAAAATGCACGGTTATATGTGTCTCCTTAAGAATAACACCCCATTCTTCTGGGATGACCAAGCCCAACGTGCCTTTGATAATCTTAAACACGCTCTGACTCATTCACCCGTAATACACCCCCTGGATTATTGAAAGGACTTTCTCTTGTACATTGCTGCCTCCACTACTACCATTGCTATGGTTTTGGTACAGGAAAATCCCAACGGTCAGGAGCATGTGATTTACTACGCCAGTAAGAATCTCATGGATTCTGAAACTTGTTATTCACGAGTGGAAAAGTTAGCATTGGCCACGGTCATTGCTGTACAAAAATTTCGTCACTACATTTTGCTCCGCACAACCACTATATTAGCAGACCAGAACCCGATGTATTACATCCTGACTCGTCAGGTGGTCGGGGGCAAGTACTCCCACTAGATAGTCATACTTCAGGAGTTTGATCTGGAATTTGCCAAAGCCACATCAAAGAAATCCTTGTTCTTTGTCGAGCTCATGTGTGACCTTCCCTGTGCTTCGACAGAATCTGAGCCCAGTGATTCATTTTCGGATGAATTCATGTTCCTGATTTGCACCAGCGATCCATGGTATGGAGATTTTCTTGTTTATCTCCAAACACAAAAAATTCAGCTGCATTTATCCCGTGACAATTGTCGCTGTATCCATCACCACGCGAAATACTACCTCATCTTGAATGATACCTTGTATAGACGTGGGATTGATTCTATTCTTTGGCGATGCCTCACCCATGAGGAGGCTGAACATGTGTTGAATGATTGCCACTCTGGAACATGTGGTGGTCATTTATCTGGGATGGCTACAGCCCAGAAATTCCTTTGCACTGGCTATTTCTAGCCTTCCATCTTCAAAGACTGTCATGAGGTTGTTAAGAAATGCCCACCTTGTCAACACTTTTGTCCCAAAAAGCACACACATCTTGCTCCGCTACACCCCGTCATTGCCGTTGGCCCATTTTCCAAATGGGGGATTGACTTAATGCATTGTAATCCTACCTCAGCCGGGGGGCATGGTTACATCATCGTAGCTGTTGACTATTTCACAAAATTGGCTAAGGCCATGCCTACATATGCGGAAGATGGTAAGACTGCCCCTCTCTTCTTGTTCAATCATATCATAGCTAGATTTGGAGTCCCATAGTCCATCGTTACTGATCACGGATCCCATTTCTGGAATCAAATGATGGAGGAACTGAGTGCCAAGCTAGGTTTTCTCCATGAAAACTCTACGCCATATTATCCACAAGCTAATGGTCAGGTAGAGGCCATTAACAAAGTTTTAAAAACTATACTTCGTTGGATGGTTGGAGATCATAAATCCAACTATAACCATGTTCTTTTCTCCACTCTTTGGGCTTATCGGACTTCAATGAAAATAGCCACTGGTTTCACACCATTCCAGCTTGTCTATGGACTCGAAGCTGTCTTACCAATTCAATGTCATATTCCATCTTTACAACTTCTCGTCGAACTTCTCCTAGACACTTCCACAGAGGAAGAATATTTTGTACTTGAATAACCTTAACAAGACTCGGAGAGATGCTACCTTGGCTAATAAGGCACATAAGAAACGCGTCAAGGCACAGTATGACAAATCCATCCATCCTCATCCCTTTAACGAGGGTGACCTACTTTTGACTTATGATTAGAGTTATGACAAACTAGGGAAGGGTAAGTTCAAGTCCATGTGGTACGGACCTTTTGTCATTTCTAAGGTTTTATAGAAAGAAGCCTACGAACTCGTTGATTATGATGGAATCCCTTTGGGGCAACCTCGCAATGGGTTGTACCTAAAAATGTACTATGCCTAGGTCTTTCTTGGATAGTATCTTGTATATATGTATATTGCTTGGCTTTCAGTGTCCTTTTAGTATTTTCAAGATGGTTTTGAGTTTAGTGTCCGCATCGATCTATACCATGTTTTGGTCATGAATATGGATTTCTATGGCTTCGTTAATGGTGCTTGCCACCACACCTTGAATCTCGCCTCAATTGCTTGGGTTCTCTATTCCCCGGCTAAATATTTGGTCAGTTCAAGAGCGGTGTGTATAGGTCCCACTACCAATAACATCGCTGAGTATCAAGCAGTCATCGGTCTTCTAACTGAAGCTTCCTCCCAAGATGTTCGCAATCTGGTAGTCTTGATTGACTCACAACTTATGGTTTGTCATCTAAACCATGTCTACACCATTAGAAACCCTGTGCTTCTTCGTCTCTTCCTGAGAGTACGCTTGCTAGAAAGGTCATTTGAAACCATCACTTATAGGCATATCCCTAGGGAACATAATGTAGTTACTGACTCATTAGCTTAATACATCCTAGATTGGCATATTACCCATTCATGACATTGAAATCAAACACGGTCCATTGTAAATAAACATTTAAAGACATGTAAAACTCATGTAAAATACATTCACCATTTGAGACATATAAACACCAGGTAAAAGTCTGTATATATATATATATATATATATATATATGAACAAGTTTACAAAAAATAGGTCACAAGACCTCATCCGAAGCACATAGGATTTCAGGCAAAAATCACCATACGAAATCCTGAAGCTATCAGCTTTTAGTAGATATCTGATGCACTCAATGTCTAGTTATGCTCGTGGCAGCACATCACTGCCTGGGCTACTCTACGTAGTAGCCTACTGAATCGACCTGGTACTCACGCAGTAGGTCTCTGATACCTCATAGGGAGGTCATCAATGGAAGCATCTGGGATATCCAAGGTTAACCTCTCCAGGTTTTCCTCTAACTCCCCAGTGATATCATCACCCTGTGGTACAAAGCGGGCTCCAGCTCGCCTATCCAACAGGGAGGCTCCCCCAGGTCGTGCTACTCCAACATCTACATGAGAATTTATAGGTCTCATTACTTAACATAAAAAGTATAAAAACATCAAAAAACATAAAAAAACATCTCATCCATTTTAGGGTTTCTTGCTTCTTACCGATGTCGCCCCACTGTCCGCCAGGTGGGAGCGGTAGGTCAGTAATGCCGTGGAATTCTGTGCCTGCATAAGCATAATCCTCCACCATGAGGATCTGATCTCGGAACCATCTAAAGAACAGGTCACCGAACTTCACCTTCCCCCTAACTGCTCCTGTATGAGCCATAATCTGGACCCACCTCATCATTCGAGGGTCCCGCGCTCTCAGGCTTCCGAAGACCACCTGAGGTCTCATCTGTGGCACCCGCTCGAAGAAGAAGCAGGAAAAAATGGAACCAAATCCAAACTACTTTAGCTCTCCTTGCCAACACTTAGTCAACTGATCTTTGAATATCAGAAGCATGGCTTCCGCCCAGTTGAATACCATGGGTTCCATAGCCTCTATGGCATATAACATGTGTGCTCTAGAATCCCGGTGTGTAGACACTGAGAGGGGGGGGGGTGAATCAGTGTAAAGCAATATTACAACTTTTCTTGACTTGTCACAATTTACAACCAATTCATCATTCTCATAATCATTTCATAAACATCTTTTACTTCATCATTCACATAGCTTAAGCATTTAAATCATCAAGAACCATAACACAAAAGAACACAACATCATATAAATTTGTAATCTTTTTATATTGGTTTTGGTCCGGCAACAACCGTTAGGTAAAATCAGCACCTACTGATATGTAGAGCACCTACTCTACATCCAGGACCCTGCCTGGTTTTCTTAGACCCTGCTAAGAAGGGTTTGAGGTATCCTAACCTCAAAAGAAAGTCAAGCTTGCATTTACAATTAAAGTTCATTGTCATATCAACATCATCTGTTTCTTCAATCTATTCTACTACTGCATGTCATAGGTCTGCTCGTCAACACCTCAATTCACTTTCCAACTCAATCAATTGCTGCAAATCATCAATCAGTTTTGCTGCTCATTGTCATCAACTTGTCCTTATCATCAACCTGTCAAACCTGTTGTTCAAGTATGTGCTCACAAGGATCTGTTCTAACCACTGTCAAAACATCACTGTATACTAATATATTGTTTCTCTGCTATACACTGCTCATGTATCTCGGTTGGTCATTCTCTGGGATCTTCTTATCAAACTACTGGTCAATTTCTGCTGCTCATTCTCATCTCTGCTCATCTGCTGTAGTACTAATCAGCAAAGCATCAATATCATCATAGAACATCAAGGCATGTATAAGTCATCAAGGTTCCAATGTTTCCAAGAAGGTCTGGAACATAATGGGGTATGCATTATAGTGTTCAAGGCACTATCATATGATCAACACAACTCATGTCATCACTCTACAGACCTCTGTCCAACATTCTTGCACATCACAAATACTTCTTGCATATCAAGCATACATCATCATTATCAACATCATATCACTGTTTATACACTACATATATACACTGTATACCTGTCACTTGTATATCATGTCATAATCACTGAATATGTCTCTTATGTAGATGATTAGAACTGTAGATAGTCATGTGACTGCTGTAGATATCACTGCCACCTCATCACTATTATCAACCTGTCATTTCCATGCCCCACTTTCATATCAAGAAAATCATTATCATCGTTATGTTGAACTGTCATCCCAAGCTGTAACTTATCATCAACTGTTGCACTTGTCATCAGCTGCTGTTCTTGTCATCATATCACTGATCATCACTCTATGTGCAACTTTACTACTAGGGCATCATCAAAAACTTGTTCACTGCTGCTATAAATTAGCAAAAACAAACTTCAAAGAACAGGACTGTCACCACTTGACTGTCATAGCATCAAGAGAGTCATAATGACACTTGGACAACCTTCTTTCAAGAATTATGGACTGTCAATTGAGCTTAGGGTTGCCCATTATTCAAAGGATTATCATCATCAAATAGATTTGACTATGCCAAAACCATGACTGTGTATGCAAATGTTTTCTTGCTCAGACTTCTTTAGCAGACTTTACTTAGATTTTCACCATTACTGCTATATCACTGAATGTTTATCAGAAGTATGTCATAGTAGTATTATTTCATACCTGGGCTTGTACATCGTCATCAACATTGTGCTGCTGCTGTGTAGAAACAATTCGGGTCTACTTTCACCTTCTGGATAAGTGTTGTAGATGACTATAGTTCAGAACTTATTATGACCTGCTTCAATAGGGCTTGAACACTGAGATGTTTCAAAGTTTGACCTTCCTTCTTAAGGCCTTCATATATGCCTCTTTATCCTTACTTATGACTACCCTGTGACTTATGGATTAGCCAGAGAAAGGAGTAACTGTAGCTTCAGAATGTTGGAATATCTTCACAAGAGTAGCACTTCCTTCCTCCTCTTTTACTGTCTCCGGATGTTTGACAGAGATCAAGTCACTTATGACTTCTACAGGATAAGCATTGGAGTTGTCACCTTAGAGACCTTCGGATCTGTAAAGCTTTGACTTTAGATTTTTCAAGAATATCAATTGGTTGTATATGTCTTTATTGTGCACAAAAAAAAACTCAGCAACAGATCTGGAAAGATGGCAGCTTGTTGACAGTGAGAATGTCCTCCTATGGATACAATCTTCCTCAATCCTCCACTCTAATGAGAAGTAGAATACTCTTCTGCATCAATTTGACCTCTGTAGCTGACTGAATGTGCCCTCCAAGGGACTGATATAAATCTTCAGTTGGTGAACTTCCTTTTTCCTTGTAACCAAGTGATGATTAGGTTTACAAATATCCAACCACGATAGAAAATACCTTAGATCTGATCAATGCAGGGTCTTTCTTCCCCTCAGTGAACCACTGCAAGTTGGCGGTTATCTCTTTACAGTGCTGCAAACTCACTTGCATAGAGAAGTTGCATCCTTACTCATACTTGGGTTGATTTTCCCACAATAATATGACCTCCCTTCTCAATCTGGGCAGACAAAAAAAGGGCAGTGTGTCTTCTCCCTTCCTCACATGAGCTAGAGGATGAGAACATTCAGAAATAACACAAGAATGAAGTCTGAAACTTAGATCAACCCCTTAGTTGGTGTGCTGCCATTCACGATGTGCCCTTCTTCAAAGAAACCACTAAAATCTTGACTCTAAATCCATGGATCTGAGAAAAACAGTTGTACTCAACTACGACAATGAAGTTCATGTGCGAAATCTGACTGTTCTCTCCACCCGAAATTTACCTCAGTTTAGCGAGCTTCTTATCATCTCTTCACTGGATACTCCTTCAACGTTGGATCTGCTGGTGGTAAAAGAAACGAGCCCTAAGACCAGTTCAAGATTGAACTGTCACAACCAAAAAAAAAATTAACCTGCTGCTCCCACCGAAATTTCACAGTTGCTGCGAGCTGCTCCCACGAAAATTTCACACACACAAATGAGGATTTGATAGGGGTATATATACTAGTTTTCCACCATTTTTACTGGGCCGACCTTCCAAAAATTATTTTTAATTTCGGGCCGACTTACCAAATAACAATTTGATTTTTAATTTAATTGGAGCCGACCTGTTTCTTCCAGCGTTTAACTTCTTCTATGAACCAACACAATTGCTTATTTAGTGGCCAACCTTACCTTACTTCTTGAGGATTCTTCAAGGCATTTTCAAGGCTTCTTTAAGACACTTCAAGGGCTCTTCACTGCTTCATCAAGGCATCTTCAAGGGCTCTTTTCAACAATCCATTGATTCTATCAAAAGGGCTTCCACTTCAAGCATTAGGGCTTCTATAACATGGTTGTCATCAGCTTTAAGGTGGGCTTCTTCAACCACCTTAGCCATGCAAGGGGGACCTCTATGGTCAAGATATATCAAGACATCACATGTGGGTTTGCCAGAACTTCTCCCGGGGACCCATGACATCATCATAGCATGAATGACCACAGAATGGGTCATTAATGCTTCTTCCACCCATCTAGGGCTTCTCCAACATCCATCAAGGCTTCAGGACCATCTCCAGGGTCTTCAGCATCATCAGCAGAGTCTTCAACATCTTTAGGAAGGTGGTGGCATCAATGACATCCTATGGGGCCACTGCAAGTCCATGTTGGCATCAATGACAATTTCATCAACATGGTGCACACCCTGACTCCCGACCACCCTCTACATGGTAAATAGGACAATCCGTAGGGGTTCATCCATCACTACTCTGATGGGGATTTTCTTCCCCGCTGTCCTCGTCCTTGGAACACAATGATGATCTATCAACTCTCGAGTGGTAATATCCCCTCCCCGGGAACCTATCAGTGAGGTGGGAGCACCCCGTCTCGAGAGACCAATCAAGAATTATATGTCCTCTACCTCTACTATCAGAATATGGGCCCCAACCTCGAAATGTTGCTGCTCCAGATTCCACATCCAAAGTATTTTCTCTAACAACTGTTCATGTGATACCATGCTTGGGGTTCGAAATAATTTCAGGAGCCCACAGTCTCGTAATGCGGCTATACAACCCACATTTCTTTCAGCAAAGGCATCATCATTATCATGTTGTCTTTCTTTTCATATCACCATGATTGAGCAATAAAAACCTGCCAAAAACAATCATAGCACACATTAGAATCATCCCCAATCATTTAAATTCAAAAGAATGGTTTATTATTTCTTGTGCTATTAGTTTGAAATATCCACGGCCGGCACCACCTGTGCACCATTGGAGATAGGTGGTGGCACCACCTGTCAGCTTTGTTTTAGGTGTGGTTCTAGTGGGGTACCACGTATCCCGCAAGGGGTATGCGCGGTTCCCATTTCCATGGTTTTAGGGCTTGCCATACAAGCCCAAAACCCCATAAAAACTGAAAATGAAGATATGAAAAGAAAGAGTAGGGTTTTAGCTATTACCTACAACTGACGGTGCTCAAATCTAACGGTGGGAACTCCTAGTATCAACTGCTGAAGATCTGACTAGTAAAGTGCTCCAAATGCTCTCCACTATGGGTAAATAGTAAAATGATTTGATTTTTTACTATTTACATGACTTATATACGCATTTTTAGGGTTTGATATACTATAGTTTTGATTTAAAATCACTTTTAATTCAAAATTTATCTATCGTAATCCCTTAATGTTCGTCATGAGCGCATTTAACACTTATTTTTGAGTCGATTGCAGGATAGGAGGACCATAGCAAAAAGCTTTGGGAGTTTGTTTATGACTTTTTCGTACTTCCATAAAACGGAAAAATTCGATGAGCGTTTGTTACGACACTTTGGTCACGCTCCTTAAACCTAGTATCAAAGGTCCGAGTTCGTTTTCGATTCTTTCCAGGCTCGTAAAAATTGACATTGTGTAAAGAAACCTCATGGAGTCCTCTTTAAACTCTTTTTAGGCTCCCTAAATATGAAAATATTATCAAGCAATCTTGTTTTCTTCATGCTTGTTAAAGCATTTGAAGAGTTGTCTCTCCAACGGTAGGTTATCTCTTTTTCAGTTCGAATAGACTATTTACGAAAAAGGAACACTCCAGCCAATCATGACTGGAAGAGTTCTCTAAGGTATGATTTTACAGTTTTTCGGGCCTTGGAGACTAAATCATACGAAAAAGGACCCCTTTGGAGTCTTCTTCCGTAATCATTCAGACTCTCTAAACATGAAGGATACCAAGTTTTCTTTCATTGGACTCATTAAATTAAACATTGAGAGACCCGTTTTGGGAACGAACCCCTCCTCTCTCAGGTTCGTAAAAAATATGAGTCTGGACTTGTCTTATGACAAGCTATATCGAGTGTTTGTTACCCTCTTTGAACTCGTAAAACCAAAAAGAGGCACTCATTGATCATGATGGGGAAAATGGGAAGGGAATCATTTTACAAATAAATGGCAGTAGTTTGTCGTTACCTTTGAACATGGCACTTGTTTGCATATCATGTCAGTCAATTGGGTATTCAACTGATCTCTGTGACAATCCACTTTCATGAGTCATGCCACTCCTTTGAGTCTTTCAAAAGAATGCATTGTACACTATCGCATTGTGTGTTTGTCCCGTCCAGTCATGCTGCCAAGTGTTGTGTCGTGTCGCCCGATGTTCAAAGGGAATTTGAAAAAGTCTTACCTATGTAGTCAACATAGTCTTTGTGTCAGTAATTTTGAGTTAGTCCTATGGTTACTACATTCACATCATTCCAAAACTATGTTTCCAGTTTCGTGTCGTCGATGTGGGACTCATCATGGCCCTCCTTCGACGAGACTATTCTCGTCGACATCAGCTCATCATCTGGGAACTAGTCTTAGAAACAATACTTAGTACCTTGAGATTTGTATGCCTTAATGACAAATTCTCTCGCTCTCGACATAGGTTCACATCATTGACCATTGATCGATAGAATCGACTGGGTGTTTGACATTAAGACATCTATTCACACTCAGTAGATTGTACTAGGGTACCTTGGGAATCATTGACATCAATGGTGATATCCCTCGCACTTGTTAATGGCTCACATCATTGGTCGGTAATCAAGTGGTTTCTACCATGTTTGACTTTAGATCATTGTAATCACATGGATAGAATCATACATTGTGAAAAACAAGACGAAGACCCTGGGTATTTGTTTAAAGCACTCATTGCTTTTCCCCCAAGTTGCGACGGAGTTTTGTATATCTAGCATGGATCCACATTTGTATGGTCATGGCTATGCTCAAATTTTAGTTTGTATGACATAGATCTACGTTGTATGTCTGGTAGCTATGTTCAAGTTTGAGTCCTCTATCACATGGATCTACGATGTATTCTAGTAGCCATGCTTGTTTATTCCTCCCATGGATCTGCCTTGTATTGGTCTGCAGCCATGAGTTGGTTACTTGTGTCTATGAGTCAAAAATATTGATGTACTACAGATTCCTACTTGACGACATGCTCCGATCGAGCCGACATTTTCACCTCATAGCGACGACTTGTTCTCTCAAAGCTCTCGTTTATTGTATCCCTCTAAGACTCATGCTTTGGGGGGCATCCTGTTATACCAAAATCCTGTCACCACCATGTGATAAGACCTTTGACTTACATATTTTCCCTTGATCCCAACACTTGGAGTGGAAACCCATGTTGTTTTTCAATCTTTCATAAAAATACTCAGCACCGCGCTTTCCTCGTTGTCCATGAGCGATACCTTCCTCGCACTGCCTGTATCTCATTTACCATAAGCGGTGCCACCGCCTACAGCCTTTGGTCCATAAGCATTTTTTACCTGTCATAAGAGGCAAAAGGTGATACCCTGGGTAAAATGGACAAAAAGAGAGGTTTCTCAAGGCTTCTAGATCATGAGCCTTGTGTCCTCTCTTATCCCTAACATTGTGGGTCAGTTGAGCTCGAGATCCCCCATCATAGGATCTTAGAGGCCACCTCATCCACAAATATCTCAACCATTCCTATCCATTGAGTCTTATAAATACAAGCTCATTTCCATGGTTGAGGGGGGAGCCATAGAGGTATTGTTATGTTGTTGGATTGACCACTTGGCCCAAGACATTGGAGAGCATAGAGAGCAAAGTTGGAGCTTATGGGGATGAAGTGTTGGTTTCATGGAGATGCATGACGACACTAAGGCTTAAATGGTTATAAACTTCTCCATTCATCTTAATGCAAAGTTGATTTTCGTCCCACATTACTGTTGTTGTTGATTTCACATGTAAATGTTGTTGGATTCGTTAGTCACTAACATGGATGAATAGATTATGTTCTGGTAGCTTTGATGTGTTTGCGTGTTTAATCTGATTACAGGTACACAGTTTTACTATCGAAGTGGCATTACAAGTCTCTACGACATCCAGGGAGGGTCTTCATCCTTTGTCGTTCATTTGTTCTGGATCTGAACCATTCAGACTAGAGGAACAACTTCTGTCCACAGAAGGTGAAATATTGCTGCTTACAGGCACGTTGTGGCTAGATACACCAATTGCAATCACGATTTATTTAATATCCGACATCACAGGGCTACCGAAGGATGGGCTAGACCCATCACAATATTTCAGAGGAAGTGATAATGATAAGTGGCTTGCTGCGAGGCTGAAGAAGAAATATGACTTGCAGCGCGATGGGCGGGCATACCACATTGATAGTGTCAATGATTGCGTGATACACATTGGTGCTAGGATTTTGGCTAGTAAGATTGTAAGGAAGAACCACCCCATTCAATGCACTTAGGGGGTTATTGCATGTACAGAGTAATGTGCACTGGGGGTATGAATGAACTGGTCACTCTTCTTGATGAACTAGTTGGCGGAAGACACAATGGTAGTCCAGGAAGGAGAATGGGCAATTACATATAGTTAGCTATTGATTTTAATTGCACTTGTGGCTTGGATGGAGCCAAACAATTACCAAGGTATGGATGTTGAAGCAGTTAAGGTGTGCAAGGGTGCACATTATCAAAATATGTGGTGGGTTGAGGAATATACAAGGCAAGAGGATTACGCGATCCAATTTTGGGTCTATTGGGAAGCACTACAGGAAACAGATGTTAAAGTTCCCTGGCTATCAGAGGAAGTCATAGTATAATATTAGAGGATCACTCGGTTCGGAATCTGCCCGCACACCATTCATGTACAAGCACGGAGTGACCGAGACAAACAATGGTTTCTGATGCCTTACAAGTTGTCTAATGAAGAATTAGACATGATGATTGATGATTGGCCTACAACATGGCGGGAATCGTTCATCGCCGAAGAAGTATCGGTGGGGATGCCAGCAGACGCACTTGAAGATCCCATACAGAAATATGACTAGTAGAGTCACCATGAATCTGATGGAGAATTGTCAACAAAGACACCAACTGATCCAGAACCTGAGCGCATACTCAATGAAAGCAGGGTGCGAGTAGTAGCATCACGTAAGTGATGGAAGCGGAGTTAAATAGGATTATTAAGGAGGTTGCAGATGCAATGGTTGTGGCAACAAAGGAGATGACAAAATTTGCACAGTAGGGCTTCACAAAGGTAAGAACTAAATTGGATTCTATATATGATGTTGTTTTGAAAAGAGCGCCAGATAGTGCGACTGTGTAAGAGTACGCGTCAATTAGAACCGAGCTACAGGCCAGGAATGTTCAAATTCCCCCGATTGAGATTGACGCCGAAAGAGAGGACTTGAATACCTCCCTGTAGTAGCTGCAGAATGTAGCACTGGATATCAATAGGCTGTCTACCTAGACATTGGTACACATGCAGCGGGTTTCCATCCAGGAGTTGGTAGACATACATAAGGATATCAACGACCAGTACTAGCGGTCATAGGAGAAAGAGGAGGTGATGTAAAAAGAGGTAGAATAATTGTGCCATGTAAAGGAGAAGCTGATGGAAGCCAAAGTGCAGGAGATAGAAGCACTGAAGAAAGCACAAGAAGAGTTGAAGATGAATGCTGTTGAGGAGATCATGGAGCTAAAGAAATAAATAGATCAACTTGTTGTTTAGAAGTCCCACCTTTTCAATAGTCGAGTACAAGTAGAAGAGGAATTTGTGAATGCTTATAAGCACATTGGTGAAAAAAATGCAGCATTGGATGTAGTCATGAAAGAAAAGCGAATTGGGGAAATTATTGTGCAGTTGCAGTAGAACAACAATATTTTGAATGCTCTAGTGTATCCAAACACACCACCAAAACAAATTGTTGAACAAAAGGGTGCCATTGAGGAGATAGCGACACAATTTGAAGAGATGGAGCAGGATGCAAAGAATATGACTGAGGCGAAGACCCAATTTTGAGGCAGAATCGTCCAAGACGAACAGTTAGAGAAACTGATAAAGTAGTTGCAGGAAGTAGAGGGCCAACTGGTGACACTGAAGATGACATTAAGAACAATTCCACCAATTGTTCAGATTACGCAGTCCACAGAGTTAAAGGAGTTGCACCAATGAGTTGGAAAGGCTCAGGAGCAATAATGGAAGCATAATGAACATCTAGACGAGATCCAATAGATTGGATCCCAATTATTGGTGAAAGCAGTTGCGGTGCTACAAGCCATGCAGGAAGGAAAGAAGGAGGTGACTGTTGGGCACCATTTTTACCTTTTTTTCCATCTAAATACCTTCTAGTTTCCTCCATAAACCTTCATACTTGATCCATAAAACCTTTATTTCATCCACAAAACTTTGGTCAAAGGTATAAATGTTGTTGCTTCTTAACAAATTGAATTATGAGATTTTTAAGGCATTTAAATTAAGGTTTTATTCAAAATTACAGAATGTGCTAACTTCCCGTAATTTCTCCTAGGTAAGATACTTGCAGGCCAGCTAGGCGTAAATTGAGAGATGGGAGAAAGATCCTCGATGTCCAAGGATGGTTAAACTTCTAACGAACAGATGATATGGTTCTCACAGGGGTCGAGTCAATGCCGGTCAAAGATGACCACCTGTGCTACCACTTAGCATAAAAACAGGATAGTTCCGATTTTGTCTATTTTGATGGATTTGATGGAGGATCTCGAGGGTCTCATATCATTATGAGTCTTCCAGATTTGTAGCATTTCCAGTTTTTTTAAAGATTGTATAAGTATTTGATTTTACATATGAAAAAAACCTCCTGGATCATAAACATATGGTTTTGAAATAAAGACTGTGGATTTGATAAATTACTGTGTATGCCCAATTCGATATGGTGAATGCGATTGAAGTTTAGAGCTCTGTGATTTTCTCTGCGTGTGTAAACGAAGCATTGGAGGGCCCCCTTTTCCAAGTCTGCACACATCTTTCTGGATCGTTGCATGTGGTATGTTTTATTAAATCCTGTAGAAGTCGATTTCTTCATTTTAATTACTCATACACTACAGAACGAGTTAGATTGTTTGAACAGGGTTAGAAACTCTGTTATTTAAATGTTTACATGTTGTAGGAATGGTTTAGATTTCTTATTCAATATTGAATTGTTGTGCATTGCCTATTCAATCTCGAATTGCAGAGGACAGTTATACATTGCGAATGTCTTCTTGTAAGGGAAATTAATGATTGTCTGCTTTCAATAGTGAGATAATAGGTAGAGTATCATGATCTATTTTTAGGATTTAGGTTTGATTGTTTTTATCTCAGAATATTTCACATATGAATTGCTATTTAAAATCAGAGATCAAATGAAGTTGCTTCTGTAAGGGAGGTTTTGTATTTCAAAGTCACAACATTCTAGCATTCACTAGATTTGTTTCATAGGTAAACTAAATTTCCAGTTAGGTCTAGCTTTGAGTCTATATATTTGGGATATGCCTCTAAGTCTATAAACTCTGGATTGACATAAAATTAAGGTCTAATTTACACTAGTGGATTGGAGCTCAACATTTGGCACCGTTGCCGGGGAGGCACTTTAGAAGAAGACTTAAGAACTTTAGTTCTCTGATAAAAAGAAAATTTCAAAAAAAAAACACATAGTAGATTTTAGTTTTATGTCAAGACAAAGAGACGAGAAAGGAAGATTTATCAAAACCCCCCCAAAGATAGAAGTAACAGGAACTTCTTTATCTGATAAAAAAGGATTCATTACAATAGTTGATACTTTTAAAATGGTTGAGGAAGAAACATCAAAAGGGCCAACTGCAGAACATAGAAGGGAGTATGAGAGAAGGTTAGAAATGGAAAATAAACTAAGACAAGAGAGAATGGAAGAAGAGAGGAGACATGACAGGGAAGAAGAAAGGAGACATGAAAGGGATGAAAGAGCAGAAGAAGATCAGGAACCCACCTTTAAATTCCCCATCTTGGACACTAGCATCATCCTAGGGGAAGAGGTAAAGATGAAAAATATTCCACCATCTGTCCTACCAAATTTCTATGGTATGACTTCTGAAGATCCGGATTCTTTCCTATTTGAGTTTGATATCTTGTGTCGAACCTATGGATATACTGATGACACCCACAAACTTCATCTTTTCCCTACTACTCTTAAAGCAGCTGCCTTGAAATGGTTCATGGGATTAGGAGAGCATTCTATAACTAGCTGGGATGAGATGAGGAAAATTTTTCTTAGAAAATATCAGGCATATTGTAGATCAAAGGATTTAAAAGATGACATTTTCATAATGTCTCAGCAGGAAGACGAAAGCTTGGAAGAGTATCTAGAAAGATTCTCATACAATTTGCAAAAATCCAAATACAATTCCTTGACACCTGAGATCACTCGGACAATATTTTTAAAAGGAATAAGAGAAGAATATCTGGATATTTTGAATGTTATGGGAAAAGGTTACATCTCCTACTTACCCTTTGATGAGATACAAGACTTATGTCAGAAGTATTCAAGGGGAAAGGCTAGAAATGGGAAAAGGGATGTAACTTCCAAAGTAACTAAATCTGCAACCGGTGGCATATCCAGAGCTGAACTTGGGAATCTGTTAGAATATTTTAAGACTGATCTAATGAGTACCTTAGGCACACAGGTCAAAACATCAAGAACCAAGAAAATACAAGAACAACAAGATCAACAAGATCAAGCCATGTCTATTTTTTGCCCTAAATGTAGAAAGAAACACCCATTAAAAGAATGTCCTTAAAATACTATTCAAATTTGTGGCTTATGTACTTCAAATCATAAAACTGATGATTTCCCCAGATTGAAAGAATTGCAAGCAGCCCGAATGGAGGAGAATCAAAGCATGGAGTCTCTTTATTTCATGGGACAACGAAGACCTTGGCAGCCACAATTTTCAGGTATGTCTCAAGATCCTATGCAGCAGTTTCATTCAAATTATGAAACTCCTGTTCAGAATTCATGGAGCGCACACATGCCCTGGCAAACTTGGTCTCCTCAATTAGCCCAATCTGCTCCAAATTGGCGAGGGTATACTCATGGTTACCATACATATCAACAGGCCTATCTACAGCCCTATCAACAACCTTCTGTATATCCCCAATACCAGCACAATCAAGCCCCATTTTTCCAACAACCCAATCTTGCTCCCCAATTAGGCCAACAACCTCAACAGCTTCAGTTTCCATCCAATCAACCTCCACCTCAGCCAACACAATTGCCAGCCCAACCAATCCCAAATCCAAATAATAAAATGGATAAACCCATGTATAATGTTGATGATGGAATGGCACTCCCCTACTCAATCCTCCCACTTCAAAACATCAACTTAAGATCTGGAAAAACTTTACAAAAAGAATCTCTTGTTATTTTAGAAGAACAAGCAGAAAATGAGAAAACTTCAAAAAAAAAAATATAGAAAAGTCACAGTTAGAAAAGTCACACTCAGAAAATCACAGTAAAAAAGGGAAAACATTAGTACCTTATATACCTCCCTTTCCAAAAAGGTTGGTCAAAGAAAAAATTTCAATCTCCCTACCTGATTTTGATGTTTTGAATGAGTTAACCAATGTATGTGTCAAAATTCCCCTACTGCAGGCTATAAAGGATATTCCAATGTATACTAAAGCAGTTAGGGAATTGTGTCTTAATAAAAGAAGGAAGGATCCATCAAAAATTCATGTGGTAGGCAAATTAGCAAGATTAATGTCTAACACTATTTTTATTGAAAAGTATGTAGATCCTTGAATCCCAATGGTCACAATTACTGTTAACAATTTTTCAATTCCAAAAACATTGATTGATCTAGGTGCTGCCATTAATGTCATGACACTAGAGACAATGGAATACCTTCACTTGAAAAATCTCTAAAGAAACAATGATATCTTCTAAGATCCCTTCACTTGAAAAATCTCAGACCAACCACTACAGTTTTGGAACTAGCTGACAGATCTAAAATCACACCTGAAGGGATCTTAGAAGATATCATTGTTTCTTTAGACTCCTGGGAGTATCATGTATATTTTATAGTGCTACAACCAAAGTCTAACCTAGGAGGGCATCCATTGATTCTTGGCAGACCCTAGTTGGCAACAGCTGATGCTTTCATAGTGTGTAGATCAGGAAGTATGCTCATTTCACATGGGACAGAGAGAAAACAAATTACACTTTATCCTTCTGCCCAACGACCTTCTGTATTAGATCAGTTATCATGGATTAATGAGACCAAAGAACGGGAAGAAGAAGTGATTCAGCCTGTCCTAAGTATCAATCAGTTCTTTGATTTTCAAGAAGAAAACAACGAAGATTTGCTAGATTACTTCATTGTTGAACCTGATATTTCTGAAGAATTAAGAGACATGCAATATGCTATAGCAAATCAAGTTTTGGGACATAATTTTCAGGAAAATTACACAGTACATTCTCTAGCATTGGCACTTCATGATATTTTTAATGTTCATTCAATCACTGATGTCCAAAGCAAAACAGTTGAAATCAATCCAGGAAAACATTTGAATATCAATGCACATCTTACTACATCACAGGAAGAACATTTGATAGCCTTACTGAATAAATATTCTCATGCATTTTCTTGGGAATACACTGACATGCCAGGAATTCATCATGAAACATGCACTCACCACATTTACACAGATGATAAAATCAGACCTCTTAGACAACCTCAACGTAGAATGAACCCCATACTAAAAGAGATAGTTAAGGAGGAATTGCATAAGCTATTAAAGGTAGGATTTATCTACCCTATCTCTGACAGCCAATGGGTTTCTCCCTTGGTTGTTGTTCCTAAAAAAAATGGCAAATGGCGGATATGTGTAGATTACAGGGAGTTAAACAAGGCAATATTAAAAGATTATTTCCCATTGCCCTTTATTGATCAAGTGTTAGATGCCTTAGCTGGAAAATAATATTTTTCATTTCTAGATGGTTTCAGTGGATATAATCAAATTAGCATTTCAAAAGAGGACTAGGACAAAACTACCTTTACATGTCCCTGGGGCACATATGCCTACAATGTTTTACCTTTTGGCTTATGTAATTCCCCAGCTACCTTTCAGAGAGTAGTCTTGGCCATTTTTGCAGATCTAATTCATGAATGTGTTGAAGTCTATATGGACGATTTTTCTGTGCATGGAAGTGCCTTTGAGGATTCCTTAGCAAACTTGGAGAAAATTTTAAAAAGGTGTGTTGACTCAAATATTTCCCTTAGCAACGAAAAGTGTTTTATGATGATGACTGAAGGGATAGTTTTAGGACATCACATTTCTTCATCTGGACTAAAAGTAGATCCTGCTAAAATTCAAATCATTGAAAATCTATTTGAACCACCAAATTAAACAGATGTAAGAACCTTTTTAGGGTATGCAGGCTATTATCGTAGATTTATTAAAAATTTCAGTAAGATAGCTCTGCCATTGTTTAAATTACTTTCAAAGGACATACCTTTCAAATGGGATACTAACTATCAATCTGCATTTCAGACACTTAAAGAGAAGCTCTCAACTGCTCCCATTTTAAGGGGACCAAATTGGACATTGCCCTTCCATATTTCTACTAATGCATCTGATACTGCAATAGGGGCCTCTTTGGGACAAAAAGAGCATACCATGACTTATGCTATTTATTTTATCAGTTAAAATCTAACACCTGCAGAATTCAATTATACAATCACTGAAAAGGAGATGTTGGCAGTAGTTCATGCTGTGAACAAATTCTGTCATTACATTACTGGCTACGAAATGTTTGTCCACACAGATCATTCCGCTTTACGATATTTGATGAATAAGTCTATTACTAAATGTCGGATCACCAGATGGTTACTATTAATGTAGGAATTCAATATCACCGTTTTAGATCAGCCTGGACGAGAAAATCAAGTGGCAGATTTCCTGTCTCGCTTACACAATACTGGTGAGGTTGTTCCTATTTTAGATAGTTTTCCTGATGAACACTTGTTTGCGATTTTTTTTATCACTCCTTGGTATGCTGATATTGCCAAATATTTATCATCGGGATAGCTACCTCCATCTATGTCATCTAAAGAAAATAAAAATATTATTAAACAAAGTGCTAGACATACTAGACATATATGAGTCAATGGTGATCTCTTTTACACAGGATATGATCTAATTATTAGGAGATGTGTACGACAAGATGAAGTTTTAGATATTTTGAAAGCATGTCATGATGAACCGTGTGGTGGCCATTTTGCAAAGAAAAGAACATCATACAAGATACTCAATTTGGTGTATTAATGGCCTTCTATTTTCAAGGATTCTAAGAAGTATGTTAGGTGCTGTGATACTTGTCAATGGATGGGACGGCCAGTCCGATCTGATGAAATGCCACTCCAACCACAAATCCTCATAGAACCATTTGAAAAGTGGGCTCTTGATTTCATTGGTCCGATTCATCCACCATCACAAGGAAAGAAGTACATTTTAGTATGTACCAACTATGTTACAAAGTGGGTGGAAGCCAAACCATTACCAAGAGCCACAAAACAGACAGTGGTAAACTTTCTTTTTGAAGAGGTATTTGTCATATTTGGGGTTCCTAGAGAGATTGTCACTAAGCAGGGTGCACATTTTACTTCTAAACTAGTGCAGGAGATAGCAGCAAAGTACAAGATTAAGCACATAAAATCTACACCTTACCATCCACAAGCCAATGGCCAGGTGGAATCTACAAACAAGACTTTGGAAGGAATCATCACCAAAACTGTCCAGATGCATAGGAAGGATTGGTCAGCTAATATTATTGAATCTTTATGGGCATACCGAATTACTTGGAAAAATAGTACTGGTTTTTCTCCTTATCAGCTCGTTTATGGTAAGCGAGTCCTCTTGCCGATAGAATTTCAAATTCATACCTTCAAGTTAGCAGCATATTTGGGGATGAATCTCTCTGAAGCACAGCAAGAAAGGATACTACAATTGAATCAACTAGATGAGATGAGACAGGCTGCAATAGAACACAATATTTTGATACAACAACAAAGAGCCCAATGGCATGACAAGTTTATCAAAAAGAAACAATTTCACATCGGTGACTGGGTCCTATTGTTTGATTCAAAATTCAAAGACTTCAAGGCCAAGTTCACAACTCATTGGCTTGGTCCATATGAGATTGCAGAGGTATATGCCAATGGCTCAGTCAAACTCCAAACAATCGATGATGAAGCACGTACATTTGTGGTCAATGGCCATCGGCTCAAACTCTACACTAAGCCTATCAACAAAGAAGATTTCATATAGCAGATTTCACAGCAATGGGAGATGGAAGTGATGGATAAACACACTGGTGTTTCTCCTTCACTTTCTTCTTAGCCATTTTCTATTTTGAAAAAAAAAAACAAAAAACAAAACAAAACAAAAAAACAAAAAAAGGGAGTTTAGTTGTGAAAACCAGGCAACTCGCACAACATAAACTCGAATTTTCCTTGGACAACCAGGTTTGCTTGGCCATTGAAAATTCACAAAAATATTTTCACTTTCTTGCATTAGAAATTTCATGCCTCATAGGCAGTTTTTTTGCATAATAAAGATCTTGTTTGACTTGAGGACAAGTCAATAAATAGGCCTATGAGGGGGACAAGCATTTCATGCTTTCTATTTTTCTTCTTTCTTGGAACCCTCCAAGTCTTTTTCAAATGCAGAGGGACCTGACTTCCAACAAAGCAGAAGAAATCTGAGATAATTCCAAGTTTTTTTAAAATGCAGAGGGATCTGACTTCCAGTTTAGCAGAAGGGACTTGAGATGGAAGACATTTTTAAAAGTAGACATCAGAAGGACATATGTGAATCAAAAACAAATTGCAAACCAGCTACATCAAGCAGCAAGCACAACACAAAGGGATATCAAGCAAAGTCTGCAAGGATTTTAATTTTTATGCTTTAAAAGTTGCATGATTCTTTGTTTTTAAGTAATGACATATCTACCTATCCTCATAAGCCTGAATGTCTACTCTATCACCTTCACAATCCATGCCAACATTCCATTTACTTCTCATTATCCTACCCTAGGTGTCAAAATGGTGGTCAGAATCAATCCCAGAAGCAAATTTTAAATTTTCAAAACCTAAACTGCATTCTACAGGCAAGGTTTCCTTCTCAACAGGAAGTGAAATGTTTAAAAAAAATGGAATTCAAATGTTTTTATATTTTCATACTCCATATATTAGTGCATTATGCATTAAGTTAAAAATATATATGGACTATAGAACATTCGATATAAGGAATAGCTGTGTGTATTTCCAAAAGGCAAAAGAATCCACTCCAAGTAAAGAAATTCCTTCCTTGCAACTCATTAATCAAACACTGGGGTATGCAAGGGAACTGGAGCGCATTGTATAGAGATGGAATGGTTCTAACCTTACCTTTAATCTTTCTCCTTGAGAAATTTGTACCTGAACTAGTGATTGGATAAAAGAAGTGACATGTTCAGATAATGATTATAAAAGACGTGGTTGTATGCTCCCACGAAAATATATATGTGCCTGGAAAATCGCATTGCAAACTTATGACATTGGGATTGCATATCGAAATGGTCATTCCTCTTTGATCATTTCCCAAACTTCACTCTTCCATCTGCAGACCCGATTGCTGTATAATGCAAAGGCATATAGAGGTAATATTTTACAGTGAAAAGAAGGTGTGTATTACAGAGGAAGGATGCGGGCACTAGCTTTCTGAAGAATGCATACGCGTAGGAGAAATTTTGAAGCAATAATGCCAAAGGGGAGGTAAAACTTAAATCTTTTGCCAAAAGAATTTGCTAGATCAATAACAATTCTAGTCTCAGAGTATCATTTTGAAATAGGAAAACGTTTACAAAGTTAAAAGTTGCAAAGCTGAGGTTTTCTGCTGCATATTTCTTTTCCTGTTAAAATTGCAAAATGGTATCTAGACTAGAACCAGAGAAATTCGATTCCACTAATATTCATGAGAAATGTATGGAAATTTTTGAAAAGAAACAATGGGTGACTTTTTTTTGAAAAGTTTGATGGGCACAATGACAATGTTAGCCTATCCTTTGCTGACTTGTTTGATGGAGAAAGGGATATAGTGGGAAATTTGAATTTCAGACTGTCTGAAGACATTTTGGCACAGATCGTTGGCTTACCACATCAAGGAGAGAGATTCTTTAAAACCAAACAATTCAAGGAGAAGGCATGGATACCCTTTCTATGCAGGTCAAGGGTAGGATCAGTGAACTGGAAGAAGAGAATACCAAGGAGCTGGTTGGTTCATCCCTGGGACAAAATAGTCTATATCATCCAAAGATTCATCACCTGTGAAGGCCGATATAGTATTGTATATCTTTATCATATCAAGTTATTGCAGCATCTGAGGGGTGATTGTGAGATTAACATGCCCCACTTTTTATTACAGAGTCTTTCCAATATGGCTAAGGCTATTCAAAAGCGCGCAGAAGATAAATTGACAAGCCTTTCACTATGGGCTCATTAAAATAATCATCACATATGAGTTACAGAAGCAAAACCTGACATGGAAAGAATTTCTAATTCATAATCAGTTTGAAGGACAAGAAGAGCTGCCTGAAGAAGGTTTGAAAGAAGACAAACCGTTGATGATAACATACCCCAAGGATGGAGAACAGAACCCTGAAGCAACAAGCTCAAAACTGCTTAAGGGGAAAAAGAAAGAAAGAGAGGTGTTGATGATCATAGATGATGAAGACAACTCTAAGGCAGCAAGCTCAAAACAGCCTCAGAGAAGGATACGAACCAGGAGTGTGATGAAAGAAGAAAGACAGTTTCAAAAGAAAGATCAAATCTTCACCACTTATAAGAAAAATCCAAGGAAGCATCAACAAGCTCGAAATAAGTTAGCACTAGAAGAGGATGATGAAAGCCAGCAGAAACAGTATGAATACATACAATCCTTGGAAATTCAAGAAGAAAGTCTAACAGGTGAGATAGGGCAGGTCCATGAAGAAAAAGATACCCAAGAAACTGAAAATATTTTAGATGAAGTGATAAAGCAGACTAAAAAATTCAATATCTTCTTGGAGCAGCAAGAAAAAGAAGAGAAAAAGCATCCAAGACAGGAAATATTAAATGATCCAGCTTCTCCTTTCTTAGAGCAACAAACTATGGAAGAAGAAAAGAAGGGAGATTTCGTACAAGAGAATGAAGAATTGGGGATGGACACTAATTCTGTGCAGCCTCTAATGAAGATGGAAAAGAAGAAAACTTCCAAAAATAGTAAAAAGATTAAGAGATTGAAACTGGAAGTAAGGGAATTAGAACTGAGGAATGAAAAGTTAAAAGAAAGGAACATGAAGCTTAAAGTTCAAAGGGCACGAATCTCCAAGCATGCATATATATGGTATAAACAAAAGAAGACTTACAAAACCAAGTATGAGAAACTGAAAGTCCTTTATGCATCTCGAACTTCTACAGATGCATCATCTCAGATAAGAGATTAAAAGCAGAGGGTCAACAACAAAATTTTGGTCATGGTATAAGCAGGGTCAAATTTTTGAGATACTTTTTGTGCATGAGGACATGCAACAACTTCCTCTTGGGGGAGATGTTGGGCACCATTTTTACCTATTTTTTCCATCTAAATACCTTCCAGTTTCCTCCATAAACCTTCATACTTGATCCATAAAACCTTAATTTCATCCACAAAACTTTGGTCAAAAGTATAAATGTTGTTGCTTCTTAACAAATTGAATTATGAGATTTTCAAGGCATTTAAATTAAGGTTTTATTCAAAATTACAGAATGTGCTAACTTCCCGTAATTTCTCCTAGGTTGGATACTTGCAGGCCAGCTAGGCGTAAACTGAGAGATGGGAGAATAATCCTCGATGTCCAAGGATGGTTAAACTTCTAACGAACAGATGATATGGTTCTCACAGGTGTCGAGTCAATGCCGGTCAAAGATGACCACCTGTGCTACCACTTAGCATAAAAACATGACAGTTCCGATTTTGTCTATTTTGATGGATCTGATGGAGGATCTCGAGGGTCACGTATCATTATGAGTCTTCCATATTTGTAGCATTTCCAGTTTTTTTAAAGATTGTATAAGTATTTGAATTTACATATGAAAAAAACCTCCTGGATCATAAACGTATGGTTTTGAAATAAAGATTGTGGATTTGATAAATTACTATGTATGCCCAATTCGATATGGTGAATACGATTGAAGTTTAGAGCTCTGTGATTTTCTCTGCATGTGTAAACGAAGCATTGGAGGGCCGCCTTTTCCAAGTCTGCACACATCTTTCTGTATCGTTGCATGTGGTATGTTTTATTAAATCCTGTAGAAGTCGATTTCTTCATTTTAATTACTCATACATTGCAGAACGAGTTAGATTGTTTGAACAGGGTTAGAAACTCTGTTATTTAAATGTTTACATGATGTAGGAATGGTTTAGATTGCTTATTCAATATCGAAATTCTTTGCATTGCCTATTCAATGTCAAATTGCTGAGGACAGTTATACATTGCGAATGTCTTCTTGTAAGGGAAATTAATGATTGACTGCTTTCAATAGTGAGATAATAGGCAAAGTATCGTGATCTATTTTTAGGATTTAGGTTTAATTGTTTTTATCTCAGAATATTTCACATATGAATTGTTGTTTAAACTCAGAGATCAAATGAAGTTGCTTCTGTAAGGGAGGTTTTGTATTTCAAAGTCACAGCATTCTAGCATTCATTAGATTTGTTTCATAGGTAAACTAAATTTCCAGTTAGGTCTAGCTTTGAGTCTCTATATTTGGGATATGCCTCTAAGTCTACAAGCTTCGGATTGACATAAACTTAAGGCCTAATTTACACTAGTGGATTGGAGCTCAACAGTGACTGTGAAGATGGTGGAGCACCCATTGAAGCAGGATTTGTTAGGAAGTTAGGACATTGTTGAGAAAATTCAAGCACAAGTAAACAAGATCACTCAGCAGTACAACGATTTCAAGTTGAAAATCAATGAGTACACCATGTCCAACTGACGTGGCTCGAGGGAGAGCCACAAGAATGTTTTGGGGGCCTGTTGGCAGGGGTTTTGGAACAAGTCAGTTGTGCAGCATTGTGGATGTTGCGCAAGAGCAAAAGACACTACACAAAGGGAGAATGGCGTGCAAGGCGGAGGATAGATTATTTTGTATATTTTGGGTCACCTTTTTGTACTTTGGACCATATTTTGTGGATATTGGTCATGATTTTCTAGAATCAGTTACGAGTCGGTTAGGAAATTGTCTAAGTGGACCTTGAATGTAAAGGCACAAGCCTATCAATAGAAGTAGAATTGCAAGTGTTGAATAGATTGGGAAGGAGTAATTAGAGAGCACTTGGTGATTTGTGAATTGTTTTGAAGAACCTGTTGTTTTGTGCATAAGTAATATGACAAAGAGGAAGTTGATTTGAATCATTGTGTTTTCTATGTTTTACTATTTTACTGTTTGCTGCAACCCAATGATGAATTTCAAGTGAATCTATGATATGGATCTATGATGCGATGTTTCCTTGCCGTAAATGTTGTTATCTTGTTAGATCCATTTTGCACAACAGTATGTTGAATCCTGTTATGATTAAATGATGCGATCTATTTAAGAATAATGATGAATGATTCTCTGAATGCTAATGAGTAATCAAATCTGTTCATGCTGCACATAGCTGAGTAAATAGGTATATGCACATCTTCCTCTCCTATTCTGCGAAAACTTGGTTCCAACAGCTCTCCCTCGAATGCCTCGAGTGAGACCTCATCCACTCTACGGGTGTTGCTAGATGGGGTAAAACCTGTCAGGGTCGGTGCTCAGGGAGATCGCGGTGGTTTGGGGGTTGACAGAGTGGAACCCCTATCGACTTGGTTTTGTTGTCTCAATTTATGTCAACAAATGTTGGCAGGGTTTTGGACAAGTTAGCTGCTTAACATCGTGGGTTTTTCGCAAGAGAAAAAGACACTGGGCAAGGGGAGAATGGCGCACAAGGCAGAGAATAGAATATTTTGTGTCACCTTTTTGTACTTTGGACCATATTTTTTTGGATATTGGTCATGATTTTGTAGAATTAGTTAGGAAGTCGTCCAAGTGGACCTTGAATGTAAAGGCGCAAGCCTATAAATAGAAGTAGAATTACAAGTGTCAAATAGATTGGGAAGGAGCAATTAGAGAGAACTTGGTGATTTGTGAACTGTTTTGAAGAACCTGTTGTTTTGTGCAGAAGTAATATGACAAAGAGGAAGTTGATCTAAATCATTGTGTTTTCTATGTTTTACTGTTTGCTGTGACCCAATGATGAATGCCAAATGAATATGTGATATGGATCTATGATGTGATGTTTCCTTGTCATAAATAGTGTTATCTTGTTAGATCCATTTTGCACAACAGTATGTTGAATCCTGTTATGATTGAATGATGTGATGTTTCCTTGTCGTAAATGATGTTATCTTGTTAGACATGTTTTGCACAGTAGTACGTTGAATCCTGTTATGATTGAATGATGCGATCTATTTAAGAATAGTGATGAATGATTTTGTAAATGCTAATGAGTAATCAGATCTGCTCATGTCGCGCAGATTTGAGTAAATAGGTAGATGCACGACTTCCTCTCCTATTATGCAGAAAATTCGTTCTGACATCTCTCCCTCGAACGCCTCGGGTGAGGCCTCATCCATTCTACGGGTGTTGTTGGACGGGGTAAAGCCTGTCTGGGCCGATGCTCAGGGATATTGTGGTGGTTTGGGGGTCGATAGAGTGGAACCTCTGTTGACTGGGTTTTGTTGGCTGGGTGTGTGCAACACTAAGTCCCAGAAATAACATAAAAATAGCAGAAGAAAGTAATACATGCCTTAATAATGAAGAAAATAGATGAATATAAATAATGTTCGAGGGAGGAACCTCCTTACACAATGTACTATGTACCCAAGACAATACAATATACAATGCTTACTAACATGAAAATATCTCCATCCCACACGAGTGTGGCTCATTGGCAGTTTCGTTGTAATGAAGTTGTTTGTAAATTGGAGGTCACGAGATCAATCCCACCTGAATTTAACAGTGTCCCATGTCTTGCGGCGGGTATGGGGCACCTAGGTTTATAGTGGTAGTAGCGGGAATGGATCCCTGGACCCCATGTCACGCGAGTACCATCCCGGCCCCAGTTCTCGATTCCCCTAGTAAAAAAAAAAACATGAAAATATCTCCATCTTATATATAGGAGACATAGGTGTACAATAAAAACTAATAGGCCCACTCATACATCAATAATATGTAATACACCACTGGATAGGGGGTAAAGTGCCACACAATAGGGGGGAATGTACCCAAAATTTAGGGCTTAACAACTTGTGTTATAGAGTTTTGCACACTGCCACACTCACGAATTGATTAGATTTAGAATGTTGTGATCCAGATCTTGGGGGCTGAGACCCATAAGGTTGGGATTTCAAGAGAGGAGGGGAGTAAACTTGCAAATTGTTATCAATGTATCCATGATTGAGATTGGAGGTGAGGCTCAAAGAGCCTCACCTCACCTCTCAAACATCAACTCAAATGGATTAACCAAGAATAATTCACAATGGTTAACACAAAATAATAAGACCAGAAAGGTAGGATACCAAAAATACTTGAATGCTTTATTGAGAAGGCATAGAGCCTTTTTATAACATTATTACAATGCGTCTTAGGGAAATACCATGGGTTGTGAAATACCATGGATGAGAGAGGTACAATGTGCCTTGAAGCCATACCATGGGTTGTCAAATACCATAGATGGGAGAGGGTGGTTTCCCCATTTAACATTTTTATGATGAATGAGAGAGGGTGGACTCTCCATTTAATGTTTTTATGACTCCTACATCCGAATTTAGACCATATGCCCCTTGAAATTCACATCATTATCCCCCCCCTAGAAAATGATGGTCCACATCATTTCGTGCTAAAAAGAGACCCATGATTACAATGTTCCAATTGCAAATGAAGAGAAGGTTTTTCTATGGTTAACCCAAAACCGTGGGTTTTGTGTGTTTGATCCATAACCAGAACTGTGACTGTGGATTTTGTGTAGTTGACCCTGAACCGTGGGTTTTGTTTGGTTGACCCTTAACAATGGTTACAATAAGATTTCATAAAATTCCAAAAATGGTCTTTGGTGAAGTTGATGTCTCACTACATATCCCTTCATAGCTTCTGATGCAAGTGATGAAATTGAATTTCGTTGAAGACCCATTTGAGATATTGAAGACACATTTCCATCCATATAACATAGTTTCTCTATGGTGGTCCAATGAATGATAAAATATTTTTTGAAGCTCAAGGGATGCGCGTGCATTGTTTTTGCAGACATATGTTGATTGAATCAATTATACCTCTCAAACCAGAAAGGTAAATGAAAAAAAAAATACCCATTTTAGATGACAGAAATATATTTCAAATGAGCTAAGGAAGAGCCTTTGATATGTTCTGTGGAGTTTGTGGTACTTGTTTGAAGTTGTTGTATGTGAGGTCGCACTGTGTATAGACATGTGCTGCTTCAAACAAGCGTATCTCACAAACCTGGAAGGTAAATGAGAAACGGAAAAATACCCATTTTAGATGAGGGAAATATATTTCCAATGAGATATGGCAGTGCCTCTGAAACTATTTTTGCAAGTTGCAAAATAAGTTTGAAATTTGTAGAGACGTGTTGGCCTTCAATTCTTCTATCATGGTGTTTATATGATGGTTGTACCGCTATGGCTGGGATGAGATGGGGCTGGAAGGAGGTATCCCAAGCTCCAATAAGCATGCAAAGAGTATTTTAATCTGTTCCATGGCCATATGAGGATGAAATAGTGCTTGATCTCAAAGTGTAGAGAGCCACAAAGGATGCCAAGGGTTTGTAGAGCAACCTGGGATGTTGCAGAGATCATAAAACTTCCTGTTGCAATTTAGATATCATGTATTGCCTGAGGACCAACTGTGATGCTTACAGTGTATGGCCCAGCAATGGACTCCAAGTGTGGCAAAAGGAGGATAGAAATCTATGTAGATCTTTGAAACTGAACTATTCTCAAACCCTCATTCGCATGGAGAGCATACTTGCTCTGATACCACTGATCCAGATCTTGGGGACTGACTCCTGAGACCCAGAAGGCTAGGATGCCAAGAGAGGAGGGGAGTAAACCTGCAAATTGTTATCAATGTATCCATGATTGAGATCAGAGGTGGGGCTCAAAGAATTGAGCCTCACCTCTCAAAACATCAACTCAAATGGATTAACCAAGAAAAATTCACAATGGTCAACACAAAATAATAAGACCAGAAAGGCAGGATGCCAAAAATCCTTGAATGCTTTATTGAGAAGGCATAGAGTCTTTTTATAACATTATTACAATGTGTCTTAGGGAAATACCGTGGGTTGTGAAATACCATGGATGAGAGAGGTACAATGTGCCTTGAAGCCATACCATGGAACAAAACAATGGGTTATCAAATACCATGGATGGGAGAGGGTGGCCTCCCCATTTAACATTTTTATGATGAATGAGAGAAGGTGGCCTCTCCATTTAATGTTTTTATGACTCATACATTCAAATTTAGACCATATGCCACCTGAAATTCAGATCATGTTGAGGCAAGTACTAGAATTGGTATTTACCATGGTTGCACCAGTGCACACATTACAATATGGAACCTTTGGGTGGGAATTTCGATATGGACCCTTAATCCATACATTACATTATGTTTTTGGAGCACTATAGCAAAATCCTTCACGTTTTGAACTTGGTCATGAAAGTTGTGATCTCACCCTCATGTCTTCTAAACTGACATGGTTTTTACCTACTATTAATCTGCATAAAATTTGATTTGAGATCTACATTTCATATGAGGATGAGGACAACAATATCCTAATAGCATGTCTATTCAAAATATTGAAACTTTACACACCTAGCACAAGCCAATTGGTTATATATGGTTGGTTAAATTGCATCTTTGAATTATTGTTTTTTTTTACTAAAACGGTTATGAGGCTATTTTATATATCGACTGGCAAACCAGCTGCCAGATGCTTTACATTCAGAAACTAGTCTATCATATTCTTAATATCCAAAAAAAGCAGGCTGCAAATTATCTATTGCACCCTTTACAAAAGATCTAGAGAGCTACGCAGATACATATCGAGACAGCCATAGACAGGAGCTTGTTAACAGAAAGGAGAGAAAAATGTAAACACAGAGCTTGAAATATCAGCGTTCAGGTTTAGGCTCCTTTCCCTTCTCTTTGGTCAGATCTGCTACCTTCTTTTCCAGTTCCTTCAGCCGGTGTCCAATACCTCCAATGGCCTCAGCCAAGTCTTTGATGTTTTTCAGCTTGTCATCATAAATTTCTTCCCTCAGTTCTTTTAATTCCATGTTCATGCTTTCCCACCTGCTCGTGCCAAGGGCCTGCATTCGGTCATGCTTTTTCTTAAGCTCGTTGAAATCCGCCTGGAGTTGGGAGAGGCGAGCTTCAAGGGTGGACGAGCTGGAGGCCATCACGTTGCTTTCTAGCCGGTTCTGTGATCACACACTGCGTGTAGCTCAGCGATTCCCTCAGGAGAGAACAGAGTAAGATGGAGTAGCTGATAGAGGGGCGCTGCCTGATATAGACTCGATACTATGGCGTTTTCAGAAGAAGGAATGAGACAAACCAGTTCCTGAAGATTCCTTTACTGAAAAGTCGATTTACCTTGCTGGAATGGAATCGTCCTTGAGGGCGTCTATTGGAAGCCAACTTCAATGAAGACAAGCTCAGTATTGAGAGGATCGTGTTCCAGAATCCAATTTAGATTTGTAATTGATTTACTTCTGAAATTTGTACAGAACGAGATTCCCAAGATAATCTCCCATGCTGAGCATTAGAAGCACGAGTTTCTCATTGCTTATCCTGTACAGATCTAAAAGGACAGAGTCTCTCTGGCTAAGGAATGGTCACGTGGCTGATGATTCCATTCAGACTTAGTTCTCCTTTGTTCAACTGGGCTCCTAAGTTGGCTTCATGATCCGTTAAGATGTTCAGATGCCGAAGGACGTGGAAGAATTTCACCTCTTCAAAGTCTTTTATCTTGAGTGAGACTTTCCTGTAGATGTGGGTCAGCTCCATATTTTTTGGTGGCTCCTTCAGGATGAGAGCCTGGATGGTGTTACGGGAGTCACTAATTATCACGAGCTTCTTAATGGAGAGTGCACTGGCCTGAGTGAGGCCCTGCCAGATGGCAAGAAATTCGGCAACATTGTTTGTTTTATTGCCCAGACCCCAAGAGAAATTGAGAATGATCCTCCCGGTGACATCAATAATAACTCCTCCACTTCCTGCAAGCCCTGGATTTCCCTTCGAGGCCCCGTCAACCTGCAGTATGTGCTCATTCAGAGCAGATCTCCATTTAATGAACTCCTGCTCTTTTAATCTAATTTCCCCAAGGGTCATGATGCTGAACTGAGCTCTTGGTTCTGGTGAGAATGGAGGGGTCGATCTGGTGGAACCAGCTGTGCTCCTTATGGTCAGGGGAGGTTTCATTGGTTAGATTAGGATTTGAGGACACCAGCTCCCCAATCAAGGCTTTCACTTTAGTGGCAACTTGGGCCGGAGTACCAGCTTTGTCCCGAAAAACTCTGTTATTTCTTTCCAACCAAACTTTCCAGCAGAAGATTTTGGGGATCCACATCCAGCACATTTTGATCAGCTTCAAACTGGAAAGAGGGAAGGGGGCTAAGTCTGTCCAATGAGCGAATAAGTAGTTGATGGAAGAGGGGAGAATCAGGTTCAGCTGATCAAGGATAATGTTCCAGAGGTCAATTGCAAAGGGGCATTGCAGAAACAGGTGGAACGAGCTTTCTTCATGGCTGGCACAGAGCGGGCATCTAGAAGGCCCCTCCCAACCTCTTTTAAGTAGATTATCCCAGGTTAAGATGCTGTTGTGCAGAAGAGTCCAGCAAAAAAAATCGATCTTGGGAAGGGAGGGGTGAAGCCACAGATTTCTCCACAACCTAGGATCCGGGGCAGCCCATGGAATGGCTTTAAGGACGGCATAACCAGCAGCGGCAGAATACTTTCCGGAGGAAGAGCCCCAACCTCTTTTGTCTTTTAGCTTGGAGGAAATAGGGGAGAGGCCTTGGAGAGTAGAAAGAAGAGCGCGGGCTTCCAGATCTAGAGGAGGTGGGACAGGCCCCAGGTCCCACTCAAGCCAACTGTCATCAGGCCCCCACCTAGAAATATCCCAAAGAGAAAATTTACTGGTTGAGTGAAGCCAGTTTTTAATATTTACCAGACCGTCAGAGCCAAAGAAAGGAGGTTGTCCAAGAATAGAGTCCTCCCAAAAATTTATTTTGGCTCTGTTACCCGGAATCCAAGTGAGGCTGGAAGAGATCAAGTTTAGGGATTTAATGCAAAGAGAGTGAATGGGGGAGCCTTTCAAAGTCCTTGGGGGGAGGTCCAG